>OZ021729.1:42559414-43104414 GCA_963978545.1 Linyphia triangularis
CCGCATCAGCAATATAGTGTAATTGAAAGTTGTGCGATGTTCCACACCCCTAGTTTCATTACGTTTTTCTCAAACTGTTTATGACTTATGTAACAAAGTTACTTGTATAAAAGTAATGTAGACATACTTTCTGGAAAAAGTAAAAGCACTAACAAGTTAATTCATCATTACAATATAATTTATTTCAATATCATACATTATTTTAAAAGATAAACTTTTATGATATGGCATTAATTTGTATAAAGCAAATTTTAAAAATTATAATTAATGAAAAAGAACCTAAATCAGTAATCTCAACATTACAAAATTACTTATTTCAATATCATAAAGTTATGAAATTGCACTAAAATTACGACATCAGGGATCAAAGGCTTTTCAGTGGCCTTTAACTTCCCCTCTTCATTACCCTGAAATGGTTTCAAAAGAGCTGTTACACTTGTTTGATTTTCATTTTGAACATATGGGTGGATAGCGTCAATGTGCTTACAAATACTGTGTTTATTTTCTATTTTAAAGGAATCCCCTCCCCCCCTTTAGAACACCACAAAATGTTCCTTTTACGCAATATTTTATATTATATTGGAAATTTTTTACAGATTTTTGGAGCTGTGGCGAAACGATGCTTTTGCCCCAGCTGTTGGTGGAGCAAGGGGGTGATCGCTCCTTTTCTCCCGTGTTGTTGGCGTCTATGAGTATTTTACATAGAGGCAGTGTTGCCAATTGGCGGGTAATTACCCGCAAACCGGGTATTTTAAATGTTGGCGGGTATTTTGAAAATGAGGGTATTTGAGGGTTTTTTCAAAAAGGGTGGGGTTTTTTTTTTTTTTTTTTTTTACTATGGAGAAGTATCTTTCCGGGTAATCTGATAATGTGAAACTTGTGTTGAAAAGACAAAATTCATTACATTACCAACAGGCGACGAAACACGAGATCAATTCAATTTACCCCCTACCCATGAGTATTCGTTTTAGCTATAGGTTACATCCGTTTTTACGTTTCCTCTCCCTCCTTTATTTATCGTCGGGAGATTTTTCACAAAGAGACATTGAATAGATATTTGAGTCGCGGGCTAAAACTTAACGTTACTGAAACGGTAAGGGGGTCACTTTTAGCTCGGATATCCCTTTAGGTCAGTTTGGCTTCTGGCCTCTAGACCCTCGCTCCCTTCTTTCTTTGTCATGCAAAATTCGAGGAACAGGACAAAGAACCACGGGAGGGTATTAGGTTGTACAACTGTTTCGTTTGTTAAAATACTGGTCGCGTTGTCGAAGGAGGGGGGGGGGGGGGGGGATAAAAAGCGTTGTGCCAATTCCTTTCCCTTATTCCGATCTCAAGCCGAAACCGATTCTTTATTTTTTTACATGATTTGTTAGGTTCGGCTCTTTTCCTTTCCATTTTTATCGAATAATTGGGATAACTTTTTAAATAATATTGGAAATTCTTCCTTAGTTATTCTTTGATTATTTGCTAACGCTTGTCATTTAAAACTTAACAGAATGAATAATAAATTACTGCTCAATTTGATTTTGTTGACTTACAGAGATGCAAACACTTTTTGTCATCTTGTTTTATTCATAAAATTATTGTAAGATTAAATGTAGTTTTTTCATTATTATGTACAAATAGCCAAGAAAATTATTTAAACATGCATCGACACATTATTAGTTGCTTTCCAAAAAATATTGAAATTTTTTCTTAGATATTCTGTTAATGGTTATTTGCTTACGTTTGTCATTTAAACTTAACTATATGAATGATAAAAGACAGCAAATTATTATTTACTTTCAAATTGATTTTGTTCAAAGGAAGCTGTACAAATAGAAGAAATGCAACCAATTTGGTTGGTTGATTTATACGCTCAACGACCTATTTTTATGCACAATGACGGCTAATCAGGCCGGAACCTACAGCTTAACGTGGATTCCGAACCACAATGAATCATGCTTAATCCGGAATTCGAGCCCCGCACCTTTTGGCATGCATGACCAGAGCGCTAACCAAACAGCCATCAGATGGGCACCAACCAATCTGGAAATGATGTTGAAAATGGTAGATAAATTTAAAAATAATACAACTTTAAACGCAATATTATTATTTTTAAAAAGAGTTGTAAACTTAAGAATGCAAAAAAAAATACATATTGATGTTTAAAATGCTTTAATATCTTGATTCGGAAGCGAACATTATTTCAATTTATTATTTCAGTAATGACTTAAGAAGCATGATGCAATCGAATAATTTCTTTACTATATTTGTAATTTTTTTCTAACTTCTGTCATTATCGCATCACATATATTTACCGAATTATGTTTCATATTTAATAGTTTCAATAAAAACCAAAAACTATGTAAGTTTGTAATTGTATAAATTTACAGAGCTGACAGAAGACAAATTAAAAGTAACAAATATTTTAATAAAATAACGTATTTTTAAGATTTTCTGAATTTTATTTTGCTACAATTCGACTTATAATACATGAATCGTGTATATTAAAGAAATTGCTAATGGCGCATTTGATTTAAAGTAAGCTTTAGTTTCTTTTGTTTTTTATTCAAATAATATTTTATTAATGGCAATTAATTTACTTTTAAAGTAAAAATTAGTTAATTAATAATTAACGTAAAGAATAATTCATCAATTATTACATTAATAATTAACCTTAAAAAACAATTAAAAATTAATATTATTACTTTCATAAGAAATATATTATATACTTGAAATATTTAATGCTAATTAATCTCACTAGGTGGCGCCACTATAAAATTTCTGTTTGTGGGTATTTGAGGGTATTTTTGTATGGGTTGGAGGGTAATTTGTAAATTTCAGTCTGGCAACACTGCATAGAGGCGTTCTTGAAGGCGGGCATTTTCCATATCCCACGAACATATTTGAGGCATTCACGTTTCTGTGATATTTCAATATCATAATTTGTTATTCCTGCTACACTTCAATGGGCTGTCTGGGAATAAACCTACCTTTTGTGCAATTTCTTCCGAATCACAGCGAACTTGTGGCTTCTTGCACAATGGCTCAATGGATGTGCTCCTGGAATGTCGCCTGGTGGCGGGATCATGAACTGTGATGGAACCAGACGCATTATCTGCTTTCATTATCAGTTGCAAATAGTGCCTCACTTCTCCAATGACGCCCGCATCCGAGAACACATAGGAACATTTATACAAATCTGAGAAAGAGACTGTCAGTACAACGTTGCCGGTGGATGGGGAGCCGCTACTGAGGAAATATACTTGTTCGTTGGATATCAAAGCATGCAGATCTTCTGAGCCTGATCGAATTTGTTCTTTGGCAATAAACCTACAACAAAATTTATTATAAGTAATTTAAAATCTGCAATTAAAAAAATAATAATTTTCAAATGAAAGTCTATACAGTCATATATCGCAAATATCTTAAATTATACGCGTTTGCACTAATTTGAAACGTTGAATTTCCCAATGTTCTATTTCTTAAGAGCCAGAAAGCGGAAAATCGGTGCATGTTTCTCAAACTTTACATATTGAAAGTAAACTATCACAATTTCGACTAACCATCTGTAAGAGGTTAAAATGATGTAAAACGTTAAAAATGAGGAATATCATAACGTTATTTCTTTAAAGCCAAGACATTGAAGGTGGGAAAACATGCTTTCCAAGCTGTTAAAACTAACATACTATGATTTTGACTAACCACCTTTTAGGAATCGGGAAGGGTAAACTGTTAAAAATGTGGAATATTCTAATGAAATCCAATTTTCCATGATGCCAGGTTATTGAAATTGTAAAGTTAGTACACATGTTCCTAAAGATCAACTTAGTAAAACTAATTTATTACATTCTTGATTAAACAACTTTAAAGGGTAGAAAAAGGTGAAACGTTCAAAACATGGAATATCCGATTGTTCTCCATCAGATCCAGGACTTTGAAAATCAAATACATGTTTTTAAAGTATAGATAGTATCTTAAAACTAAGTCATCACGAATTTGTTTAATACCTCCACAGGGTTGAAAAAGGTTTCAAACGTTCTCAATGTGAAATACCCCAATATTTTACTTCCAATAAAGGCAGAGCGATAAAAATTGGGAAACATGTTCCTAATTCTGTACATAGTAAAACAAAGCTATCACGCTTTTGACTCAGTATTTATAAGAGGTCGAAATATGTAAGTATAGGATATCCTGATATTTTAACTTTCAATACATCGAGAAGAAGCTACGAAGCTGGAGGGCTAACAGAAACTTGATCAATCAACATTGATAAGGGGTTAAACGATTTAAATGTTTAATATCCCAATATGCAACTTTCCGTAAATCTAGGAAGTTACGAAGCTAGGAGAGCTGAATTTGGGCATAAGTGTTCCTTGTAAGAGAATCACGAAAAGTATAGAAAGTGAAATCGAAAAAAGTGAAATCCTAATCATTAAAAAAGGGTAATAAATTGGACAAGTTTGTAATAGCAATATTTCTTTATCCATTTGAATATCTAAAATTGTGTCTATACTCGGATCATTACATCGTTGTAGTAAAACATCCCATACGAATACGGGGAATTCAGCTAGTTAAAGATAAAATAATGGTACAGTACCCCAAAAAAAAACCAGAACGATGCTTATATCTTCGGTTCTAATTATCGTAGAATCTTACGGTTTGCACCAAAATGTTTTGCATACGATTTTCTATATATCTGATGCAATTTCTTTTTCTTGAGGGACCGTTTACTAAGTAAAAGTAACGCTATCTTCGAAAATTTCAATACGAACCCTTATTTTTTATCATTTCATTCGATTCAGAATACATCATTTACTCTATATACCAAATTTCAATGCATTATGTTGAAAAATACGTCACTTATGAGCGAAAATGTTTCGACCATTTTTTGACCGATCTTCAGGGAGAATTTCCATAAAACGAAAGGTATTTTTACGATTCTACTTCACAGCGGGAGAAATCGAACAGTCAGTGAGGCTTTTCACGACGTTATAAAATACAAATATTCTAAACTTGCATAAAAATTACTTGGATTTATAGTGACATGTTTAAGATTAATACAAAAATAGCAAGTAAACGCAAAAGTAACATAATTTATTTACAACGTTAAATATGTGCATTCTTCAAACGAAATAAATAAAATATCGAAAACTGTAATTGCTGAAGTATAACGTATACTACTGATAATTAGAAAATTAATAAATATAAAATGTAGGCATTAGTAAACAGTATTCAGCAAAGTGTGATTATTTTACAGAAACATTTCACTGTAAACACAAATGTAACTTGATCGTTGAAATTATTTATAAAATGAAAAAATCACCTGATTCAGTAAAATTTTTAAAGGATAATTTATTGAAATTGCTTAAAAAATGTGGTTTTAAATAAATGTAATTTAAGGAAGTACATTTTTAAAAAAAAAAAAGGACACTGTTGAAAACCACACAAAACATATGTTCCACGAACACGTTAGACAGATTAAAAATATGCATAAAAAAATAAAACTGCTTTGTTTGTATAAAATAATATATTTTTTTTTGTAATCTCAAAAAATTCTATTCCGATTCACCCCGCTGTTCCTATTCACCCTATTTTACGATAATTGAACGTTGTGCGATTTTCCTCACCTCTAGTTTACCTTGAATTAATCTTTGATAGTTTTCAAAAGTCGTCTCCTATACGGTCCCTTAAAGTGAGCGTTTTTTACATTTTCGCTAAAAAATCGAGAACTAAAAGTCAAAATGAAAAGAAAAAAATTGTGGTGTGGTTTCAGACCATGGTGAATCTAATGAAAGCAAAAAAAAAAAAATTATGTTTCTATATTAAAAAAAAATTTTAAATTGTTTTATTAATTAATAATTAATTATTAAAAAAGAAATTGATGCAAAAGTTGATTGCTATTTATGTTTGGCCATTTACAAACTATCTTTTGAAAAAAACTTACTGAAATATATCAATTACTTAAGTATTTATGGCCAAAAAACCAACTTTTTTATTTAACATTAATTTATCATTTTCGTTTCATCATTTAAATTACAAACCATTCATTAGAAAATTACGAATTTTTGTATTTCGCATTCTTTTTTAATGCTGAATCCAAATATGGAATAATATTAAGAGGTTGCTATTGAACTTTTTAAATTTTGGTTCTGTTTTAATATGTAGATGACCCCTCATGATAAAAAAAAACTACATACAATTATTAAAAACCTTCCACGATTTACAACGGTACCTTTTGTTTGTTATTTCAACAATTAGAACAAAAGATATAGCCATCGTTCTGATTTTTTTTTTTTTTTTTTTTAGTACTGTACAAATCGATGGAGTAGATATGAGGCGTTCCATGCTACAAGGGTGAATGACTGACTGACTGATTTGGGTTGTTGGAGTTCCTACGGCCGGAACGGCCGTTCAATCTCCAGGATAAATAATTAAAATAACATAACTACTAATAAGAAACATAACAAATTAAGGGAGAAAATTGAAGGGGAAACAAAAATTAAACCAGAAAGTCGCAACGAAACATCCTGACTATTCAAGCAACCAACAGCAGTTGGGGAGGGCGGAGCTAAGGGCGAGTCGCCTTAGTGTCAAGTTTATGGAAAATTTGTTGCATGAGATTTTCATGTGCAACTCGTTGACGATCAAAACCATCAAGGATCGATGATTTATAATCAGCAAGTTCATACATTGTTGAGTTGTCAATCATCTGAGGACGTATGGTGCTGGTAGCCTTGTTCACCATAACCCGATCAACATCCATGAAGATGGGGGTGTCTGGCAGGGGCGTAGCCAGGATTTTTTTTCGGGAGGGGCTGAGAAATTATAAATGTCAACTTCGAAAACAATAATTATCATTCAATAATTTACAAATCAAAATTAATCAAACTAAAAAACAAATAAACACTTTTTGGGATTGTAATACTTTTAGCACATATAGCGTTCACTGGAAAGAAAATTTATTCGTTAAATGTAGTAATAATCAAATGACCCTTTCTTTTCACAATCGTGACATTAAGTATTAACCCTTTGCACTCCAGTGGCGCCTCTCAGGCGCCACACGATTGGATGCCAAACCACTAGAGGACCATTAGGTGTGATGCGGAAATTCGATGCAAGGCCAATGACTGTGTTTAGTTTCTATGAAGCAAATCCATAAACACCAGCCGAACCTAAAATGTCTCGAGTTGCTGATTCCTCCGCGCGAAAAAGGCCTGGAGTGCAAAGGGTTAATATGCATGAATAATACTTGATTAAGAATGCTTTAATGAAACACAATAAAAATGCTTTTTAAAATAAGGAAATGAGAAGAAATATCACATTTAAAATAAAGTTTAATAATAGGACAATTGTATTTAATTAAGAGGCATTACAAAGTTAAATTGAATTTTCTAACAGTTCCACTGCTGGCAAATTTGTTGAGGACCATCTCGTCTGAAACTGAGCATTGCCTATGGATATTCAGCAAAGCCAGTCCAGTTAAGCGATTTTCGCTTGTCGTACTTCTAAGATAAGTTTTCAATCTCCGAAGAGTAGAAAAACTTCTCTCAGCTGTGGCTGCTGACACTGGCAGAATGGATAGGATTTTGAGCAAAACATATACGCTGGGGAAGATGTTTTGGTCGCATTCATACAGCGACCAAATCGCTGAGTTTGGTAACATTTCGACCGACATCCACTTTCTTTTCCACAGCTCCCATCCACCTTCAATCACATCTTTGTAAGTAGGAAGATCTTCTTCATAAAAGGAGATGCATGGTTCAATATCTTGAAAACTCTTCCCAACAGCGTGTTGCGGAATAAGGTTTTGCAAGGAAGAAATTGTTTCTTTATGAGGCAAAAACAGCTCATTTAATGAAGATATCATATCATCTAAGTAGGGCGTAAAAATTGTTATTCTATAGTATTCTTCAGTTGTTTTGTAGGCTATATTTGGGCGATTCTTTTGGATTTTACACACTCTTTGTGTTTTGACTTCTATATTATGTTTTTCAGCTTCATTATATATAGAATTAAACTTATCCACATGGTTGTTTCTCATTTATTGCAACATCGTCGTTATGTTGCTGACTTCACCCAAAGCACTGGCCAAGTCAATGTTAGTACTTTGCAGATACTCGGATAGGTTGTATGTGCAACCGAGCAGTTTACTGGCGATGCACAAACATACTAGAAAAGAAAACTGGCATGTGCTTTGCAACAAAATGTTTGGCTTTTTGGACGAATCGTCTGTTGCGAGGCCCTCGATTTCCTCTAACGAAGCGATGATTGGCTCTAAAAACTCCTTGAACATTAAAATGGCTTCATGACGTAAAATCCAACGAATTTCACATAACGTCTTAAGTTTCGTCTGTTTTGTGTTGGGTTTCAAGTCTTTAATATTCTTTTTCAGAATATCTGTTCGTTTTGTAGATTTATGAAAGAAACTGCAAATTTCTGAAATTACACCAAAGGCGTTTCGGATGCCCTGAACTTTCGTTGCGTCAGATATGCAGAGATTGAGAGAGTGAGATACTCAATGGGTATATACAGCTTTCGGGTATTTTTCTCTCACCATAGCTTGAACACCACGAAATTGCCTACGCATGTTTGACGCCCCGTCGTATCCTTGGCCACGTAGCTTGTTTAAATCAAATCCAAGTTTTAGCAAGTCTTCTACAATTGTAGCTGTAAGACCTGCACCAGTTAAATCAGTGACAGGAATAAACGCAAAGAAATCTTCTCTAGTTTGTACAGTTGCTTCATCAATATACCTTATGCATAAAGACAGTTGTTCTATTTGAGAAATATCTGTTGTTTCGTCGGCAATGAAGGAAAAAAACTCTGAATTTGATACTTTTTTAACTATTTCGGATTGTATGAGCTCTCCAAAAATACTTATGATTTCGTTTTGAATTGATGGGCTCATATACAATTTCAAAAAATTAGAAAATAACGAAAACTTGTGTTATTTTCAAATTTTAATTATCCAAGCATAAATAGATCTATTTCTGACTTTCGAGGTTTGAAAATTTCGGGGGGGGGGGGGGGCTGCAGCCCCATCAGCCACCCCCTGGCTACGCGCCTGGTGTCTGGGATGCTTACTTCAGTAATTGTTCCTTGGTGTTTAACTAAAGTAGGGCCAGAAGAATTTGAAGCTTGAGATGCCACACTAGCATAAGTGGGCTTGAGTTTGGAATTTAAATTAAGTGTAACAGGTCTTGGAATGAAAATTGGCTTCGTGGCGTGGGTCGCCTTCTTGACCCCGGAACCACTAGGCCGTCGTTTACTTAGTAGATCAATATAAGATTTGCAGGAGTGATCAGAAGAGGGATGATTCCCTTTACAGTTAATGCACCGTCGCACACCGCTCTTATTAGGACAATCCCGACTGGGGTGCTGTTCGGAGCAGTGGCGACATCTGGTGGGGTAAGGGCAAGTGACAGAAAGGTGAGTTCCCCAACGCTGGCACTTAAAGCAGTGCTTGGGTCTCAAAGCCTTTCTGCCATTGATTTTCTCAATATTAATTTGCAGGCAGAGAATGGTTTTGCACGAGAGGATTAAATCAAGGTCAGAAGAAATTGGAAACTCCAGAGTGAAGAGGGGAATCTTCTTCCCGAAACGATTCTTCATCTGGAGCACGTGGCAAATTTGAAAGTCGGGATAAGTAGAATCTATTGAATCAAAAATTTCCTTCTCAGTAGTGTCGAAGGGCAAGCCCCTGACAACTACTTTGAAGGTGGTATTGAGCACTGGGGCCAGTTTAGTTGAAGGAACAGCAAGTTTCTCTGGATCAACGAAATTGGAAATAAGAATTTCCTCGTTCTTGTTTTGAGGAAAAATCTCATACTGGTTTTTTTGAAACCGAGCAAAAACCTCGCAGCCATGGTCCAGCATAGACCTGTGCAGGGCTTGGAGCGAGGCTTTTCCCAACGTGCTGTGTGGTAATCGAAACGTTTTCAGATCAGTGCAGTCAGTCATGGAATGGTAGTCAGGCACGAGGTTCGGAGGCAGGTTTAGGATAACAGAGGGTTCAACTACAGGAGTTGAAACGGGTACGATCCGTACACCGCCAAAGAAACCATCAAGGTTGGTAGTGGTTAACATAGCAATAGACCAAGCAGCTAGTCTCTCAGCTAGCGGCTACTTGGTAGTGCAAGGTAAAGCAACGGGAGCAGTAGTTCAGAGCGACTAGTCTCTCAGCTAGCGGTCGTCTGAATGATGATGACAAGGGTGAATCCGCCAAAACTGTATTTCAAGGGGGAAAAAAAAAAAAAAAAAAAAAGGAAAAAAAAAAAAAAAAACTCAAAGAAAAGTTTTGCCGTTTCTCACAACGTTAGCGCCCAAGTTCTACATGCTAAAAGCTTCAAACAGAAAGGGTGAATAAACCATCTTGTTGTATTCCTTATCTCTTCAATAACAAGGCTTTTTATTGAAGCCCTTGTCGCATGGAGTGCCTCATATGATACCTTGTTTCTTCATATTTACTACACTGCACTCACGAAGCCTCACATTCTGGACGTCGAAATATACATTACATCTATAGCTTAATTTCAAATTAGATAAATTGGTGCGGATAAACTATGTTTCAGATTCTATTTTTAATATAACGTATATAATATTATGCATGCTTATATAGGCAATATATTAATTATTAGCAACATTCATTAGAAAAAGGTTATTTTTAAATTAAGGTGCGATGGTTCAGAGATTGATGGTATTGTGGTAATTATAATGTTAAAAATACCAAAATAATTTCGAAAATAAATAAAGGTCATATTTATTAAATTTCTAAGAAAAACTGTAAAAAAAAAAAAAAAAAAGATTACTTACAGCTCGCTATAGTCTCTGTTGTTCAAATTATATAAAAAATCCTGTCCCAATGCTTGTTGAAATGAGTACCTTGGAAGCAAACCACCAGAACCAACACAAGTGCGTGGGGGCCTTGTACGGGACAACACTGGATGTGAACTCCCTTTACTCCCTTCTCTCATAGCACTAGCAGCACCTGATGCAAAATCCAGAAAACCAACAGTTGGTTTGGCTATTGTGCCAACGAGACCTTTGCCGAAGCCGGAGAAAAATCCCTGAAAAATCACATATTGCATTTTAACCGATGGAGATGTAAGAATTCTTACTTAGAAATCTCTAAAAAATACATACATGCTTTTATTATTTCAAATGAGATCATGTGAGCAACAATATCGAATCTAGTTAAGCTTTTAATAACAAATACGTCCTTGTTGTAATCATATTCTCATTTCTAATAAGACAAATTACAACATATATTACGCATTAATTGAACAAACTTATTTATTAAATGTAACTACTTAAATTGTAACACTAAATAAGGAGTAGCAAACAAGAAGAAATTTGAAAGACCTAGAGTAGCAAAAATAGGGTCAAATATTAAAAATAGCAATGTAAGGAAAAACCAAAAATCCTTTTTTGGGGGGAAGGGGGGGGGGGGGGAGAAGGGGGCTGCGGTGGGGAGAGTAGTATAACTTAACTTTCTATGTTATTAACTTATATATTGACAAAAAAGAAAGTTAAAGTTGAATGAATTGCGACTTTCTATAAATGTGCGCCATATACTCCAAGTATATAGAAATATGTGATTGGCAGAACTGGTAGGCTTAGTCAAAAAGTGGTATGTTAATGTTTCCCATTTATTTACACTTTTGAAAAGCTATTAACGTTTTAATAAGCGGGACAGGTTGTCCTTAAAACAGAAGCAGGTGAAAACGTACCACGAAAATATATATAATACAGGGTTCATAACAAAATCGTCATTTTCTCCGAAGTACTAAACAGCAATAATATATTTCAGCTCAGTAGAATAGAGTAAGATCGAATGAAATAATAAAAAAATAAAAAAAAAATACTAACCTGAACTCCTTCTTGGACAGCTCCCTCATATGTTTGTGTGAATACACTAGTCACCCCGCCAATGAGGCCAAATCCTAAGCCTTTAAGACCAGCCATCAGATGATCACTTCCGCCTGCAGTACTTTGTTGTCTGATTTGCTTTCGCATTTGTTGATGCTTGTCATCCATGGCTACTACACCGATTCCATCAGACAGACTGCCGGAAAGTTTAGCTGCCGAATCAGATATACCGTGGGTGACGTTTTTTATCAAACCACGAACACTTCCTTCATGAATAAGCTTAGAAATGCCATCTGTGACATCATTTACCAGCCCTAAAGGATTCCCTAAGAAGTCCACAGCACCAAGAATCTTTACTGCTTCACTTTTCAACTCTTCTTTATAGTGCTCAATAATGCTATCGATTAAAAATTCAGCAGTTTCAAATGGATGAACCCTCAAAAATGGATCTAACTCTATGGTTGCATCTTCAAATCTTATTAGAGTCAGCCTCATTTTTTTCTTTACTTGCAAAAGATCCGGTGGAAGATTACTACTGGTAAGAACACTTAATTTAATTTGTTGTAAACACAATTTTAACGTGCTGAAATAGTATCTCTTTTCATAGGCAGTTGATTCGGTAATATTTCTTTGGCCCTGGCTATTTTCATCTTCGTCTGTTTTTTCTCCTTCTGTATCGATTTGATGAAATCCAGCAAATTGGAATAGTTTCATGAGAAGTCTTTCTTCTAATTGTATTGTTAAATTTTTCATGGTTACAATCAAATGCTTAAATATCTCTGCATTAATAACAGGAGTGCATATCCTTTGAACAGTGAAATGTAATGCAGGCATGTGCCTCTGGTCATCTGTTTGACTTTGAGGAGTGATGTATAGCATGACTGGTTGCTCTGCATCTCGTAGTTGGTTATCAACCTGAATATCTTTTATACTTCCTCCTAAAGTATGATATAAAGGTGCCTTATTGTACTCTACCATGATATTGTGGAGCCAAATGTACACAAGTTCTTCACTTAAATGGTTAACTATGGATATTCCTAATCCCCTTGTTAGTTGAAAAGCAATTTGTATTTCCACTTCATCAGAATTTTTATTAAATTGTTGAGTGGAATCCTCAGAACCTAAGTTAGTGTTGATATCACATATTTTACTATGCTGATTCTCTTCCACGACAACCCATTCTGAGGAAGAAGAGCTCCGAGAAACTATCTGTTTCTTTTTAATATCAACTATTTGAAGAACTCTAGTAGGTCCGTCAGGGATCACTTTCACTGTAAGTACTCCAGAACCTCCTCTAAGTTTACGCCGAGAAATGGCCTGTTCAATTGCGATACCATTGTCTAAAGTTACAAAACTTACTGGTATTGAAGGGCCAAGGACAACATCGGTTCCCCTTCTTAAGCCCTTAAAACCATCTTTTGATTGAACATACATATTTGGGTAGCTGCAGCAAAGACGACCATCAGAAGTAAACTTCCAAGTTTGAGTATGTTGCCGCCTTGGGTCTGGCTTTCTTAGAACAAGGCTGGTATATTCACCAGGTTGAGGTCCCAAATCGGCAATGTCAAGAACCAATATTTTCGAATTGGCAGAAGAGCTTGGTTTGTGTGGATCTCTCGGAGGACTTGATCCTTCATGCTGTAGCATTCCTACACTTGTCATTCTCCATAACTGGCTACGTTTACCTGCTTCTCGTTTGTTTATCACAACTTTATTCCCAAATGGAACATCTAGCACATACTCTTTATTCATTAGATTATGAGGTGTCATATTGCCACTTTCATTGGAAAATGTACCAGTAAAAATAATGTAAATGAAATTTTCATAAAATAACTGATTACCTTCTCTAAAAATGTTCATATTGTAAGTTGCAGCAGACCCTCCAGGGGCACAGCAAGTAATGTATGGTGGAAGAGTAGGCTCATCGAATGCATATGGTACAGAAGTATGTGGTCGGATGGAAGTTTTTAATCTTTCTTGTTCAACATTTGTTTGGTAATAAGTGACCGAAACCTCAGAATGATTATCAATTCGGAATGGTGGTGGCAACCTATCTGCATCTGTAAATACAATAAAAAAAGTCGCCCCTTGCAAAATTATTTCGATGCGCAAGAAGTTAGATTTTCCTTGGCCATCTCGCATATTTATGTGAAAAGACTTAATATTATCAATGGGAAACCCACCAGACCAATTACAATCTTGAATATCAGGCTGGCGCACACAAAGCAAATTATCTAAATCAATACGAGGCCAATGAAATGGCAAACTTGATTTGGGCATGGCTGATAGCAAGTACTGTCGATTTTCTTTTGTAGCAAATAATTGAGAAAATTCCAATTTATGACTTGTTCTGTTATCAAGATGGTAACGAGGTGATAAAGTCACAATGTGGCAATCTCCATATCTTCCTCGGCCAACACGAACATCAATACCAATGTTGTACACCAAATCAGGTCTGGAGTCTCTTCTCATTACGTGCAATCGGCGGACTCTGATACCTTTCTCTAGGCTGAAGCGTGTGCACCATTGAGGCACACCTTCTGGGTGTAAGGAACGTCCAACTCTCATATTGCACATAGTACTGGCATCTCGATCGGAAAAGGAAAACAAAAGTGGTGCCATACAGCGAGCAAGCTCATGCTCCTCAAGCTGTCCAGCAGCTTCTATATGTGTTCCTTCTTGCTTGAAAATAAGAGGGAGGCCAGTTTTGTTGACGATCCAGTATGGAGCTGATAGTAAAAGTTTCATTCCTCCTCCAGGTAAGTAATGTACTTTTAGATGAAGTGCTAGCACACGATCTTGATTATCATATACTTCAATTCTGGAAGGAAAATGTCGAGAGGTAGCTGATAAAGGCACATCCTTACATTTCTTAAAATTTTCAAGAAAGAATTTAATGAAGAATTGTTCAGATATATCGACACTGTGTAAGCATTTTCCTTTTCCTGGCTTTACAAAGCCAGAAAGATTTGTATTTTTTAAGTAATAGTGTAATTCGTATGGAAGGAGATTAATTATCTCTAAGTAAGGCATAAGAAATATTTTATGAGCTGGTTGAACTGTCAGGAGAATGGTGTTTGGAGATGAACTGTTGTCTTTTTCTGCAGGGAACATTCTTCTTCGACTTAATACAAGATATCTGTAAAATTCTGATGTCTTCTGTATGGAATTGCACTGCTTTATCGCACCTCGTATTTCCCCAGGTTTTGTTACATGATGCCAAGTTATGCTATGATTGCAAAAAGTGACAAGCTTATCTACAGGTCGAGCCCATATCTGGGCGTGCACAAAAGACAATGGTATAGGCAAAGTCTGTTGAGGTACCAGATACATGGATAAACTCTGAACGCCATATTGCATACCAGAATTTTCTAGCTTCAGTTCAAAAGCATCATCAAGCTTGTTTGAAATTAAAAGAGCAGATTGCACAGTTATAAGCTTCCGCGCACTTCCTTCAAGTGCAACGACGAACACGATTCTTGCAGCTGGCCTTTCGGTGTAAACCGAGGCTGAATGGCTTTTTTGGGGTGCAGCATGTCGAAAGTACGTACCTACTCTGTCAACTGATACAGGGGAAGTAGGAAGCCATCCCTCCGCTCTTACAATAACTTGATGAAGTTTCATTGAGTGTGAATCTTTATGACGAATTTTTGATCGACTTTCGAATGGAATTGGCACTAGATTTCCCACAGGGACCTCGGTCCACGTTAGGGAAAATTTACTATTTTGGGCTGCCAAGAGTTCGTTTCCTATGTTAAGAGACTGCTGTTTAGCTGATGTAATTTGAGTAGCAAACCACAGTTTGCATCCTGTATTGTTCTTTAATGCAAAAGGCATGAAAGGAGAACGCCTTCGATAACAACCTGGACTATTCATATCACAAGAAACTGCGTCTTTGTTTCTACCACTTATATTAAAATACTCTTCTGTCCAGTTCTTTTTTACTGTATTGAAAAGCTCAATTAAAGAAGAAGTGACGTTAAAATTTATTGCGTCGTTTGAGGCAATGCTGAACATTACCTTTCTTGATGTTTTCGATTGAATCGGCTGAAACTTCCACTTTACAGAACATTTCCATGGTTCCATTACAGGCTCCCAGCCAGATAAAGCCCGATTGTAATAATCAGCACTGAAACCAAAATTTCCATATCCTTCAGACGAACTTAAAAATTTCTGGACGAACATCAAATCACAAAGATTAAATTCTACAACTGGCACATCAGCATCCCTACAATCATCAATGATGCACAAACTAATAGACGTAAGCCTGATTTCAGTTGACACAAGATTTACAGATTTTTTAATATCAGTAACATTTTCGTTAGTGTTTAATTTGTCCAAAGTATCCACAATAGGAGTGGCATGCTGTGTTAGCCACAAGGCAGCATCATTAATATTTCCATTGCATTTATTCAAAGCTTTTTGACAGTCAGTTATTGTAAATCCTAATGCCACAAGGCAGTCAATGCTGGGAGTCTGAACTTTGTTGTGTTCTGACGATGGAGAACTGGAAATTACTGGTCTAGTGTAAAAAGCCATTTGTCGTTTTATAGAATCAAATATTTTTATAAACATCGTAATATCGTAATAAGACAATCGAAGATTCAAATTTACAGCAGAAATTTCAAGTACATGTTGTATTTCATGAAATTCTAAGCATATGATGGGTGAATTTGACTTGCTAACTATTTCTACACTGACAGACAATGGGTCAATAATAGATAGTGCAGTGTCATCTTCAACACCCAATATACAGGAAAATACTTCTAGACTCTGCAGATTACAAGATAAGGGCTTGTCAGGGTAATCAGGTTTCCAAGTGATTACAGCTGTCGTTTTCCCTATTACAGCATTGCTGTCCCACAATGAAGTGTCTTCTACGACGACAAATTCTGTGTCAGTAACATTAACTTTAATTTCAAAATGTGTCTTAGGCTCAATTTTCGACAAGTTTTTATTGGTGGTGGATTTTTTTAAAGTAGTCTCTAACATTTCTTTTTCTGAAGATTCTTTGTTAGGAACAGTTAAGAAATTCAGGACTGAACCAAGAAATTCAAAAACACCCATGATTCTCATATTGTTAAGCAGGACTGATAACCGTGTGAAATCACGAGTAACCCGATAATGAACTTCAGCTTGTAAAGTAGAACCATTATTGTCTTTTTGATTTGTAGGTTGCAAAATTTTGGTGAAAACATTCGGTCTGCTATTTACTGGGGCATCTTTATAACGAATGTCTAACACTTGCACTTTATTAGACACTAGATCAATATCACGGCTGTTATCAGAGAAAACTTCATAGGACAAACGAGACTTAAAAAAGTCAAACTTAGCAAGAGAACATTCACTAGGCTTATTGACAATGTTGTCATTACTGATGAGTTCCAAAGATACATTAACTAAATCCATATGAATTGCCATTGTTTTCCATGCATTTTCATCAGTATCCATCAAGACAAACTGCTCACTTTCAACATTTGGATCAAAAGAGAACTCTTCAAGTAGCTCCCCAAGATTTTGATTTAATACTCCAAATATAAGCTTATACTGCTTATTATCTAGAGTAACATATACTGATGACACAACCCCTTCTACAGCCCAATCTGGTGCTTGGTGGCTAGTGACCGAGTCCAAATTTCTTTCGACTTGAACTTGAAGCATAAACTTTTGTTGCAGCAGGTCATTCCCTTGTTTTCTAATTATAAAGGAAGGAAATACAAGGTCCTTGCAGTAAGATTCCGGAATTACACTCGACCTCTTTTTACGCTTATTTATTTTGGGCATAAGAACGGCCGAGTATAAATCCATATCAGTCAATTCCACATTGATCACGTCTAGCAAGCATTCTGCGAGAGAAGATTCATGCTTTGATTTCTCTACTTTCCTAGCTCCTCCTGATGTTTTCTTCAATTTCTTATGAACTGGCACTTCAGAATCACTTGTCTGCTTGCAAAAACTAATGGTACCTTCATTTCCATAAAACAGAAATGTGTTACATACTGTTATTCTTCCCAGATCAGCAACAAGGACATCAGTCAAGGATGCACTCTGTGGAATGGCAATCACTGGAGAACCTGCAGAAATATCCAGTTTTATACGAGACCCTCTCATGTTACCTGGATTAACATCTGCTCCTGAAGCAGCCAGGCGGATTTTTCTAATCAATTCCTGCATTTCATTAAAGTGCCTGAAAAAGGTGGTTATCTCTGTCAGGAATCGTTGAGTATGAACATACTGCACTGAGCTCATTTGACACTTGACACTCAGATCATAATCAGTTTGCAAGTTTGACATAGAATTGGTGTACCTGAAAATATGAAAATGTAATGCTTCACTTCCAGTTGTGATGAACTTCTCAGGATACAAATGTCCATGAGGTGACAAGTCACTAATAGATATACTTCCCAGAGTACCTTTAATAGTAGAAGCAGACTCACGAAAAGACATATCTGATGTGAAATTTGATATGGTGGCACTGGCAAGTTTGTATTCAGGTTTATTTAGAACCACAGTAAGACTTTTCACTTTAAGTCGAAATTCGGAGTTGGTCAACTCTTCCTGAATATCACTATCAGTTTTTCTTTCAACTAAGCTGGTATTTTTAAAATTGGGAATACTTTTATCCATTGCAAGTTTTTCTACTTCATCAGTGCCACTGCTGAAAAAGTCAATGACCATAACCCAAGCCTGCAAATTAAGTATGATATCTAAGCTATTAAAGTCAACATCAATGAAATGACTAGTTTTATTATGTTTTTTAGCAAAAAGAGGAGACTTCTTATCTATAAATGTAACGTTAATGGACACTAAAGCGTTGTGAGAAAGTGGAGGTTGAAGATCTTGTGAAGCAGTAGGTGAAGGGGGAGGTGTAGATGGATAGTTATCTTCCGTTTTGGATCTTGTTCTTTGATTAGGAGTGCCTCGGGTCAACTTTCGTGAATTACTAATTGAGAACATGTTCTGGGTATATAACTTATCTGGAAGCGAAACTGATGATATATTACTAAACACATAGCTGGCTTCTGTTAAACTTGGACAAGAGGTAGAAATAAAGTTGGATTTAGGAAGCTCCGGGTAGATAAATGATTTGGTTTGGTTAACAGAACTCAGGAGATAACAATGATTTGATTCGTCTGCATTTCGTAGATCTTCCATGAGTAGTGTTTGAAGTGTTACTTGGAGAAAGGATTCATAGGCTTTTTCCATACGATACTCCAGCATAAATTCTTGAAATGTTATACTGACAATTCCCTCCTCTCGATCTGTTAAATCATCTTTTAGTTCCGTAATCAAGTCAGGAAGTTCAAAAGAGACCTTTATAGAATTGTGAAGCTTGGAAGCTTCGTGATTGTAGTCATATCTGGTTTTAAGAGAAGATAGATCATCTAAAGATTCTGAACAACTGATCAAAGCCAAGGATTTAAAATTAGGAGAAGAAGTAAAGTCTTCAGAATAAGTCAAGTTATCTAAAACTTTTACCATTTGACGGAACTGGTGTTTTGACAAAACAACTCTCAAAGGATTAACAACTCTCCCTCTAATTTCAATTTGGTTAACATCCAAATTCTGTTCGTAATGAACACCACTGTTAACTTGTGACATGGAAGACACAATTTCAGATGCAATGCCAGTTTTATATGAACTGATAACTACCTCAAGCACAGTGTCATGAATTATCAACTTGCTTCTATCTTCACAAGCATACAGTTCTTTGGTCGACAGATTCGGAAGCACCACATTGTCAGATCCACTCTTTAAGCTTGTGGAAATCTGAGCCTTTTGACCCACGTTCACAAAGTGCATATTCATGTCTCGAACTTCAACAAGTATTGTGTTTGCTTCATTCAAATCATCGAGATCAATTGAAAACTGTTGACCGTTAAGGAGTCCAGACCTTCCTTTCTGGATGGCAATTCGACCCAAATGGGCCACAAGTACAGTATTACTATGTGGAGATGATGGGAAAGCCACAACTGGAGTTTGCAATAAAATATCTAGTTTAGTATCAACAGTTACATCTTCAGGTTCTTTAAAAAGAAAAACATGATCAACTGTAATGTCATCAGTACTTTCAAAGCGTGCCCTGAAAGGTGGTGCCTCAGGGTTATTTCCATGTAATGAAGCACTGATAGAACCTGTTCGTTTTGAAACAATTCCTATTGCTACTTCTGTTGCAGCTGTTTTAATAGAGCTGGCCAAAGAGCTCATATAAGCTTTGAATTCTGTTGCACAAGATGAAAGCTCATGTAATAGACGCGGAGAATGAGTGTAACACAGTGAAGCCATTCGTAATTTAATATCTAGATAACCTTGTTGTTTAGTTGGATCTTTAACTGTGGCCTCTAGCTTGTCTCCTCTGATTATTGAGAAAGTTAAGGCATAATGGGGTTCTGAGGGTTGTGTTTGTGTTAAAGGCTTGTACATATCCTCTTCAAGTTGATTCAATAAATCCATGGGTTGAACTGTTAAAGGGTCATAGCCGATACTGATTATTTTTTGATGTTTGGTATTTTCGGTGATTAAATCCAGTACTTGTAGGCCACCAAGAGATCCCTGTATTTCAATAATTGTACCTGAAAAAAATAAGCATGCATTCTTATGCTGTGACACACCCACTGCATCATCACTTAAGACTAATTTTAGAAAAGTGTTTCAGAAATAATTTTAGCAAATTATTTTGTTATGCATGTGAAAAATAACTATATTTTAAAAAAGCAATTATAATGGCAAAATCTTTCAATTTAATATACTTCTTATAACCATAAAATTGGGTGGAAACTTGGTGGTTTTTAATATTAGTGCCCAAGTACAAATAGGGAAAGCAATGTCATTTCCTTGAAGAAAAAAAAAAACTATTAAAAGTAATTCAATTTTTAATTGCATGTTTATATCTCATTATTCTAATAAATATATATGCATATAGAAAGCCAAACTCAAAGTTGATAGGAAATGATGATGTCAAAAATTTTCACATTAACTATTTAAAAACTTTTCATCTAATTAATACAGACTTAAACTACTACCTATATGTGTATTTAATACTGCTGTTTTTTAGAACGTTTACATTGCAAGGCTTGCATTTAGTACAAAAGTTTAACAAGATAAACATTAGAAACTAAAAAAAGTAAATGTATTTATTGTAAATTTCTGTTTTAAATGAAGTCTGTAATTGATTTTTGATTTTTAAGTTTTTAATAAAAAAACATTTTTTTTTTTTTTTTTAAATGTGTCTCCTTTTTTAAAGTTATTATTACATTAGGAAATGTTGCATGGCTTTTAATGCTGCTGCAGCTGTGGATTTTTAAGTTAAGGTGTACAAGCCACTTGGTGAAAATTCTGCTATTCATCCATGCCTTTTTACTGAAAGCATACTCCACAGGTAGAGTCTTAACTTTTAAAAAACAGAGCAAGGTTTGATGCACTTTCCTATAACAAGCAATAGAATTCTTTCGGATTCACCCATTGTTGCATTGTAAATATCACAGTTATTCTTTCTTTGCTACACTTGTGAAAAAAAATTTGGTATTAAGAGGGATTTCATGTCATACAATTTCATGTTAAAAGAATAAATTAACGTTAAGTTAAAGTTTCATCGTATAGAAGACTGCTTTTATTTTGAGTTAAAAGAGATTTTGTTTTAAGCAATTTTGCGTTAACAGGATTTGACCATATATAATAATCTAATTAACAATGCTGCGATTCTTACTCAATTTCCTACTCTAAAATGTAACTAATAGACCATGTTCTGAATATCCATTATACTCAATGATTCATCAAATAGTTTAAAAAGTACTATATAATACAGATAACTCCCAATATACAATTTACTAGAAATGTGAAGTATCTTAAAGATAACTTAAATAAAGTTAATTAGCTTGTAAAAGCAAGTGAAATTTTAAAAAACTTATTTCGGAAGCAGGAATAATAACATTTTTGGTTAAATATCAGATATAGTTTAGCTGAATATTGACCAAATGGACAACTGATGTTGAAGAAAAAAATCAAAAACGTAAAAGAATAACAAGATCTTAGATTTAAAAAACTGTGTTTGGAGATTAGGTTAAATGTACAAGATGAAAAAACATCCACAGTAAATTAAAATTAACCGATAAAAAAATATTCACACATCCACATTTCAGTAAAGTTTCATAGAATAAGGTTCAGTCATCACACACAAAATGATTTAATTAACATTAATAATAAAATATATCAACAGTTAAGGAAAATTCTTTCCAAGCAATACAAAAAAAGATTATACTTTAAAGAATAAAACATTATTAACTGAGAAAATAGATATATTACCAATAGTAGCATGAATTCTAGTTCCAGAAAATGTAGCAGTTGCCACTTTTTGACCCAACGTACTGTGTTTGTGGCTAACAGCTCTAAGAAGAAGGATATTTAGTCGATGGAAATCAAATGTTATTTCGGTTCTTGATATGTATTTTCCACCCAAAACCTAAAGATGCAATATGAATGGTAATTTTGAATGTTGTTGTTAAAATGTATATAGATAATATTATAAATAAAGTAATTTTATTGAGGGACACTCACTTCTTTATCATTAACTAATTTGCTTAAATTTTCCACGGGAGAATAGTTCACTGTTGCAGATTTACGATTTCTTTCCAGTGCAATACGCTTAACAAAATCAATTAGCTCAACAATCGTTTCTTGGTTTGCTAAAAAACAAATTGTAATATTTATTCACATATATATAATAAGACTTAAAAAATTATTAAAAGTAAAATGTACTTTATAATAGAGTAACAATTAGATTGACATATCTGTAAAAAACTTTATTAAATAACAAGTATGTTATTTCACAACACGTTGGTAAGAAACAGCTATTAAGTTTTGGAATTTAAAGAAATGCCAATTTATATAAACTTAATTTAATTAAATATTTAAAAACTAGGCTAAGAATAATAAATTTACTCTATGTGTCAGCATTTTGAATGCTTTCTTGTATGCTTTGGAAGTGTTGGTTTTATAATTAAAAGTCTGGTTTCCAAAATTACAACATATTTATTCTTAAAGAACATCCGAAATGAAAAAATGACAGAAAAACAACTCACTCAAGAGACGAAGAAAGATTATCATTTTCCATAGTGTATATTATGGCATAGCATTCTTCAGAAAAACAATAAAAGGCGTAAAAACTCTCTCAAAACATCCCATAATTTCAAGTAAAAAGATTTTTAAAATAATATTAAAAATTTTCTCCCCAAAAAATGTGTATACAACAATGAGAAAATAATAAGCATTAAGGAGCTTCTCTTCTCTTCAAGTAACCCATTAACGATGGTTGGCAAGAAAACTTGCCAATCGAAATTTCAGTTTTTTCTTTGCTAATAAATTTCTACTGTGGTTCCACCTAGTGTTTTTTGAAAATCATAAAACTAATTTTCCAAAAATCTGAAAAATTCAAAAAATACCTTAAATGATCTAAATAAACAAGGTGAAATTTAAAAACATTGACTGTTTATCCATTTCAAAGTCATCTCTAATGGGTTAATGCATGTAATTGTTTTAAGATCATATTTTGCACTAAAAGTAGAAAGATTATCCACAAGGGTAGAGTTGCTAAATAGGTCTCTTTCAATAAATGATAGCTTAGTTTTAGCTTTATTTAAGAAATAAATAATTTCAGTATTAATATATTAACCAGTAAACTATGAAATCCTTCCAAATGCCTGCATATCGGATGATCTAAAATCCTTAATAGCATTCAAAAGAAGCACATATTAGTCACTTTTAAATATGAATTTAAGTGGTGTTGTGCAGTTCGGCAGCGCTAATTATTTGGGCATATGCCTAAACCCCACGTTACCACTTAGAAACATTTTTTGTCAGGAAGAAATGATCGATTGGAAATATGTAAGCAGATATAATCCTACTTTCCTAAGAAATCAAATATTGAGAGTGTATCCTATTACTTTTCCAGAAATCATTACTTTAAAAATCCTTCAAATCCAAATTAAATGCCTGAATAACATGAGGATGAGGACGGTCTCAGTAACTATAAAACTGCATTTCAATGACTTGCTGGAGATGATATTGGAAAGGATATAAACCAAGTGACACTATATCATCCAGTCTCCCAACATTTTATAAAGCAAAGCTTGAAATCATTACCAATGCCATCTAAAATATGTGGTATACAAAAATTCTACAAACCTACAAAAGTAAACACACTGATGATTGAAAATGTTTGCCGTAGTAAAATAAGATATATGTAATAATGAAAAATATTGGAAATACACTGATTAATATGGTTTTTTTTTTTTTTTTTTGTACATTTGGTAAATCTACAGTTCAATATTTTTCAAATGATACCTGTATCATAAAAATTGGTCAAGCAATTTAAGAGGAGTGAATGTCACAAAAAAAAAAATCTTGCCTATTAAATATATAGATATGATACTTAGCCAATTCTCTCCTGCTTATCATTCCATGGCATGCTCTACTAGCCTGGGATCTCACAAGCCTTGTCAATAAATTTTCGAAAAATTTAGTGATGCAAATGTTGAGACAACAGTCAAAAACCATGAAATGTTCTGGCAGTTGAGTTCGACAGAGGGCATAAGAAAATCAGAATGATCCTCTCTTATGCCTGTGGTGGTGGGAAGGGTTTAAAATAAAAGGGACACAAAACACAAATGTAAGGTCCTTAGGGATAGTTCCTGAAAACACAACTGTTGCGACATCCAGTTGGAATGAGTTAAAGCCTAATATTTTATAAATTTTCATTTGAAACGAAGACACTTATTGTGAAATTTCATATTTCAAAATGAATACCAATACTTGATAACTCTCGATAAGTATATGTTCTCATTGAAGGGAAAAAAACTACCTATAACATCCAAATTGTTGAACTGTAAAGTTGCTATCTGTAACACTTCAGTAGAATCAGTTTCAGGTGAAGGAGATTCTATCCAGTTGAATTCCATTGATATCAGGGCATCAGATGCATATTGCTCTGTTTTTGGAACATGCAATGAGGATGACCATCTTCTAGAAGTTTCCACTACAAGAAAGACAGAGAAAACTTTAGCATCTTGATTCTAACACTTTAATGAGGGAGTATCACACAATTAAGTAATAAATTATTATAGAGCATAGAAATCTATCTCGACACACACACTTGTTTATTAGATTGAGGAGTTTAAACATAAATTAGATGGAAATGACTTCTTTTTTATAAAATATAGATACATTTTTAATTTAGTTCTTCAACACATAAAGTGTAAAAAGATGAAAGCATGATAATTTCCAATTTTTGAAAAGAAGAAATGATAACCAATGTATTGAATCCTTCAAAAAATGTGCATATAGTCTTTTTAATCATTTATATGATGTAACAAAATAATTAGAAAATAGATTGCCCTAATTTTCCATGAGCAACAGTTTTTCAGCTGATATTAAATCCTGGCTCTTTATTATATAAATGATTTTATTCGTTTATAATGCAAGCCAAATTTTATATTTTGCAAGTCAAATGTGTTTATCAATTTAACTGATATCAATAAATATAAGTTTAATTAATAAACATGTTTGACTTGCAACATGTGAAAATGATGATTGCTAACCAGGTTTTGGAGAACTTTTTAAAGTACTGAGAGCAGCTGACAGGGCTGCAGGAGGTGTTGGCACAGACTTCCCCATCAATGGTGAGCAAATAATGTCGGGACTGGCGGGTGAAGTTGGAGAATTGGGCTCACTGTCTCTCAAACTACCACTGGTGCTATCCATACTGGAGAAGTAAGATATAATTTTAATAATGTGATTAGTGTTATAATTTTAGCATACAACTAAAACATATGAGCTTATAAACTTATAGCAGTACAAGTATATAATACTTAAAAAAAAAACATTAGGGAAACCCTCATTGCTAATATTACTGAATGGTAGGAACAATGAGAATGAATTATTTTTTTACCAATGTATATTTTTAAGCTAATGACCTTTTAGCAAAAATAAACAAATGCATTGTCACATTAAAGTATACAAGAAATTAATTTCATAACATTAGAATATATTTTTAATATAATTTAATTATTTATTTAACTTTCATGTAATTAAAAACATTATAAATGAAGAATGAATAAGTTATGTCACTTAAAATATTTTGTTGATAATCCTAAATGCATGATTTTCTTATAAAAGGAAATCAATATTTTTCAATCAATAACATGAAAGTCTATGATGAATAATTTTCTAACAGATGGAAAGATTCACAAATTGTATTATAAAAAGTATTGGTGTCATAAGGTTGAGTATTACTACTTATCTATAAATAGCCTGAGAAAAATTAATTAGAAAAGTTATTGTTATTTGAATATCATTCAAAGTATATAATCTACGTACAGATTAACAATTACTTTCAATCTTAACACCATTTTTTATACAAAAAGTGCTTCCAAACAAACACTTTTTTTAAGTGAAGTAAACTGTGCTGTCACAGTGATGTAGGCAACAAATCAATTTGATGCAGTTACATAACTTTACCATATATATTTATAATACACTTAAATTTTTAAACATTACAGCTTTGAGAATCAAATACACTATTCATAAAAATGGCATAAACCTAACAAACAGAAATCCCCAAAAAAGTTTCAGCTATTAACTGCAATAAAGTTAAAGCTGAAATTCATGAAAATTAGTCACGAATTCATTTTAATGCATTGAAGCGCACAATTTAAGTAAAATTCATCTTGATATCATATTTTTTAAAAAAAATATATAAGGATAAAAATTAAGATAATATTAGAATATTTTTTTAAAAATAAATGTTCAATTTATTTTTCAATTTTAAGTCTCAAAAACAAAATTCAATTAATTCTACATAAGCTATGAAATAGAATGCTAAAAGTGTGAGTTACTTTATTTCTAAAATTTGGAGGGCATCAAAAAGTGAAAGAAAAGAGTACAATGAAAATTATGGCATACACAAAATAGCTGTTAATTGTTCAACTCGCTGATGCTCCAGTCCAAATGAAATCTTTAGTCATGATTGCACAACAGCTATTTCAATAGTAAAGAAATTCTCAAGATAATCTAATCAATGCAACTTTAAATCCTTTAAATCATATGCTGCTCGGCTAATCAAATGAAATAAAAAAAGGTATAATTTTAACAAAAGCTTCCCAAGCAGTATAAAAGAAGTTAATCAAAAACTGTTGCATTATCTTAATAATCGTACTGGCCCTTTTTAGGTATTGGAGAAATTGATTTATCTTTAAAAATAAAAATTACCTCAGATGTTTATGTGAAGCTAAAAGTAACTCAAAATCAGGTCCGTATGTCTGCAAAGCATCAACAAGTAGAAGACTGTGTACACATAATGATACAGAAATATCACTGGGATGTTTTGATAGTGTCGTTTTCACACCAGTTACTTGCAGTTCTGCAACACTATGACCTGGTAAAAAGAAAATATGTTTTAGAAGCAAAATTTAAAAGGTATTAAAAGAGTTACTAAGTTCGGTAACTAAATTATTATTCTTGAAATTAGCATTATTATACATAGAGTAAATCTAACCATTAAGCACAGTAAAATTATTGAATGATTATTTTCAAAAATTTATATAAAAATTATTACCTCGACTTTGTACATCAAAAGACATTTGATCAACACAAAATTCCATAAGGAAAAGCAAAGAATTTTCATTCACATCTATATGAGTTTCTGATAGTTCTCTTGAATTCCTATATCGGTAAAAAAAGTCAAAATCAATAAGGTAATTGAAAATATGCCCATGCAGTATTTTATTAATAAATTATAAAAATTAAGGATTACTTTTTTTCAAATGAGACTAAAAATAGCTGTAATTTAAAGCAATGAAGAAAATCAGTATTCAATATATTAAAACACGTCAACATATACAAACATAATGGTGTAAAAAATATACAGTACAGTTTCTTACATTCGCTTCTTTTCTTTTCCACACTTTTCATTGAAGGTCTCCACTAATTCAAAGGAGGTGTCAGGTGATGGAAAATTAGATGATGCTTCCATAGACTTGTACATTATTGGTGAATTTATAACATCAAAACATGTTTGTAAAGCATTAACCTAATTTCATAAATAAAAATATTAATCAAGGATGTAAGTTTTCTTTATACTTTCAAATAACAACTTCATTTAAACAAAGCCATAATAAGATTATTAAGAAAAAAATAACCTTCTGCTCGCTGACATGTACAATAAGTTTTGGAAGGTTACCCGTGACTGCAATGCAAGGCCATTCTGGATCTTGAGTATATACCATACGTCTGAAGAGAAAGCACAATTTAAAATATCATTCTACATTTTTTAAAGAATTCATGAAAAATAATAACTTATTTAAATCCTTTCACTTTAAATCCAATAACATTTAATGAGAAAAAACAAACAATTCAGAATGCAACCGATTTTTCAGAATAAGCAATTGCCAACCTACTCATCAATAAAGTATGATGTTGATTTCAAGAGTATTGGTCTAAATTTTTAAATCTTACTAAGTACAATTAAAATAGGTTATTTTACCATATTATGCCACTTAGTACTATCACAAAAAAATAGTGTTTAAATAAATTTTTTTTTACTCATAGCTTAAAGATACCATAGAACAAGCAAACAGTGAATTTAAGTTTGATTCATAATAGTAATGTCACTCTTCAGAAAAAAAGTATGAGATCAGTAAACTCAGAGTTTACTTTGGAAGAAAAGTTTTAAATAGGAAGCTCATATGTATATCATACATATAGGACCAATACTTTTAAATAGGAAGGTGACATTGACAAAGTACTTTGCTTGGCAACTAGGTTGTCTATTCTATACAATGTGTACCAAAATACAAAGTCTACTTCTATATCATATGAAAATCTTAAGTAGTTTGTCCAAATTTCGTCAGGAAAGAATCTTTCCCCTGCACACATTTTAGTGACAACAGGGTTACCACTGAAATCGCAGAATGAAAATCAATGACTTTTCAAGGACTTTTAAGGACCTTCAAAAATTTGTGTCCAGGTATGTCTTTAATGAGGGATTTTACAGCTGCTTTGTAACTACCGCTAATATCAAAATCTTTTAAGCACAATTTGCATTTTGCCTTATGAACAGACTTTGATGATTTATTAAATGTGCACTTTCCGGGAATAGTACTCATAAAATGCTTTTGCTAAAAACCCAAACAACATATAAGTTAACGTATGTGAAATACAAATATATCAGGTAATTCCAGGGTAGTGCGTATAAGTAGAGGTCTCGAGGGAATAAGCAAATAAAAGTTGAATTTTTATAAATACTGCTGTCAGGTACAAAACATCAGCAAAAATTAAGGACTTTTAGGGAACTCTAAGCATTTTCAAGTACTTTTAAGGCCTTGAAAACAAGTTAAAAAATATTTAACACTTTTAATGACTTTCAATGACCAATGGAACCCTGGACAATAAATAAACATGGTTCCCCCTCCAATCACAGAATGAAAATCAATGACTTTTACGGACCTAAATAATGTTTTTTTAAGGACCTTTGAAAATTTGTTTTCAGGCATGATGTCTTTATATAAATTTCTAATAATGTATATTCTACCAAAAAAGTTACAAGTTGGCGCATACATAATACAAATATGTCTGAGAATTCCCGATACAGTGTAGATAAGTGGTGGTCATGCGCAGATAGCAAGTCTGAGTAGTATTTTTATAAATTTTGAAGTTTGGCTCACAACAGCTGCAAAAATTGAGGACTTTTCAGGACCTCTCAGCATTTTCAAGGCCTAATGGGACCTTTTTAAGACTTGTTGAGTATTAAGCTTGGTAAATTAGATATATACCTTTCAGTTTGAACAGTAATAGAAAATCGATCTAATATGTGCATGGTGCTGGTTCCTCTTAATTGAGCAAATTTCCAGTTGTCCTTTAAACGGCTAACAAGTATCTGAATGTTACTCAACTCCAGAATGTACCTGCAAATAAATAAATAAATAAATAAATAAATAAATACATTTTAATTCTACATAACAAAGGAATTTGCAATGTTAAACTATATTAGGTAGAACACAATTATTTTCAAATATGTATTTAAAGAAGAATTTGTAAGTTTATTTTGTAAAACTAGTCACTTTATGATCCAATTCCACCTACTCAGTTGAAACATCTGAAAGATTATTTTTAGTATTGTTTGATATATAAATATTATTATTTTGTTAGGTTTGACTCTACAAGCACCCATTTTGATTCAGGCTACCTACAAAAAATTGGGCTTATGTAGAGTATTATCACTTACTATAAATGAAAATATCCTCCATCAGATTGTAACTAATTAATATAGCATACCAGGTGGTATAGAGGGCGCCTTTAATGTAAAACCCTAACGGCGACTTCAACGCCGACAGGAAAGCTGAGAGGGGAGAGAAGGAGTACGATTGAGGGAGCGAATGTGAATGGTCGTAAGAAAAACCTCTTCTAGTTTAGGTTTAAGAGCCGAATTATACACGATAGATCGAATAAATCTGTAAACTGCCTAAAAAGCTTCTACCTTCCATTTCACTTTTACCCCTTCCTCATACAACATCAATATGTGCAGAACTTATAGCTAGATAAAACAAAATTAACAAATTCTTCTGGTTCTGCCTAATAATATTGGACAAAAAGAAACATAAAATTAGAATATTTTTAACAGCTAGCATTTAGTCTAACATAGTTTTATATGAAATCAGGGCCGTCGCTAAGAATTTCGATTGGGGGGGGGGGGGCATTAGACATACTTTTGCCGACTAAAATCAAGGCAAGTACGAAGTAAATGTAGAAAATATCCATTAAGATGTTAATCTATTATTAATTAATTTTTATTAATGTAAAATTAATGCGTAATTAATTGTTAATGAGTTTATAACTAATTTTTACTTTTTTTTATTTAATTATGAATTATTTTATTTAATGTGTAAGTAATCAGTGTTTTTAATATTTTATGGCATTTTATTAATACGTAATTCATGTTATATTTTAATTAAATGCCCATCAGATTCCTTTCATTTTTCATTTTTGTTTAATAAATACCCCCCCCCCCCGTTTCCCGGACAAAGGGGATAATTTTTCGAAGTGCTTTGTTTGGGGGGAGGGGAGGCATTTATGACTTACAGATAGAAAGCATTCTCACTATCTTGAACCAATTCAGTAACATGAGTAGTACAAAGGCTCCATTTCAATATAACTTTTTTTAATTTGCAGTTTCTGATAAATTAATTAAAAGCATAATAGTGGATGGAAATTGCACCACAACACGGAATAATATAAATGAAAAATATTGATCAAATAGGTGACTCTAATTTAGAATTGTAAAAAAAGGTAATCAAACAAATTCTGGAAATATTCTTCTTTGTAAAATCCTGGTAGATTATTGCTATCACACAAAATTACCTACGCGAAGCACTGCGATTTTTATAATAGAGACAATGTCGGGGACATATAAGAAACATGCACTTACACTCCCTCTGAAAATAATTCCCATTTGAAAAATAAAGTAATGTAGAAGAGGTAATTCACAAGAACAAAATATATAGGTAGTAAATTATCAATTTGAGCAGAAATTTATGTACAGCTATTAACTAACATCAAATTAGGAAGTCCAATTCCCATTTTTGAAAAATCTAGGATTAAACAAAGACTTTTGTTGCCTTATTCCACCCTGTTAGCGATCTGAATCTCCCTACAAATAATCCTGTCGGCGCTCATGGACAATATAATTACATTTCAAAACACAATTATTATTAAAAACGTTTTGTTAATTAATTTTTAAATACTTTTTAACATATTTTCCTAACCAAAAAAAAAAAAAAAAGAAAGAAAAGAGAATTTTATTTTCTCTTGAAAAGTATATTAATAGTAAAACTTAATTTTTTTAACAATTTGACACAGAAATTTACTTCTTAAAAATAGTTACTCCGTGTAAATATTTTTTACCAAAACTGCTGGATTGAATTTAATGATTTTTTTAGATTTTTCAGCAATAATTTCTGCAAATATTACTCGTTTTATTAATAACTAGCTGAATACCAGTGCTTCACTATGAAATTTTAACGTGTGCAATACTTTAGCTAGCTGTGAGGCCTCGCGTTGCGGAAATCTGTCATTGGGGTATAGGTCCCAGTGTTTGGCGCTTCGCTCGCAGGAAGGTTCATCGCTACGCAAAATCGAGCTCGCTTCGTTTGTTGAAAAGTTCATTGACACATAAGTACAGGATTATTTCACTCGTTGAAAGGTTCATTACTATGCAAGAATAAGCTCGCTTCTCTCGCTGAAAGGTGCATTGTTGCGTTAGCATGAGCTCGTTTCACTCACTAAAATCAAATTGCTACGTAAAGCCTTAATATTAGAAGCCTCTCCCCTGTCAAGACACACAAAAAAATTCCCTGCTAATACAATAATACAACACTCCTTTAAGATTATTTTAACACGTGTTTGTGGACAGCAAAATTAGAAGGGCAAAACTACTTATGTTGAAACTTTCAGAGCTCTAGGCCTATTAGAAGTCCCTTTTTGGGAAAATATTAATTAAAAAAATAATCAAAAAACAAACTAAAATTTTAACATTCTTTTTGTCAATAGTTCAAATTGAATGCCAAAACTACTTGTGTTGAAAATTTCAGAGCTCTACTCCAATTTTAAGTAGGTTTCTATAAATCCACAGACAGGCAGACAGACACACAGCTTGTTTTGTTATTATAGATAATCATTTGTACCAGAAGGAAAGTATGATGCTAATTTTCTATAAGCAGGACTAAAAATGAAATGGATTACTTTAGCAATAAAACAAACTATAATATTATTTTTATGCAAAAACAAATATAAAAAAAAAATGTATATGAACCTCCATCCTAATGAAGCAGAAATCAAGAATTACAAAGTAAATTATTCTCAACTAACTCACTACCCTTACGAACTTCGAATTTAGCAACAAAGTATTCAGGTCTATAAAAAAGCAAACCATAATTTTTGGCTCAAAAATCCAAACTAAGTAAGGAATAGTACCTGCGGAGGTTTTTTTTCGGGGGGGAGGTACTCAAATTGCCAATATTATTATCTTAAGGAAGGAGAAGTTGAGCATATGATCTTCTAAAGAAGAGAAACGTCACAGTCAACATGAGATTTCCAAAAAACCTCCCCCATTTTCTTTTCCCACCTTTAAAGGTTATGATCCTAATGTGAGATCTACTGATCCAATTTTAAATATTTTTAAAGGTATTTTGACTAATCTAATTTATCTGAAACATGATGTCTTTCCGATGTTTCGTGTATAAAGTGGTGAGATCGAGGATAGGCATGAAAGGGTACTCATTACTTCTAACAGACTGAAACCTGGTTGTACGTCGGACAACATAAGGCGGCAGCTATTTGAGTACAGGAAACGTCAAGAAATTTAGATAGTATTATAACAAACCTTTCAATACTTTTCCAATGATTATTTTGTTGCAATAAATACGACATTGCCTTCCAATTTACATGGCATGAATTATTTTGGTAATACATTTGTGGTGGTCTCTTGTACAAATAACAGATACGACACCTAGGGACTAGTAGTAACTTTTGCTTAGTGGTTAGCGCGCCAGTCTTCTGATCCAGGAGTCCCGGGTTCGACTCCCTGTTAGCGCACACCGCTACAGTTGTGACCCGAATATTCGAACACATCAGTGACACCATCGACTGCATGACCTCCACACTACCACCTCAGCTTCTCTTGCGACTCACTGCCACACGCAACGCACTCAACTCACACGCAAGCATCTAAATCGTTTACCCCTTTGCGACTCACTGGGAATTTGCTATGTGGTGGTCTCGTGTACAAATGACAGATACAACACCTAGGTACTAGTGATCATTTTTGCCTAGTGGTTAGCAAGCCTGTCTTCTAATCTAGAGTCTCGGGATCGACTGGTCGTCACCGCACACGGTTACACATTTTTAATATATGAAGTACTGTATAACATCATTTATAGAGTTCTACTTGACATTAATTGCAATAATTTGGCAAAATGTAATAGAAATATTTTTCAACAGAATTGTACGCTACTTTCATTTCACTCAACTTCACTTCCGTAATAAGTAAAAATAAACCTCATTGAATAACCTTATAAAATGTATTTTTTATTTTTATCTTTGCCAAAAAATGAGTACGTTTTATTCGAAATTGAAACTTCCGCCAGAACAGTGGTGTACGTAAGGTATGTATTTGATAAGAGAGGGCTCATTATTCGGATGTTAAAATTTAAATGTTTTGAAATTTTCTGTAAGACTTTCAATTCACATGATGTACCATACATACTTAATGTAAATGACGTTTAATGGGCATAGCATGGTTTTTGAGGCGTTACCTGACGTACTAAAAATATGTCACCTACTGTAACACATTAAAGTTATCTATTAATTGGAAGAATAAGTAATTATTGTCAGTTTCTTCCTGAGAATATAGTGTGTACTTATCAGGTGACTAAATTTAAAAACTTACGACGGTCGACTTGACAATTTAAAAAATTAAATGTACTGATTTGAAATTGAAGGAAAATTATTCTTTCTGTAGAGAATTTGTGGAAATTGATACTTGTGCAACAGTACGGGGTACGGGCGATACGTTCATATTTAATTTCATTTAGAAGCTGTCAGTGACGATTTCAACTTAAATGTTCCTTCAAAAAAGGATATACTTACTAAAATTTAAAATTGCCGACCGCCAACTTGGGCTGAATTATAATCAGGATTTTTTAACAAAATTGACGATTTTAATTATTTATATTTTTTTCTATTCAATATGTTTTAAAACATCCATCACTTGGCACTTTTAAAGGAATTGATGAAATTTTGGAAATTTGCCGAGTGCCGTCTTTCTTTTCTAAAAACTTTGGCGGGGTGAGATAATGAAGATATCTATGATTTGTGTTCGCAAGATACCTGTTATATTTGTGTACGCAGTCCACCAATGTAGGCGGGGGAGAGGACACCAACTCCCTTATAATAGACTTCTAGTGTAAAAATGACGATTCGTGAAACTCGGGTCAGTATTTTTAATATTTTTGTTCGAATTTTTTTTTTTTTTTTTTTTAATATTTTTTCATTCAATTTAATTTTATTTTGGATCAAATTTTAAAAAAAAGTTCATTAAAATTTCGAAAATTTGCCGACTGTTCAACTTTCTAAAACTTTGGGGAGGCGAGACGCCCCCTTCGCCCCCGGTTCGCGTCGTCCCTGTATGAAATACAACATTTGAAATATGTAGAAAATTAAATTTTACTTACTTTGTACGGGATGCAATTACAGTTGTTGAAAAGGGTACATCGATGCATTAATGTTAATAATTTTAGTAGCAATATTAATGAACATCCTTTATAAACATATAAAATATATATATCTATATAAATAAAACTGACTTTCTGTCACACGGATTTGGGGACCGTTTCACGTAAAAACTACCTAACGGATTAGGATGAAATTTGGTATATCGCTTAATTAAACGACCCGGAGTAAAATAGGCGATATATTTTTAATTTTAATTGAGTTTTAAAATTTCCGAAATAATTTTTTTTGGTGTTTTTAAGCAGACACAATTTAGTATTTCCTGAATGGCAACTGAATGACAATCTTCGCTTGGTTTGTTTTGAAAATCGCAAATGATATTCTACATTCACAATGCCTAGAAAAAAACGCCCATCATTAAGCAAAATCGACAAAAAAGTTTTTCAAAAACGTTTAAAGAGGAACGAATTACAAAATGACAACCAAGAAGCTTCGACTTCGCGGCAGCTGGACATTTCCCCAGAGGACAGATTAGCGTCGCAACGGCGACGCCAGGAGTCTGTAAGGAGTAGAGAAACATCAGAGAGGCGTGCCGTTCGTTTAGAAGCCGATCGGCTAAGACATGCCGAACTAAACGAACAAAGAATGAATTTACAATGGGGTGATAAATTTAAAAGCGCGTTTTCGTATAATCCATCCATTAACTATGATACCGAATCTGACATTGGGACAATGACAATCGTGTGCAATTACTGCAATGCGTTGAAATTTATTTTGTTTACCATAAATAATTTATTTTTTTACCAACAATAAATAATGAAATTTTTTACACCAATAAATAAATAATATCTGCATGAACATAGGCGTAAAGTAGGGGGGGGGGGGGGGCAGGGGGGGCTGGCCTCCCCACTTTTAAATTCTGGGGGGCTGCCTACCCTGATTCTTGTAACACTATCTCCTTTTTTCCCCTCCATTCTCCAAATAAATTATAATAACTGTTTATTGTTGGTATTACAGTAAAAGCCCGATTATCCGGAATCGCCGGGAAATTAAGATTTCCGGATAACCGAATTTTCCGGTTAATTGAATGTAGAGGTTTTTTCGCCAAATTTAAACGGTAAATGGTACCTAAACATTAAAATCGTCACAACCGGAAAATCTAAAAAATATTCTACTTTACTTAGCTTTTTTAGTTAAAATAATGTTATATTTTACCCTTATAATCGGCAATAATTTGAAATATGTTACCAAAATTAAATAATTTTCATATCAGAAATTCCGTAAAAAAAAAGAGAGAGGTCTCTTGATTGTACCGATTCTAACCGAACCTATATTTTAGGGTTACCGGGCAAACAAAGTGGACTATCGCTATTTCAGTTCCGGAGAGGAAGTTTTCTTGTGTGCGTTTTCAAGGTCATATTCCGAGAATTCTGGAAAAGTAGCTTTTGTATTTGGAAACCCCGGTGATTCCATTGTCTTCCCCCCTCCCCACACACAACCCAAAACTCTCGGGAAGATGACCTTCGTATTCAAAGATGGACTATTATGTTGTATAGAAAAAAGGAATACAAGAATTTTGTATTGCTAATCGCCGCGAAATTCTGGATAATTTACGGACTATTAAGTTTTGAATTTGATTGTATGGTTGTCGGCTAATCTAAAAATAAATATTATTAAAATAAAATTACAACAAAACAGATTTATTTTTTAATTGATTGCAAAACACGTTAATAGTATACAATAAAATATAACCCATACTTGTTGCACAAAAAAAAAAAAAAAACAACATTTTCCGTCTGTGTACAAAATGGTTGACTAGCTTACAAATCGAAACTTTGATTGGGATTATAGGGGGAAATGCATTTAAATGGATGCAATTAGGTTTTATTCTAATTGATCATGAAAAACTGATATTTTGTGATAAAAGAATAAAATGTTTAGAATAGTTGAATTCGGCCGAATTGCACATTTTCCGGATGCGGTTGAAAATTTACAAATGAAATCGCGGGTATAAATGAATTATGGATGCATCGATACTGCATGGAATAGAATGTTATCCGTTATACACGATTTTAAATTTTGTGAAATGCATATGTTCCATATGTAGATCTAGCCTACAAACCGAATGATTAATTTTATCCGAATTTTGGTCAAACCATTAACAAATTTTGAATTTCCTAATTACTCTTTGCCGGATGCGGTTGAAAACGTAATTTCAAGTGGAAAATCACCTTTCTTTGTTATAATTACAATAAAAGTAGTCCATAGATTTATAGATTCCGCACATACAAACGAATATAAATTTTTATGCAATAAACGATGCAAGATAAATAGATGCAAAATGTGTATTTTTTATTTTATATATATATATATAAGAATTCCGGATAAACCAAATTATCTACTGGAGAATGTTTTCCCGATTCTGTGGATATGGAATTTCGATTACGAAACCCTCTTTCTTATACAATTGAAACAAGCTAGATTTGTTTATAGATTCGGCAAATAACCACAGTATATTTATTTTTCCGGATATATTCCGGAAAAAACATTTTCCATTAAGAATATTAAGGTTTTTTGCTGAGAATTCACAGTTGTTTGAATAAGAACTTCGGCATTCCGGATAAACCGGAATTAAAAAAAATCACTTTTTATAATAATACATTCATTTCTAATCAGTGCAAATTCAGCTATTTCGCCATTACAAATTAAAAACCATCAAAATAAAGAGAGAAAAAACACTCAACTTCAAAATCTGAAATAAAATTTTAAAAAAAAAAAAAATTGGCGACTTATCGCCGTTTTTTGGCGAAATAATGCCAATTTTCTCGCCGAACTTGATTTTTAAAAAATTCCGGTTGATTGAATGCCGGATAATCGGGCTTTTACTGTATATAAGAAGTTGTGTCATACCTAGATTTTCGAAAAATTAATAGATTTCGATAATTTTTCGAAAAATTTCATCTTCAGTCAAAACTCGCCCCCCCATGTTTTTTGAAAAGTTGACACCTATGTGCATGAACATCCTATATCTGTTTAAAAAATTTACTGTAATTTATAATGTAATTTTGTAAAAGATTTAAACTCAAATAGTGCTTAAAACTATTTTCGTAACATATTATAAACAGACTTACTTTATTGTACTTATTTTTACATATATATACTTATACATATTACTACAGCATGGGTAAATTCCTAGTTCACGTTTATGGGTTTGCGCACTTTTGAAAAGTTGGCGACAAAGCCAGAATGTCGCCAATTCGGAATTCCAATATGAAAAATTGAGAAACGAACCAGCTCCATGATTTGTGGTATAGGAAGGTTGAAACCAAAGCTCGTCAATAAAAAAATGGGGTTGCCAAATTTAGAACTGTATCACCTACAAAACCGCGCCAAATCGGCTTGGCGATATTTTAACGTCAACTAGGAATAGACCACAGCATGCTTTGTAAACTTTCCATTTATTAAACTTTTATATTACTTTTATTTAGTACCAAAAACTGAGTTTATCCGTCAACGACGGGCCACGCAGCTAGTGTGTATATATATATATATATATATATATATATATATATATATATATATATATATATATATATATATATATATATATATATATATATATATATATATATACTTAAGTTTAATACTTTAACTCATTATTTAAAACAAAAAATTCTCAGATTGAAATATGATCTCACTTCTCATAAATGTGTTCCTTCAAGACTTGGGCATCATTTTGGTTAGACATCATTTCCATTAACTTATTTGCTTTCTCAGCTTGTTCTAAAAGTTCCTGTGGAGTCGAGCAGGGCGTGATAAAATCTTCTGAAATAAGGAGTAAAAAAGAAAATCAGTTCTGTTTAATGAAAATCTTGCTATAATTCGAAAAAGTGCAAACGTTCTGACTTCCAGATTAAAACTTTGATAGTCAGAATAACAGGTGCTTTGTTAAGTGTTTCAGAGCAAATGTGAAAGAACACATAGCAAGAAGTAAATTACAAACTTTATATATTTTGTGTTACAAAGGGGACACACATTGAATTCAACTAATGTAATTGAAAACCATACATCAATCAATATAATGGTTTTAGCACAATAATTTTTTTTTTTTAAATCCACACTTTCAGCTCACCCTGTATATCATTAGTTGATGAAAGAAAACTCTTACCATCATCATCTAAATCATCTGAAACTGGAGTGTCCTTATCTACTACTTCTTTTCGTGCATTGTAGAAGTGTAATTTTCCTAAATCAAAAACCACCTGAAATAAGCACAATTTTAAGATACCTACTATATTTTATACACAAAATTATTCAAAATGCTGCACACAAACATCTTGACATACCACAGACGAATTTCTATCACAAATATCTTCAGGAATAATAATCTGAGGGGCTGATATTGCCAGCTCAACATTCCACCCTCTAGAATAAACCTATAGAAGAAAGTCAGAATTTTAATATTTTTTCAGATAAAAGCTGCATTAGAATGAAAAGTTTTTGCACAATACCATTATTAAATTAAATTCATCCGATTGTAGAATGGGGTAGCATAACTAAAGAGAGTAATCTAGACAAATCAGTTCTAATGTCACCAGTATTCACCACGAGAAAAATCCAGTAATTGCCTCTCATCCATACAATTTCTTCCATAGAATAGTATATGCAATTTTTCCATATCATCGAACCAGGCAGTTACCTTACTTGAGTAGGAAATGGTAATCTACTTGCCTTCAAACGGTCTTTTAACCCTTTATTTACTGACAGGACTTATATTATATTTATATGCAAACACATGGATGATTTTAAATCTTTAGGCAACCATCTTGGCCTTACATTGTGTTATATACATGTCTCTAACAAGCTTCCAAAGAGAAATAAGCTTGTGCTGCCATCTAACAAATGAAGAACGAACTTCATAAAAGTGGATTTCAAAGTTCAGATGGATCTCAAAGCCTTTAAATTAATATAAGTAGCATGAGAAAACTGACGACACTTATAAGTCCCATCAGTAAATAAAGAGTAAAGGGCAACGACTTTATCTACATGCCTTTGGGGTTAGAAAATAGGGATAAATCTTACATATCTACTTGTCTTTAATAGCAATCATCCTAACAAATACCTAAAAGCAGTGCCTATAGAACAAAGTTTGGAATAGGAACACAAGATGAATAGCATCTCCAGTTAAAAATAGAACTGCTGGGTAATTAATCCCAATCATCACTATTAAACATTAGTTCTCATTCCAAAAGATCTGCATTTTTTTAACACTATATGAAACATTCAATTAATTTTAAGGTTTAAGGAAGAATGTACATGAAAGTGAATTGAATTAATACTAAATAGTATTTTGTTTTCATCATAAACTGTTGAACTTTTAATAAGCTTGTTATAAAAAAAAGAATGGTAATTAAAATTTAAAATTATTGCAAATCAAAAAAAAAAAAAAAATTGGTTTTTAAAATACAACTTTTGTTTAACTAAAAGGTAGGTTCAATGTCTATTTTATAAAAACATGCAATAAATCAATCATTTCATATAAACATACAATTAAAAAAGCAATAAAAAATTTATTGAACATATGATGTTTAAAAAAAATATTAAATTAAATACCAGTCAAATATGTACGTTTCATATGAACAAACTCAGAGCTCAATTCATCATGCTTTGACAAGAATTTCTTCTAGACAAATTAAAATTATTGAATACTATAGTGTTTCTTACTGTTTTATCCTCTCCATCTAAAATCTCATCCCATTTTTGCTGCAGTTCTGCCTTTGTTTGCTTTTTCAAGATTTCATACCTAGCACGAGCTGCAGCAGTTAATCTTAATTCACTAAGAGAAAAGTCAGTTGATTTTTTTCCATGATGAAGTGAAAAGAAGTCTGTAATACATCTCAACACTTGAGGGTTATAAACAACATCTAGTGCTCTAGTAGTAATGTTTAACCTGAAAAAAAAAAAATGCATGTAGTGAAAATTTGAAATCAACATTAATTTAATAATTAATTTAAAAGTTATTCATAGTATATATCATAGGTTTGATCATAGTATATATAATAGGTTTGATTTTAGAAAAAGTTTTATATCAAAGGTATGTGATTAAAAATATTTATTTTGATATAATTATTATAATATTTTATGGGGTCCTAGCAACCAACAAATTATTAATGTTCTAATTAGATATTAAAATCATAACTCGTTAATGTATATTTGGTTTAGACAAAAGACTGAAAATTATGTTTACAATAATTGTAATTAATTTAGTAATATTATATCTGTAGCCCAAAAGGAAAGTGCACAGTGTCACAAAAAGCAAATTTTGCAGGAGAGCCAAATGAATGTTACAGTTACGATCTTTTCTGTCTTTTGTTCTGATGGAACATAGTGCTTTTCAAAAACGTCTAAATCAGTTATTATTTAACCAAGGATATAGTGCTTTATTCCACTACAGGGTTCCCACTCTTATTGAAGAAAAAAATTCAAGGACTTTCAAGGACCTTTTTAAGAAAATTCAAGGACCTTTCTAGAAAAATTTAAGCACCATAATTTTAAATACTACATCAGATGTAAAATTACAAAACGGAGATTATCGGTGGTCAGGGGTGTAGTGGAGTGGAAACACGAGGCAAAGGCGATCCTTTACATTAATAGAAGGCAGAATGACGTTCCCTCATCTAATTCCCCCCCCCCCCCTCTTTACGTGATACTGAACTCAAAGCCAAGTAAGCAAACAAAAAAGTCATTTCGTGGGAATTTGCTTTCGTCTGGGATCCACAACTTCAGAGCTGAGCAGGCAAATTCTAGTTTTTGTAAAACACTTGAAAGAGGCGAGGCAATCCACACATGGCCATTTCTCCTTGATTAGAAATGAACTGACATAATATATGTTTACATCTAGCTATGATTCATTCAATAGCAATTATCTTCTTCAATGAATGATCTGTATTTGTGGAGGAATTCCAGATGTCAAATTTGTATGGTTCGTCGTATATACAGTCGAAAACTTCCACCCACAAATTCACGCCAAATATCTACATTTTTAAAGAACAAAACTTTGGCCTAACACACACAGTTATTTGTGCGCTTTCCTTAAAAAATATTTCCCCTCCTCTAATTTTAACGGGAACACTAACCGATTTATCTACAAAAGTTATGTAACTTTTTTTTTTAATTTTTATATCACGGATTTAATAAATTATTTGTAAACCTCTCAATGTACCTAACAAATGAATTCGTTCAAAAGGAAAAAACAAATGACACAATCCAAAAAAGTTAAGCAAACCTGCGGTTCTGACGGAATCAACTGGTTAGTGCTAAAAATCCAGATAGGTAAGAGCAGAATACTGATATTTTGTATTAGCTTTTAAGGTGTTTTGAGATCACGGAATTATAGCATTTATATTTTGTCAGATATTGGGAAATATTTATTTTATTCCCAGTTATTGGGAAAATCAAACTGATAACTTGTTTGAACATGGAAAAATATGTTCAAAATAGTATTGATTTTTAAATCCTTAATATTAACTTCGCTTTTGTATATTTGTGAATTTGAATATGTTTAGTTCAACAAATAAAATGTTGCTTGAATGTATAGTAAAGAGACTGGCTTCAAGCACTCCGCTACGTTGTTGTGACAGAACTGAACAGTTGTTAACTTTGTTTCACTTTAACTTGGCAGTACTGATAATGCTTCATTAGCCAAATTGCAGCCCTTCACAACCCAGTGTTGGAAAGGGGTTCCAAGGCTTGCGCTAAGAGCAGAGGACTACTAAAAAAAGTAATACGTAGCAAAAATTAGTAATTTTAATAACATGTATTTTATTCAATTCTTATGAAAATAATTTTATTACAATTTTTATGTTTTATAAAAAAAAAATTTAATCCACGGGTTCCTAAATAAAAGCTGACTTAAAATAATATTATTTAGTGCAGAAAACTCTACGATTTTAATAGTTTGCACCCATACCATATAAAGCACCCTTACCATTTTTGGAGTGTTTTTTATACCCATTTTCATTGTAAGGGGCGCCAAAACTCATTCTTGCACACATAGCATTTTACTCTAAGGCCCGTCCTGTATATTTGATTTTCCTTAATATAAAAGTGCTAATGGTTTTGCAAATGGGTATAATACATCGATTGGTTGGTTGGTTGTATTCAGATTATCTGGCGCCGTCAGCAACACGAGGGCTATAATGCGCCGAAACATTCGTCATTAGACAAGCCAACATATATTTACAAACACCCATGCCTAGCACGGGACTCGAACCCGCAACCTCGCGGTCCAGAAGCTAGCACGCTAACCACTATACCGTTTGGTCGGCATAATACATCGAAATTGGGCTGCGAAGAAGCAGGAAAGCAATTCAGATGTATTACTTTAAAATACAAAATTAAATTGCTTTTCGGTTTGAGAATGGGAAAGTTTTACGTTTACAGTTATTACAGAATTTACTCCAAAAATGTAGCAGCAGTTCTTAAAAAAAATAAATCATACAGTGGCGGCAATAAGGGGAGGGAATTTCCCGATCTTTTTTAAAAATCTAGCGATTTTGGTGGCAAATTATTCATATCATATATATTTTGCAGTTTGCTTTCTCCTCCGATTTATGCCCATTTTTGATTATTATTGTCACCAATGTTGAAAAGACAAAATCGAACTGGTTAAGATAAAAAAAACCAGCTCATGCAAATCTGGCAAGTAATGAGACTACATTGAAATATCCTGCTTAAAATTAGAGATGATTGAGATAGCACACAAATTAATATTTTATCAAGAAATTTTAAATCGACAGATGGATTTGAATTTTCCAATTATTTTATTAATGGAGCAAATTTGGAAAAGGAAAGGAAGGATCTATCAAGCAAAAGGAACTTCTCTACATTTTCTTTTTGAGAAGGAGAAAAGCCATAAAACTTTCAATCAACTTCTGTAACAATCCCAATCTTTTTCATTCATTTTGAAAACCTATTTTGAGGAGCTACAGAATCTAGGAATTTATCCGAACCCATTGCATCTCTGACATTTTGGAAAATTATTGTAAAAAATGTTTAAAAATTTGTGTCAATAATATGTTTGAAAATGTGTTATAATCCTTTACAAAGTGCTAAACAATCTTTTAAAATGGGTTATGCAAAGCAAATTATTTAAAAATCCATATAACTATAGTTTAAAAAAATTATTTGAATAAAAGAATAAGTCGAAACACGCAATTTTTTCAAATTTTTTTTTTTGAGGTACTCATGAGCTATTTTGAGATTATTATAGTAATATTAACAAACTATTTAAAGTTGTCCTTTTTACTTCCCCTTCCCTAATACACAGAAAAAAATATATAAGTTTGTAACGATGCAACATAGCGTTCCCGCACTTTTTTATTTTACACTACACCACTGTCATTGGTCACTTAAAAATTCAAGGACTTTCAAGGACCTTATCCTTTTTTCAAGGACTTTCAAGGACCAAATTTCATCAAAAAAAATTCAAGGACTTTCCAGCACTTTCAAGGACCGTGGGAACCCTGCACTAGTAAGAGCGTAAGAAGGTGCCAAAACCTCAATTTCAACAAAATTGGACATAGTGCGCTTTTCTTCCAGAATACAGATATATAACTAATTAAACTTTACTTTAGTAAATTAATTCTCTTTAAAATAGTTATAACAAGCAAATATCTGAAAATATTTCTGCGTAACTTTTCTTCCTAACTAAAAAATTTTCCTCTAAAAAATCTCTAAACTGAGAAGTTATGGAGTTAACTAACCATGTGTAATGTGGTACCAACTGGGATCATTATATGTATTATTGCAATTAATAAAACATATGGATAAAACTGAAAAAAAATTAAAAAGGCATTTGTTGACCCCTATTTTGAGATGTATTAGAAAATTAGTCACACATTTTATCAATTTTAATTCATAAACAAAAAATTTACACCAATAATTTTTAAAAAAGACTTGAAAAGTACATTGAAATTAAAAAATATATTAACTTCATTAAATTGCCAAAATCTATGTATTTACCTTACTTTTACTCAGTTACTTTTTATTCCAATGTGAATATTATTATTTCTTAATGTTGAACGATTCCTACTTTTTTCTATTTTTAATTTAATGTTTAGATTTTTTTATAACTAACACTCAACTCACTGCTTTAACTTAGCATTCAAAAATTAAAATAAAGCAATGAAGTTTTATGTTTAGAAATGTTTGCAGTGTCTAAAACTGATAATATATATTTTGTACGTCAAAGAAGAATTTTCTTATATATACATATATAAACATGCAATTCAATACACAATACAAGTGTTGTAAAAAGTTCTTTCTTTCAGACCATGACTTTTTTTATTAATGTTGCATGGTTTTTTTTAATGGAATTTTATGAAGGGTCAATTGGAGTTAAATTTCTCTTAAAAACGGTGTGGCCGAATCATAATTTTTTTTTTTTCCCTTTGTAATTTTTTTCAACATATGCAGTATAGACTGAGACATAAATAAAGTACAAAAATTATAGTTTTAGAGAACTGATTCTTTAAAAAACTCAGCAAACCTAACCATTAATTAGCAAAATCACCCTGTTTTTGCTCGTTCGAGTAAAATTGAGTGATTTATACCTATAGGTATCATATTTAAATTGAACAGTCAAGTCCCATGAGAAGTTAAACATTTTCAATAAGAACAAATAGGCTAAATACCTGTGATCTGCATGAAGACTAAATGGTTTCTTTTCATAACTCAATTCAAAAAGATAGCTGCCTGCATCTGCTTCATCAGGCTTCTGATTAAGAAATGATGGAAGTGGGAAAACAGTAATACTGGATGACTTGTTGTACATGAAGCTCACCTCCTAAAATAAAGTTTATGACCAATAATTCTATTAGTAAACAGAGAGGATAGTTTTATTAAGCATATGTAATAAATGTATTCTTTAAGTTGTACCAAAAACAGATAATTCTAATAATAAATATAATAGAATTAAGAAAAGAGTAGACCATTAAAAACTTTTCCAGCAGCTTACATTTTTTTGTGAGTTAAATTCCTTATTGTAGGAGATTTAATAACAGGGATTATATGTAATCATTCTTGATCAATCATTCCACTTAATGTAAGAAAATTACTAAATTGTAACTATTGATAAAAGTTGTATTTTGTATTATTATATTTAACCCTCAAAGGTAATTAGTAAATGGATACTTTATAGTTTAAATACATGCGTAACAGAGTAGCATGAAGAAATATTTCAACTTTATAGCCAGTTTTTCTCTATCTTTGTTAACCAGAAAAAAAAATTCATGTTTTATTTTCAGTCAAACTAAATATATTGAGCACAATTTAGTACACAATGCATCAATATTGAATCGGAGAGAAGAAGATTTGATGAATTAAATTTTTCCGTCAACTAGCAGATAAAATGTGGTAATTTCAACTGTAAATGACATAGCAACAAATAATTTTTTTTAAAACAATATATCCCATTAAAACATAGGTTTTAAGAAATCCTTTATAAGCATTGTCAATTTTTATATTCATTAACACAGCACCAATATCAAAAACATTTCCATCAGCAAAATGTATGACAAACTATGTTTCAAAATTTATTTATTAAAAATGAATGTGAACGTTATCCAAATATCATTTATTTATTCTGATTGAAGTAATTCTATTAGTTATTAAAAAAAGTTTTGGCGACAGGAAAGAGTTTCAACAATGGTCGGTTCAAACTTGCTATTTTAATGCGATTGAATAACGACAAGTTGGTGTAGAAGTATTCCGTAAAAGCAACCTTTTAGTGACAGTAACAGTCCCAAAATTTGATAGAATGCATTGTCAACAACATCAAACCTATCTGCCAAGTTTCACCCCAATTGGATGATGGCAAGAGGGTTTATTAGGCCTTCGCAGATTCCGCTTTTATCGACAAACAAACACACATACAAAAGTGAAGTTAATATAAAGGATTTAAAAAGCTTTTTGTGATCAAAGTACTAGTGCCTTAAATGTCTAATTCTTTTAATATATTCTGCAAAGATAACCAAAAAGAGATTTTTGATTTTGCAATAGAATAGCTTAAAACAGTTCTTGTGGTGTCACCCCACATGTGTACAAAATTTTTTAAAACTTTATTCAAAATTATATTTTTATACAGATTTCAAAATTTATGAATAGATTTTTAGAATTAATTAATTAAAAAAAAAAACTCCTTGAGTTTGAAACTGTAAAATTACATGATGTTTTAAACACTTACGATGTATTTGTAAATTACTTTTAAATTTTCATGACAAGATGTATAATAAACCTGGTTTTAGAAAAAAAACTTTCAATTCCATGTTTAAAGCCTTTCTAATTTTTTTGCTCAGTAAGTCTTGCTGAATTTGAGGAAGTGATTTTAGAAAAAAAATTACATAATTTTAAATAATATGAGTAAAATGTTTAAGAAGTCTTAGTAAAGATCATCCCTTATACTCAATGTGTTACAATCTTCTAGCCCAGTGCATTTAGAAACTACTTTCTAAAACCATTAAATTTAGTGATAAGGTACAAAACAGATCACTTAACGAAATGATATATATTGTTTTCATTTAATGTCTATCTATTATAAATTAAAATAGCAAAAGACAAAATCAGATGGAGCCACTGTATAAGCATTGAAGTAAGGTTTTGAAATATAAATAAAGTATATTGGACACTATTTTTGAGTTTTTAATTTATGTCATTTCATTTTCATACCTTTTTACCAAATTTCAAGGTTTTGTACAAAATAGTTTTTAAATGCACTGTCCTAGAAGATTGTAATACCGCGAGTATCCTTCCTAGGACTTCCTCTTAAGTTAATAATACTCACTCTGTTTTGAGGTGCAATGATATGTGGGAAATGGGAATCAGAGTATATTCTATCATGAAGATATAAGGCTCCAAGTTTGATTTCAAATAGAAATGATCCAGTGCGAGGTCTAGTCTCTAATTTAGTAGAAACATCAGAGAACTCAAGATCAATTATAGACTTCCCCACTTTGCATGGGGATACTGCCTGCGATTCACTTTGCAAAAGGGAGAAAGTGCCTTGTGACAGTGAAAAATTCAGCTGTGCAAAAACAGTGTCTCTTTTCAAGAGAGAATCATTATCTGCACTGTCCAAAACATCCAGGATTTCCTCCTCTGCAATAAAATAGTAAATAATATTACCTACTACTGGAAAGATATGTAAAAATACTGTTAAATATGAATTTTCAGTTTTAAATGCAATAGTATTCAAAAGAAACATTACTCTACTTGTTTTAATTTCAGTAGACACAATTTGATCGATTGAATATTAACTCCTGATATTAAAATAAATTAAATCACTAGACATTACTTTACATGAAATCCCTGCATTTAAAAATAGTTTTAATCTGTGTTATAGTCAGTAAAGTTACAGTATAAAACTCCAACAAAACATGAATGTAGCAAAATACTGGTCCAACATATACTTAAAACTGAACCAAAAAGTGTCTCCACATTTCACGTTTAAATACTACTTTAATAAAAAGCAGCTAACATGATTATACTATATGACAAGAACTTTATTTTATCTTTATGCAAAAGAAATTGTACTGTTTCATCAAGTTTATTCTTCCTTAAACTAAAATAACTATTCCTAAGTGAAACAAAATTTTTCCAAGTTATAAATCATGTTTTAATAACTTATGAATTAACAGATTAGCATAAATGGCAGATAAAAAGTGTGTTTCTAATTTATAGAAATATAGCATGTTGTCATTCAAACCTAAGTGACTTTTCCTTTCATCTACTTCTGACATGCTCGGTGCTACTTCAGACTTGATACTTGAAGCCACATCAGAGCTTCCGACAGAAGCTTCAGAATACCATCCTCCCCAAGAAGGAAACATCCATTGTAGAAAACCTTTGCCTTTCGATTCTTGATCATTCAGCTGAAGAAGGGAATAAAGTTTCTTATACAGAATGGTTATATATATAAAATTCAATTTAATAACTTCTGTATCTGGTATTTTTATGTTTACCGTAGTAAATACTTTGTTAAATTTTCTAGAAAAAATATAATACTATATGTTAGGCAGGAAATAATTAACTATGCTATGCTTTAAATAAAAAAAAATCTTTTATTTTTCAAGAAATAAACTACCATATATTAAATTAGATTTTCAACAACATGTAACTGTGATTTCTCCATTTAGCATTAGTTACAGAAATATAATACTGATTAAAAAAAATTCCAAAAATAATATGTATATTTTACAGTGAGATTTTGGAGTTTTAAAGCTTGATGAAGTAATCTCCAAAAAAGTCTGCTATAGGCCTTGTAATGATAGAAATAAAATAATAAAATGATGATGATTATAACAATTAAATCGTTGACAACTTTCCTTACTATGTAGTTATTACTTTGTCATCAACTTAATTTCTAAATCATACCCAAGTGCATTTAAACACAAACTGCAAAATTCAGCAAATTATCAAACAATACAAAGATAAACGAGAAATCATGCAATAAAACTAACATCAGCACTATTGCTCCTTTCAATTTTCTTAGTGGCGAGCTCACGCAAAAACAAAAGTAGCTCAAAATTTAATTTTTCCTCCAATTCTGCTTTTAAAACCTGAAAAGAAAAATATATAATTAACATGAATACTGAACAATTAAATACACAATATTAACATACCATAGTTAACACTACCTAGTTAATATTCAGATTTAGTTATCAGACCCTTTCTTTCAAGTACTCATTTAGGCTTTTGAATATTTATTTTTTCTCATGCTATTAGGTTGCAATTACTAGAACGATTCTCTAGCTGACACATAGTATATTTCATTTTTCTCCTTGTAAAAAAATTGGAATTGCAAAGTCATGATGAAGTTATCGGACGTAGACATGTCCTATGGGTCAGTGGGTATTTGACCTAATTAAAATAATTGTTTTTCCATACAACTTTGTCGTCAACTAATTTTATACAAACAGAACTGTAATATCTCTCTATATTAAAAAAAAAATAAGCAACCGGTATGTTGTCGCTAACGTTTCTCATTTCTTGATGCAAGGAGAACTGTGAAATTTTTAACACAAGCAGATTGTTTCTCTATCTCCCCATGTATTATCGCAAAATGGCGAATTTTTAATTAGTTTTTTTTCAAATGAATTTTAAAATTTGGCCGTAATGGCAATCTAATGGGAAAAGAGTTTTCCCTGCGCTTCTTTCTGAATAAACACTTGAAATATTTACTTTTTTCCATTGAAAAAAATATGGTTAGAATCGTTGAAATCTACTTTTGAGAATGGAATTAAAAATATTGTTGGAAGATAAAAAATTACTTGGATACATTAGTAAACACAAAAACTCATTTTTTTTTTTGGCTTCATGTCTCCTCATGAAGCCAAATTTCTCCTCTTTGAAGATATAGAGGAGATGTGGAGTAAGGGTCATGGTGTAAGTTCTGGTCTTTAGAAAGCATAATCTCTGTGTGATTACATTATTCAGAATGTAGAGTTTTATTAAGACTTTTAACTATGGGGGTTGGCGAGCGTTAGCGAGCAGAGGGTAGAGCACCCTAGTTATAAAAAACAAAAACATAGTAGATTGATAATAATTTTTTAATTCTAACATGTTTATGAGTAGACGAAAGGGGAAAACATTCTGTGTGTATTTCAGAAATTGCCCAATAGTATTACGGAAGAAAAAAATATTATATTTCTCAGTTGAATTTTGAAAATAAATTATTTTAAAGGTAATCTTTGTGCATGTGATTGTTTTTTTTTACAAATGCTTGTAAGTACCTTAGATTCAGAAGATAGATCAGGTTTATTTAAATATTCTTGGTACACTTTACTATAAGTGACGATATCTCTAGCTCGTTCTGTGGCAAATGTCCAATTACGAGCTTTATAAAGCTCACGAAGTGGGTGAAGATGAACATCTACAGCATAGATCCACCATTTCTTAGCACTGAAAGCAACAAAATATTAATGTGATGTATACAGTTAAATAGAAATTAAATAATTAATGTATATAGTCATAGTACTATTTCAGGTGATGGACAATTACAGAGAATTATAAAACATAAAATATTTTTAAAAACCAATCAAGCCTTAACAAAGCAGTTTTAATCTGTACATACTTATAATTACAAACAAATGATGATTTAAATAATGTTCATTTTTAATTTCAAATTAGGATCTATCACAATCTCTTTTGAATATTATTTATTCTGTTATGCAATGTCCAGCCAATAACAAAAATTTTTATCGCAGAGGAAATCCAAACTATGAATATAATTCTATGTGATGGAAAATATTATGTTTATATGTAGAAGCAGTAGGGCAAAAAAGAAACCAAATAAATAAAAATAAAAAAAGGCTATTTGAATATAAATTTTAAGTTTTAAAAATTTAGTGCAAATTTCGAAGGGTTTCCAATAATTTTCAGAAAAATTAATTGTATCTAATTAATTTCTCGATATTCATATTATTGTGCATAATTCATAATTAATCTATGCACAAGCACAATAATAAATTAAAAATGTGGCTGCTCTATGGTAATATGAAAAAATTAAAAGAAAGACAACAAACTTGTTCTTGACAGGTTCAGATGGTCTCCATTTACGATGCTTCCATCGCACATCCAACACTTCTAATTCTTTTACACATTCCATCATCTGTCTGTATTGTACCTTGAAAAAGCACAGAAAATATTGCATTTCAATAACTTTTACAGAATTAAATAGTATTTAAAAAAAAGCGATTTCAAAAGGTGAAAGATCCTTTTACTGTTCTGTTTATCTTACTAAAAAGTCAAATTAATTATATTTCATTTTAATGTAATAATAAACGAACAATTATGGGAATTTAAGAATAACTATTAAGCTAACTACAGCATTATTATATATTACATAATGAGATAAATAAAAAAAATTAATTTAGTCCTATCAAGCCAAAAATAACAATTTAGGAATTTCAAAATCATAATAGTTATGAAGGAAAGTGATCATGCCATTTTTACTTAACTATATCACATCATTTAATAAATAATTAAAATAAAAAATTATTTTACTTTCCGGTTGTTTAGGAATTGAACCCAAAACTAATGGATAATAAGACAGTAGAACCACAATAGTCATTAAAGCTTTAATTTTAATCTATTGATATTGTCAGACTTGAAATACAAGTGGCCATTAATATAACTATATTTTACTTAATTAAATATTTTTCTACCTCACTGAGAGACAAGGGAATTTTTTCCAATCGAATGTCACAGACTATTCGAGGTGTAAATCTTGATCTGAGTGGCTTAGCACAGCAGTTTCTTGTAAGGTGGGCATCAGCATTGACAGGTGATAGAATGTATTCATGTGTAGGACTAGGTGATGTTTCAAAATGCTTAGCCATCGCAGTCTAGAAGAAAACATTTTTATAGCAATACAGATACCAGTGAAATAATTAAGTTAAGACTAGACAATAACTGTTTGTTGAAAACACATTTTACTTAAACCTGCATTAAAAGAGTAATTTTCCCTCATGTATGTGGGGGTTAGTGGTTCGGTTTTTTTAAATGTCTAGGGGATTTATTTAGGGAAGCAAAAATGAAATAAAAGAGAAATAAACTTCCAAATCAGAAAACGGAAAGTACAGTTAAATTTATTAGACGAAACATCACAATCACTTTTAAACAAAACAAAGGGGGGAAAAGTATTAAGTACTACTAGCCAAATGGCAGCACAAGTCGACGAAAACTAAGTGTTTAATTAGTACATTACCCAATTAGCGAAGTGAGTTGAGTGCACCCAAAATTGGCGGACAGAGTTCAGCGTGTTTGTTCCCGAATGGGATCCGGTGTGCTGCTTAAAAAATAAAATCGCGGAGTACGAAACTTATTCGTAATAACAACAAAAAAAAAGAAACATCGTCTTGCAGTGCCATCTGTCTTTACAAGAGGAAATTGAAATGTACGGTAAACAATTGATATGGGATAATAAAAATCCTACAGATTCGGCCATCCTGTAGATCGATGACCTCATCGATGAAACACATGGAAATGGGCAAGACATGTGATAATACTTAAGTAAAAGAAAGTATAAAACTAAGACAAAATGAAAACATTTCGTTGACGATCACAATGTTCATTTGTAATTGTTCGAAAAGTTCAGGATCAAGTCTATTTGAAGATGGTAGGAACTGCATCAGTGGCTGGGTCCTATGCTATGGCTGGAGTTGCATGGTAAATTGAAAATCAAACAATGACATATAAAATGAAGAATAATGACATTGGGCGAAAGACAATTATGGCAATGTTTACATATTATTTTTGAAGAGTGTTTATGTTAAGTTAATTTATTTAGTAGTATAAAATTTCATTAGATCAGCGGATGTAGAAGTTATGTTAGGCCCTTCCTGGTTACCTATTTTTTGTACGTCATACCTATCTTTGGGTTTAACTTTTGTAATTTTATAGGGTCCTAGGAATTTGGGTTTTAGTTTTAACCCAGAACCGAACTGCGTTCGCTGGATTGCCACCAAATCACCTTCCCTATAGTTCGGAGCTTTCTTGCGTTTCTTGTTATAGGTCCGTTTGTTTTCGGCTTGAATCTTTTGGATGTTCCTCTTTGCTTCTTGTCGCAGTGAGTTCCTTTGCTCCTGAAGCTCATCTTTTATTTCTTCCATGAGTAGATCTCGTATTTTCAAGTCGTCCTTATTCCTCATGGTAACACCTGTTAAGAGTTCAAAAGGTGTCCACTTGGTACTTCTATTAGTCGTGCTGTTGAGTATTCTTTGTAGTTGGTCGACATATTTGTGCCATTTTGTCGAGTCGTCTAACGATAACTTGGTTAGGACAGGTATTAGAGTGCGATGGATCCTTTCTACTTGACCGTTTCCTCGAGGTACTCCGGTAGCAATTTGTAAGTGTTGAATTCCTTCTTCAGTGCAAAAATCAGTGAAGGCTTTCGAAGTAAATGCTGATCCTCGATCTGTGAGTATTCTTTTGGGATTTCCGAAAGTTTTTTGTTGTAAACTTAGTTTGTCTATTAAATCTTCCGCAGAAGTACACTTCACTGGATACAGCCATGTGAATTTGTTAAATGCGTCAACAACAGTCAATATGTGCTGATATTTTTTGTTGGTAGAGGGCATTGGACCAATAAAATCTACGTGATACGTACTTAAGGGAACGTCTTCTTTCGGAATTGGATTTAGAAATCCTTCTTTCTTTCCGCTCTTCTTGTTAGCTAAAATGCATGGGACGCAGTTGTTGATGACATTGCGGACTAAGGCGTTTAAATTTGGAATGAAGAATTCTTGTTTTATGACGTCTTCCGTCTTAGAGGTCGAAAAGTGTCCTTTCTCATGCGCGAGCTTGATTAATTCCGTCTGCATGTCCTTCGGTGCTACAATTAATTCGCGACCATTTACGAATTTGTAGAGGATTCTGTTTCTTTCACAAAATTCTGACGACACTTTGTTGTTGAGGACTGCCTTCAAAGTACTGATGTTTTCATCTTCTGCTTGAGCTTTGCGCAATCTAGCTGTGATTGTATCGTTCTCAATTATAAAGACCGGGTTTCTGCTCAGAGCATCTACATGTTTCATTCTCTCTCCAGGTCGATGCTCGATCTGATAGTCAAATTCTTCTAAGGATAATGCCCATCTGGCTATGCGAGTAACTAGATCTTTTTTATCCATAGTCTTCTGGAATGCCGAACAATCGGTGACTATTTTAAAATGGTTTCCCAGAAGATAGACGCGGAATTTCTTTAATGCGCTTACAATAGCTAGCACTTCAAGCTCGTAGCTGCTATATTTCATTTCAGCTGGTGTTGTCTTCTTAGACATGTATTGGACTGGATGCATCTTTCCGTCGGTGGACTCTTGCAGTAGTACAGCTCCATAGCCGTGTAAACTGGCATCAGTGTTTAATTCTGTCCTCTGACCTTGCCGGAAGATACTTAAGACTGGACTTTCTGTAAGGAGTTTCTTGAGTTTTTCGAATGCTTCGACTTGAGGTAGACTGAACGCAAATGGAGTTTCTTTCTTAGTCAGGTCGCTTAGTGGCTTTGCTATTTTGGAGTATTCTGGTATGAACTTGCGGAAATAGCCGGTGAATCCGAGAAAGCTTTGTACTTGCTTCACGGTTGTGGGTACGGGAAATTTCTTTACTGCTTGCGTTTTAGCCAACGATGGTCGTATTGTACCGTTTTCCACTATGTGTCCTAGAAATTCTATTTTCCGTTGCAGGAATTGACATTTCTTCCATTTTATCTCCAAGCCGTATTTTGATGCAACTTCTAGTACTGACTGTAAGTTTCTTAGACCTTCTTCATCCTTTGAGGGAATTACCAAATCATCCATATAGATTATTACGATGCCTTTTCTCATTAGATCTCGGAAGATGTTGTACACGTACCTTTGAAATACACTGGGACTGGTACTTAAGCCAAAGGGTACTTTGTTGAACTCAAATTGTCCATCGGGGATGATGAAAGAGGTTAGCTTGCGGCTCTCTTCATCTACTTCAACATGAAAAAATCCATTCTTGAGGTCGAGTGTAGTATATACTTGAGCATTTTGTAGCTTGTCGAGAACATCTTCTATCAGAGGTAAAGGAAATCGATCCTTGACTAATTTTCTATTCAATTTCCTATAATCCACACAGAGGCGAGTGGAACCGTCTTTTTTCTTCACTAGTACGATAGGACTGGCGTAGTCTGACGAGCTTGGTCTGATGATTCCTTGTTCTAGCCATTCGTCGATTTGCTGATTGACCTCTAACTTTTCTGAACTAGATAATCGTCTCGCAGGTTGGTAGACTGGAATGTCGTCTTTCAGGATGATTCGCATGGATACGTCTGTTGACAAAGTTTTGTCAGGCTTGTAAGTTGAGATAACTTGCTTCAATTCGTTCTGTATCCTGATGTCTCTTATGTGGGCCAACTCTATCTCTTCATTAGGACTTGTTTCGGAGATGTGCATGAACCAATCAGCGGGCTCATCTTTATGAAATTTCATACCATTTCTGGACGTTGTAAACGTAGCTTGATTCGTAACATCCATTCCGATAATTGCTTGGAAAGATAACTGTGATTGTGGCACTACATGCCATGTTAGAGAAAATTCTTCTCCGTCGGTGGTGAAACTCATTTCGAATGATCCTTTCGTTGTAACTTGGGAATTTCCTAAGCCTGAGAGCGTTCTCCTTTGTTTCGAAAGCTTGGATTCATCGATGATTTCTTTGGCTATGTCGTCTCGAATGAGACTGAGTGAACTGCCTGTGTCTACTAGTGCGGTGATGAGTTTGTTTCCCATGACGATTTTTTTAAATTTCAACTCTTCTGATGGGATGATTGTACATGTCTGTACAGAATTGCTCGGAGGATTGTTGGATTCTGCATCTCTTCGGCGCTTGTCGCAGTTAACGTAGAAGTGTCCTGGTTCTTTACAATAACTGCAGAGTGACTGTCTAGGCCTGACAGAGTTGGTATTTCGATTATTGTTGAAATGGTTCTTTTCTGACCGGTTTGGTCCATATCGGCGATTATCAGCTCTTCGGGGAGGGCTTCCACGATTATTCGATGATCCGGCCTCGTATCGGTGACTGTCGGTTCTTCGGGAAGGGTTCCCATAATTTGACGATTTAGCCCCATATTTTCCTTTGGGCAGGGAGTCGAACTGCTTTGACTTTAACGTTCTGCGGACATCTTCGTATTTTTCGAACTTTTGGGCCAGCTCTCTGGGCGAGTTGATGAGTGTCCATTCATCTAGAAAATGTTCTTTGAATTCGTACGGAGCTCTTCTCTTGATCTGATCTGCTATGATGAGGTCACGAAGCTGGTCGTAAGTTTTCACTTCAAGACCTTCCACCCATCCATCGAAGTAAGTTTGCAATTCATGGAGAAAATCCAACCAAGTTCCTTCAGGAGATTTTTGGTGTGACACGAACATCTGGCGAAGTCTTTCTGGAGACAGTTTGAACCTTCGTAGCAGCAACTGCTTTACGTGATCATAGTCGTGAGACTTGTCGGGGGACTCCAGCGCAATTAAATGTGCAACGTCGACTGGAAGTAGGCCTATGAGGTGCTGAACCCATTCTTCTTTAGGGATCGATGACAGCTCTGCATGCCTCTCAAACAGGATGAGGTTAAGATTCACATCTTCTTTCATATCGAACTTGTGGAAGGTATCACGTGAAGGTCTGCTTGGTACTTGGTTTGTTGTGACGTTTTTCGAAGATGAATCCTTCTGGTTTTGGATTCGTAATTTCTGGAGCTCGAACTCTGCTTCTCGTCTCCGTTCCTCGATGGCCTCTTGACGTTTCCGTTCCTCAATGGCTTCTTGACGTTTTCGTTCCTCGATGGCTTCTTGACGTTTTCGTTCCTCGATGGCGATGGCCTCCTGACGCTCTTGCTCTTGCAACCTTTCCTCGGTGATGCTCTCGAGAAGTGCTTTTACTTCATCTTCGTCATACTTCTCATTTCCCAAGATTAAATCCTTGATGATCGGCTTGGTCATAGTAGCGGTTATCTTTATGCCTAATTCCGTGGCTAAGTTCAACAGATCCTCTTTTTTACTTCTTAGAAGAAAAGTCATGGTGATCTTTAAATTTGGTGGAAGTCCAGTGAACTTTGTGATATTCGTAAAAATGAAATTAAAAAAATAACGACTAAAAGGAAAAAGCTTGTAGATTTATGTTGTGTGCTTTTCCTCTTTTTAAAAAAAAAAAAAAAAAATGGAGTATGCTACTAAGAACACTACGAAATTAACAAAGATACATTTTAAAAATGAAGAAATATATTTTTGCAGAAGTTAATCAACTCTCGGTCAATCAGATAATTCACAAAAAAGTAAAAGAGTACTACCGTATGAAAAAGGTTTTAGAATTTCATGAACTTTTGTATGAGAACAAGTCGTCAGAAATTTTTTACTGAAAAGATTTTTTTTTTTTTCACTTGAACAAGAACACGATAAACATACCAACTTATAATAATGTACTTACTTTGTATTGCATAATATTTTAAAACATAATACTGCATAAGTTATGCTTTGTATTGCATAGAAAATTAATTGCATAAGAAATTATAACAGCAGCATTTGGAAAAGTAAACTATGAAAAAGGATGCGAATAATATATTAAGTATTCAAAACAAAATATTACCCAAGGATACTTTATAAAAAGAACACTTTAACACGATAAGTTTACCTCACTTAAATCACCTAACTTCTCAAAATAACAGCTGCATTTGGAAAAGTAAACAATGAACAAGGGTAAGAATAATATATTAAGTATTCAAAACAAAATATTACCCAAAGTTATCCATCAAAATAATGTATATTGAATAATATTCTTTGTATTAATTCAGACAAAAAGAATAAAAAGGAAAATAAAAACCATTTAAATGTAAGTTATTCTTAGAACTATAATGAAAATATAAATAAAAGACTGCAACATCAAATCCTTCAAGGTATCACTTCCGGTTATTATGGATAAGACCTTTTTTTTTTTTTTTTTATTCTTTCTCTTTATTTGTGTTGCGAAGAGTTTACCCAAGCAAGAGGTTTTCAAAAAAAAGTAAATAAAAAAAACTAGTATGCAATTCTTAGAAAAAGAAAGTATCAATGATTCAGAACTTATCTGAAGGAATAAACTGCTGGCTTTGAAGACGTCGATTGTCACTGCTTAGAACACGAAATTAATGTAGTAGATGGTTTCGGAACACAGAGTACTAATCTTGGCAAATTATCCGGTAAGGGCCTCGGATAAAATTTCAGCAATTCGGGATTGAAGATTCGAAAATTTTAGACGAACATTGATGAAGACGAACACTGATGAGACGTTGAGACACCAGTTGGAAATGGCACGCTGCTTGTTGAAGATTCGTTGGCGAAGAATTTTGTTTGAAGCTGGATGCTTTCTGGCTAAGAACGATGACTGGAACTTTGAGAATTTCTTTACGACGGGTTCAAATTAATTTAATTGTAAATTTCATCTTCGAGGGGTTCGAAGGAATAAGGGTGATTTTCGATTAAAACGGGTGCACTCATGAAAAATATTATTGAACTCATGTTACCAAAACGAAACAGGTTACTAGGCATACACTTGTTATTATACCAAATAACTTTGAAAACGAACAAAAAAAAAAAATTAATCGCTACAGGGACGTGGTTTATTCAAAAACCAAAATTTACTCGAAATTAAAAAAATTTAGAAGCAATTTCCCTTTAAAAATTCCTTTTCGCTAATCCAGGCCGAGGACCCCAAAAATATGTGGGGGTTAGTGGTTCGGTTTTTTTAAATGTCTAGGGGATTTATTTAGGGAAGCAAAAATGAAATAAAAGAGAAATAAACTTCCAAATCAGAAAACGGAAAGTACAGTTAAATTTATTAGACGAAACATCACAATCACTTTTAAACAAAACAAAGGGGGGAAAAGTATTAAGTACTACTAGCCAAATGGCAGCACAAGTCGACGAAAACTAAGTGTTTAATTAGTACATTACCCAATTAGCGAAGTGAGTTGAGTGCACCCAAAATTGGCGGACAGAGTTCAGCGTGTTTGTTCCCGAATGGGATCCGGTGTGCTTCTGCTTAAAAAATAAAATCGCGGAGTACGAATACTTATTCGTAATAACAAAAAAAAAAAGAAACATCGTCTTGCAGTGCCATCTGTCTTTACAAGAGGAAATTGAAATGTACGGTAAACAATTGATATGGGATAATAAAAATCCTACATGTATGTCTATTTTTTGTCGTGAATTGGTTCAAGACTATAAAAATACTAGAATATTATTAAAAATATAACTATAGGGCATTACTGTTTAACCTCTCAATCATAAGTATGCAAGAAAAAAAGAAAATCAATTGATTTGATTCAGAAAATATTTTAAATGTTACAAGTTTCACTTAGGCCTTAATTACTATTACAACTGAATTAGTCTTTACACAACCAGGCTCAAATTGCAAAGAAAAATTATAAGTTGTCTTACCATGATGTCTTTGGGATCAAGCTTATTAATAATTTCAGTTTTTGTATCCCAATAGAATGAAAGTCCCTCTAATTGGAGCAGTTTCCACATGCAGTCACTATCATCCCTTCTGACAAATTTTGGAAACTGCAAAAAAATAAATAAAAAAAATAACTACAGTAAAATTATCACAATTTTGATCACCTTCAAACCAAAATGATAAATTACCCAATTTTGATCAGTGCTCTGGGCCGACAAACTGTGGATGAGAATTCCACAAGAGAATTTGTGGTCAAGACAGCTTTCTTCATCTTCATATCGAATGTGCACATCTTTGACCTTCAACTATATAAAAATCATTAAATAATAACTTATTACAGGAAATACAACTTATATGAGGTATAAACTAGCGCAATATCATTAAATCACATATTATTACATAACAGGAATCTCTCTCTGTATAAAAGGTAAAGCCCTCACTCACTCATCACCAATTCTTGCACTTCCCATAACGTCACAACTCTGAAAATTGGTACAAATATCAACATTGACAACCAATTAGAAAAAGTAATCTATTCTGATCTCGATTAAATAACTCTCGATTATGGATTCAAAAAGGGATTAAACGTTCCAAACAAGGAATATTCGAATGTACCACTTTCAATGTTGTCACAACTTTGATATTTGATACAAATGTCAAGAAGAACAAGCATAGAAGAAGTAAGCTATTCCGATCTTGATTAACTAATTTTAAGGTGATGAAAAGGGGTCAAAACGTTCCAAACATAGAATACTGAAATGTCCCCCTTCCAACGTAGTCACAACTCTGAAATTTGACACCAAGGAGAAGCACAGATAAAGTAAGTTAATCCCATAACCATTATTCTCCTTTAAGGAGTCAAAAAAGGGTCAACCATTCTAAATGAGGGATATTCATATTTCCCACTTTCAATGACATCACAACTCTGATATTCGGTAGAAATATCAGCAAGGGCCAGCATAGATAAAGTAAGCTATTCCGACACTGCTTGATTAATTTAAAAGGGACAAGAAGGGGTCGAAATGCTCAAACCTATATGAGGAACATCCCAATGTCCTACTTAAATACAATCACAACAATGAAATTCGGAATCAAGAGCAAGCACAGGTAAAGTAAGCTATTATAATCTCGATTAACTTATTTTATGAGGTTGAGAAGGGGTCAAACGTTCAAACAAGGGATGTTCAAACACCAAATTGTAAAATGCATGGATGTCGTTTGATTACTAAAATGCACAGGATAAATTTCGTAGCAAAGCATGGGTATTAAGGTAGTCATATATAAAGCAAACATAATTTAGCTGGAGTTATTATAATTTTTCTTTAGGTTAAAGTGTAAAATATATATATGTTATAGCTAATATGATTAATTTGGATATTATACATTCTAAATGGTTTTTATGTATAATAACCATTTATTATGCATGATATCCAAATTAATCATATTAGCTATAATATATATTCATTTAAAGAGTAAAGCTATATTCAACTGTAAAACTCAAGACATTGCTGATTACAAAAGAAAAACAAATAAAATCCGGAAGGATTTATCAATCTAATGACCTATCCATAGGACTTTTTTTTATTCATAGTCTGATGTTAATTAAATTAAGTCTAGAATTAGTTTGGAATAGAGCCTTCTATAATCTTGGAAACCACATTAATAGAAGATTTGTAATAGAATGTATTTTTAATGGAACGAACAGTTGTGGCTGTGTTTGGTCCAAACCATTGCACGACAATTTCCTGTGTTTTGATCTGTATCTGCTAATGCCTTCAAATTAAATTTACTACTACAACCTGCACCCAATAACTATTGCATGCATTTTAAAGAACTAAGGAGTCATGACTTTTTATCATTAATCTGTAAAAAATGTAAAATCACAAATTGTCTTAAGTATTTTGTATGAACATGATATAAAATATGTACCTAAACTTATTATCTAAATTAATAAAATTAGTTGAAAAATAAAGCGCAATTCAAAAATGTAATTCTAGGCAACTTTAGATTTTAACATACAAAAATACTTACTTGAACATTTTCTATGACATTAGCCATCAAAGAAGTCCCATAACTCATCCAGTTAGTGTAATATGACTCATTTTGTTTAGATCCTTGAATACCCTAATATTAAAGAAAAAATATTTATTATGTTTCACATTTCTTGATCAATTATCAAAATGAATTATTAAAATCATGATCAGTAAAATAAATAACAATTGATATTTTTCAAAGCTATTTATATATGCTTGGCGCAAAAAACATCAGTTAATTAACTTAGTGTTTTGGCTCATATATGCATCCACAGGTGACTGTAAGCATAAAACCTACTCTTTTTCTTTTGTTGGAATGCTGTTTCCTCCTTTGTTAGTTTTCTTGTTCAAATCCTAGATATTGACAGACTATGATGTATGCAATATCTTTAACAGCAATGAAACTAGACTTTTTGAAAAGTTCTTCCAGATCACATTCTTTGTATAAAAGGAGAGAAATGTTTGGGTAGCAAATGTAGTAGGTGTAAGCTTCAAAGATTATGTTTCAATGGATAACAAAATTTTTACATCTTAGAGTTTGACTGTAATCCAAATTGTAGATGCAGTGCTAAGTAAGATAATAGTAGAGGAACAAAAAATTGAATCAAATAATACAGAATATAAACAATGAACGTGAGCAGCCAAAGTGATGATGCCATCTTTAGTAAAAGTATGCATTGTGCTGTTAAAGTTTGAACCATTTTCTTTTAGGAAAAAAAATTAATCAGAATGTCTGAACAATTTAGATGCGATTGAAGACTTCTGAAGAAATTGTTCTGAAAAGAGGAGGGAAATATGTGTCATCACTGAGTACTTAAGAAATAATGAAGTTACGATAATTTTCAAAGAATTTCTTTTGTGATGTAATTTTAATTAATAAACTTGTGTAGCATTTGAAATTTTACTTTCAAAACTTTTTATTAGAGATCAAGTTATTATATTTTTGCTATGACAAATTCAAAGTTTCTGTCATTAAGTTAAATATACATAAGGAACTTAATCAAATATTATGTTCCAGAAAATGGTACGAAATTCTTTTTTCGTTTTTTGAAAATTATTTATTCACTTTGAAAGTTATAATGCTGATATGAAGTCACTTCTTGCATTGGTGTCTTATGTCACTAGAGCTTTACTAGGGTCATGCTGTGCATCAAACAGTTATAAATATTCAAATTCTTTAAAATAATGATATTAAAAACAATTAATGAATTACAAGTGTAAAATTGTAAAAATTCTAAATCAAGCAATGAAAAACATTTTTTTTTTTTTTTTTTAAATGCAAAAAGATTTTAGTGAGGAGGTGAACATAAAATCCATGATAATGGGGGATGATTCATTTTAAAATTTCACATTCTGTCAGTATTAAGAACGACATTAACTTAAAATGTGAAAAACAGAAAAAATAACTCCACAGGAATTGCATGTGAGGAGATCCTTTGCATGAAAGCATTTCTATTTTGATAAAACAGAAAAAATTTATTCATTGTTATGTAGACAGTATGCATATTAAGTTAAAAAATTAGATAAATTTGGTCAATTGAATATTTGGTCAAGTAGAAAATTGCTAGTAAGCAAGGAAATTTTCATCAGGCAACTTAAATCAATGATTGAAATTGTATAAAATCATATTTTCAAAGAATGTATCTATCACTTTACTGGCTAAATAATCTAAAAATCAAAATTCTAAAATACCTAGCATTTTTTAATTAATTAGGATTAACTAAGGATATTATATGTTAAGACTTATAGATAAAAAGTTAATATTTTTTAATAAAGAATGTAAACAAGATCTTCCAATTAAAACAACACAACTTCTTTCAGAATGAATGCATACTGTATTCATTCAAACTTTGACATATGCAAAATCTGATACCTTACTTTTTCATTAAGTTGTGAATTAAGTTTTTTGGGCAAATTTTCTTTCAACATAGGAGAATATTTTTTAAATTTAAAAGTAAATATATATTTGTACAAAAAATTATTACAAATAATTTTTATTACAATTATATTTGTTTTTATTAAAAATATTAAATTATTAAAAATAAGTTTTTTAATACACAAGTCCTCAAAGTTTTCCAATTTAAAAAAGATTTAAAGTCTAATCAATCTACCTTTGATTTTGCTTCTAATGCTTCTAGCTGTGCCAGTTTTCTCGACAAAGCCGCCGCTTGCTCTGCTGTTTCATCATACTAAGATAATTAATTACATATCATCATTTTCTATAATTTCTAATATGAGAAAGTAAAAGGAATACTATTTCAAAAATTCATTTTATTAATACAAATTCTAAATGCTACAAAAAACAAACCTCTGAAGACAAAATTGGACCAGCTATAAGGAATAGCCTTTCAATAAAAATCACCCACGGTTCACTGCGTAATCTGCTGACTGGTATTTGAAGTCTTATTTTACCAACAAAACCTATAAGAAATTTTATATATCTAAATGTATTTCAACTAATTTATGAAGATTAAAGAAAGTACAATATTTTCATTGTAATTTACTTGAACATAATAATTCGTCAACTGTAATAAAAAAAAAAATTAACACATGTTAAGAAACAAAGTGATTGAGTTTCATGGACACATTCAAACATGTAGTATCATGCAAAATTATTCCTTAATTAAGTGCAATAAAAAATAATTTAAAATTTTCAATCATACTAGTAGTCAAGTAGCAGGGAAGTTTTATCTTACAAATGGTTGAGTAGTTTGGAATTTTGCTTTTTGATATTATGATATGATGGAATTCTATTTTCAGCTAGTAAAAAATAACAAACAATTACTACCTTGCAGATAACAAATTTCTCTAAAATTTTTTAATGTTTTGTATATCCATTTAATAGATGATGAGCTATAGCATTATAAAAGTGGTGTTAATTTTTCAAATACCAGCATTTAATTGCTAATAACATCATATTTTATATTTAATTATTTAAGTATTTTGAGAATTACCTCAATACAAATTCATTAAAAAATTATTGCTCATTCACTTAAAGAAAAACTACTGTTGATAAATGAATTTAAAAACAAAGCAAATATTAGCAAAACTACTGCCATGCTTTAAAGCTTTTGGTTAGTTTATCCCTCAGTTTGCTTACTTATTTTATTTTGTTTAACAAATCATTTTTCTTTATGTTTCTCAATATGCTGAGAAACACCATTTAGTAACACTTTTGATATGGCATTCAATGGGACAACACAAAGATGAATGATTTACTAATACAATTAGCAATTTTGTAATGATATAAAATAGGAAGTACACTTAAAACAATAAATGTCATCAATTTATTGAAACAATGTATTACCTATGTATACTTCATTAATCAATATTAGCAAATTTGGAATTTGATTACTAATATTGTGCATTTAGAATCATAATTTAAACAAAGAGTATAATTTGCATGTATTAAAATTATAACTTTGTATTTATCATGCCATTTTCTAAAAGGAATATTTTTCCTGGAAAACTTTAATGCAAGGATTACACATTTTAACAGCTGGCATTATCAATTGATCTAAAAATTACCAATCATAGCAGTAAAATATATCAGTCACAAAATATTACATGGAAAAAAAATCTTTTTCTAGAGCATACTCAACAGAATTTTGGTAGTTAAAAAATAACTTTTAAAAATCAATATGTTACACTACAGAACAACTACATTTTTTACTAAAACAAGAATAATTATTAGCCTTAAAAATATATACTGAATATAATCACAAGAATAAAATCAAGAGTCTGCCTGTGGCTCTATAGAAAATAATATCCAGTATTTGGAGAACTCCGAAATTTTTTAAACTTAAGAAGTTTTTGACCTCTAATTTGAATACTGACAGCCAGATGTTAGAATTTTAATTATTATTATTTTTTGTAGTAAAAACAATATTCATGGCCATCAGTTCCCAAAACTTCTACCAAATGACAGCACTGCAATCTTGGCCCTTGTTTTTTATTCTTATCTTAGCTGTTTTATTTATTTAGTATTTTTATTGGATACATTGCAGTTTTGTGGCATAATAAATGGTCAGAGTAAGTTTCTTTTTGTGACAGTTTGCTTACGATACGTGTATGGTGTATTCGCAGGGAGTATTGAATTTTTTTCAGTTTTGTGAAAATTTGTTTCTCTTGAGGGGGTAGAGATGTTGTAATTTGAAAACAGATTTAATTTTTGTTTTACTCATGGGGAAGAGGGGGGGGGGGGGGGTACAATTGAATTAATGGAGAAAAGGTAAAAAAAAAAAAATCCTAGAAGTGTGGGATAGGGTTGCATTTATAAGGAAAAGGTTTAAAAAAAGTGTTTCTCAAATGACGGGAGATATTAATGTATTAATGGGAATTTTTTTTTAATTGATGAGGCAGCATAGAAGTGTATCTTTTAGTAACATGGTTCATACACATGAAGAAGAAAAAAATTCAAGGCGTTTTCAAGGAGCAGTATCAACAGGAATATACATTAAAAAAAAAAAAATCTAAAATTTTTTTGGGGGCAAACGGTGCATGTTTAAATTGAGTAAATACAAAAAATGTTTTTAAGGTTTTAATAAAAGAAAATTTAAAGGTTACAATAGAAGAAAAAAAATCTTCCAAGTATATCAGAACCGGTACAGTAACCCTTCAATATATCGAGCATTCGAAGGTTATCGCATATATCGAATATATCGCACTTTTGCTTTGTACCCCCTTTTTTACGATTTCCCATTTTTACATTCTATCATTCCACCCAATATATCACGTGTTTATTTGCTTGTCTTCTGACAAGAACGATACATCAAGGGGCTACTGTACTATGTCCTTTAAAAACAGAAGTAAAGTAGGTAACACTCGCTTGATTACCTATTAGGCCAATTTTGGAAATGAATATCCATTTTTTTCTTTTGTCATCATATTGAAACTTTTGTCAAATAACAGTACAAAATTCTCAGTTATTAAACTGTCTTCTAATACACTCTGAAAAGTTCCAAATACGAATATTTTTTTTCACCACGTGAAAATTTAGATCGAATTACGCTATCGGCGAACATACGACAAAATAATTTATCAGTGTTTCCATTTGATTTATAAAAGCCATGATTTCTTATGATTTTCAATGTCCATAGTATTTCAGCATCTAAAACTTGGTTTTTAATTACAATATACCGCCATCGTGCTTGCGTGAGATGATATTGATGATGACTTGATTGTAGCGGACAATATCTACTAACAATGCTCATCAAACTTTTTCTTATAGAACCAAATCCACATGATTTTTGTTCTTCGCATGGCTTTTTACAGCATTTTCTTTCCCATTGATACTGTGCTGCAATTTTTGGGCAACACAAAGTACATCGTGTAAACTGCAATTTTTGGGCAACACAAAGTACATCATGCAAACTGCAAAATGCAGATCCAATACTTAGGAATCAAGAGTTAATTCCAGTTTTTTTAAATAGCTTGAATTGAAAATGCATTTTCCTGCCATTTTTAAACCAGGGTGGCTGGCCACAAAATTCAGGAGAAAAAGTTCCCTGAATTCCCTAACAGATTTCTAAAAAATTTCCTGATTTTACAGCAAACTTTCTTTAAATTTCCCCAATTTTTGAAGGTTTTTTCCACATGTGTAGACACCCTGATCAAATAAAACATGCATGCTAAAGAGATAACACGTCAATTTTTTAAAAATAGTTTTGGTGGTAATGAAAAGTTTAAATTATTCCTTAACATTAAACTTCTAACGATAACCACCAAAATCTCCGGGTAAATAGTTTCCAAAATGTATATGAACGAAAAAACATACCAGAACATTTTCCTGATTTTTGAGAAATTTTAAAAAAATTCCCAGATTTTTTCCAGAATCAGAAAGTTTCCTGACATTTCCCTGATTTCCAGGTTCTGTAAAACTCGTTTCTCTGTAAACAGTGAAAAAAAAAAAATTAGAGATCACACAGGGCTCCCACTCCCTCGGAAAGATTTGGAGCTGTTTTTGGAGCAGGAAAAATGCCTTTCTGAGCAGGTAAAATTAAGTTTTGGAGCAGAAAAAATGACTTTCGGAGCAGGTAAAAACTAGTAGCAGGAAAAATGCCCTTTGTAGTATGTAAAAATAACTTTTGTAGCAAAAGGAAAAAAAAATATTTATATATATATATATATTTTTTTTTTCCTTTTGCTACAAAAGTTATTTTTATAATATATATAATTTATAAATATATATATATATATATATATATAAAGAAGAAAAAAACTAAAAAAAAAAAAAAAATTGTAGCAGAAAAATAAATTTTGCTGTCGAAAAAAAAAAAAATTGAAGCTGAATTACCCGAGACGAATGTCACCAAAATCGGCGTCGCAAATCTCAGCAAAAGTTGCTATTAAATTACCATAGACCTTGGCAAAAATGAATATAACACCAACGTAAATATCGGGGATAGTACCCACCATACCATCGCAAAATCCCAGTAATATCGCAGTTTTTTAAGTCACCAAACAGCGTCGTAAATCTCGGCAATATCTGTTATTACATTACCATACGCAAATCATCGTAGCACTCAAAGAAAATGCACACCACACCAACGTAAATCAGCGTTAGCGCCGAATATACCGGAATATTGTTCAACAATAGCGATATTACAGCGGCGAACAGTTCTGGCGCAAATATGGCTAAAATAAAGCATTTGGAGCAGATTTTTGTATTTGGCGCAGGTCTGAAACCCCTGGATCACATGATTTGATTGGGTAAACCAATTTTTAAACATGCTGCACCGTATTGTTCGTTCGCGACATACACTGCACTGCGGAAGGGGAAAAGCAGGAAGACTGACACAATCTCGTATGTTCTTGATGTTTCCTGGTCTCTGATTGGCTTAACTAAATTCGAAGGAGTTTGCTCATTTTGTTAACCCAACATTTTTCAATAGAAAATATTATTAGAAAATAAAATGACATTATTAGACCCATTAAAAAAAAAAATTCTAAGTGTTTAAGCACTTGAAAGTGAAAGTTATTTTTTCAAGCACTTTTCTTCAAGGTTTATTAAAAACATATGAACCATAAGTAAGTGAAGCTAGCCTATCATGCATAACATTGAATAATTTGGCGAGCGAAGCGGGACAGTACTTGTGTATGTTACCTTCTTGTGTATTTAATTTAACAAGAAAAAAGGCATTTTTAGGAAACACAAACAAATATTTATTATTAGAATAAGCATACTTGTAACTCCCTGCATTCACATACATTTCATAACGATGTTCTAACAATATTATATTACAAAAAAAAAAAAAAAATCACTGCCATTCCTAATAAAAATACATGTGCTTACATGCAATAAGGAACCTTTTGGCAAACAAAATGAATCTGGTTCACAAAGCATCAAAATCTAGGATTTATGCTTACTGTGGTTCTGCAAAGCCAGGCTGCACAGTTAGTTAGGGATAATTAAACTGTAAATCTTACAATAAAACTGGAGAGAGTTTAGAATTACTAAACTATGGAATCTAGGAAAAATCTGAACCTAAGGTGATCTTATTTACATACTACCTTTAACACTTTCTGCGCATTTCTACATCTTTTCTGAGACTTACAAAATAATTTAAAAAAAAAAAAAAAAAAGAATCATGCTTTTAACCAAACGCTTTCAGGTCTGATTAAAAAGAACTGTTTTGAAAAATTAATAATATTATCATTGTAACTTGTAAGTAAAAGTTCGATCCACAAAAGAATCACTATAAAAAATAAATCTTATCATAAAAAATTGGCGATGTGTACCTGTGTGGACCTTAACAGGCAAGTCCAAACCTTTCAAAGCATCTTTCCTCAAAGGCAAATTTTCAAGCTCCACTTCCCCTAAAAGTTTTATAATATGCGTTATTTACTTTAGCTTAATTTTAATAGATACAGTTGTAATTATTTCATAAACTGCATAAAATTACCTTGTAACAAGCCAATGGATAATTGATCTGTGTTTAGATTTTCTAAATATTCTCCAACATACGTGTTGAGAATCCATGCTGCAAGACCCTCTAACATTTCAATAGAGATTTACACAATCTAAATAAAAATGAGATATTAATGAGATTTCAAACGAGTATTATACTATATAAGAATCTAGTTACTAAAACTTTACAAAAAATTAATAATAATAATAAAAAAAAAAAACAGGTTACTTTCACTTCAAATTTTATTTACAATACTTCGGTTGATATTGCAGTACTCTTCCATTAGCCGGGTATGATTAGGCAGCGTTAGCACAGTTGTTGCCAAGCCTAAATGTTTGTATGTTTAAATGATGCATAAATATATTGCCAAGCCTAAATGTTTACAGTTTGTTATAAGGTTGCTTTAGCAATCCTATAATGGTTTGGAAATTATAATGAATTGGAATAGGAATTATAAATGATTTTAAAGTTGTTAGTTTGTATAAGTTATCGTAGAATTTAGTGGTTTTTATCTGGTACCCATCTAACTAAAGAATACTGCAAATTTTTTTTAATTACACTTTAAAAAGTTTTTTAAGCAAGCTTTTTAAAACTTTTACAAAAATTAATAATAAAAGAAAATGGCTATTTTCCCTTTCCATTTTATTTACAAACTTTTATTACTAGTGTTATCAATATATATATAAATGAATGTACGTCTGTTTGTCCTTTATCCATTACTACACCAGTCATCCGATCGCCATGAAACTTTGGGAAATTGTTAAGTACACACCCGCAAAGGTTTCTGGAATAAAAATTTGGGGTGGAAGAGAGATGAAATGTTCCAAATTAGGGAAATGTGAATGTTCCACTTCCAATGTAGTCACAACTCTGCAAATTGGTACCAATATTAAAAAAAAGACAAAAAGAAAAAGTAAACTATTCCGATCTCAATTAACCAAATTTAAGGGGTTGAAAATTGGTCAAATATTCCAAATTAGGGATATTCAAATATCCCACTTACAATGTAATCACAGCTCTGATATTCAGAAAAAATTTCAAGAAGAGCAAGCACAGAAAAGTAAGATATTCCAATATCGATTCATTAATTTTAAAGGTTCAAAATGTTCCAAAAAGGAATACTCCAATGTTCTACTTCAAGTGCAGTCATAACTCTGAAATTTGGTACAACAGTCAACTAGAGCAAGAATAGAAAAGAACATTATTCCGATATCGATTAAATAGTTTTAAGGGGTCGAAAAGAGGTCAAACATTTCAAATGAGGAATATTCAAATGTCTCACTTGCATAATAGCCACAACTCTGATATTATGCACAAAAGTCAATAAGGACAAGAATAGAAAAGTGAAGATATTGTGATCAAAATAAACTAATATTCAAGGGTCGGAAAGGGGTCAAAACAATCCAAACAAGTAATATTCCAATGTCCCAGTTTCAATAGTCACAAATCTGAAATTTAATACCAAGGGCAAGCATAGGTAAAGTAATCAATTCTGATCTTGATTAACTCATTTTAAAAGGTCGAAACTTTTTATACGAGGAATAGCGCAATGTACCATTTTCAAAGATTTCACAATTCTGCAATTTGATACATCTGCCAATAAACTAAGGTATTCCTAAATCCTTTAATAATTTTTTAAAGGGTTGAAAGGAATCTAAACATTCCAAATGAGTTCAACTTCCAATGTAGTCCCAATTCTGTAATTTTTGGTACAAATATCAGTAAAGTGAAGCATAGAAAAAGTAATCTCTCTCGGTCCCGATTAATAAATTTTGAAGGGTCCAAATGGTTTGTATGTTAAGAATATCCCTATACCTTACTTCCAATAGAGTCAGAATTATAAAATTTGTAACAAAAGTTCAATTTTCCGCGGTCGAAACGGGATCGAACACTCAACATGTGAAATGCATGATTGTCTTTCGATTGTTAAAATGCACATGGTAACATTTTGCAGAGAAGCACGGGTATTCAGCTAGTAACTAATAAAATATTTCACCAATTTCAAAACAATACTTAGGAAGATATTGTGGACAAAAAAATTAAGCATTAACTCTCTAATGGGTCAGATTAATTGTCACAAGAACAAGTTGGGATATTCTCTTATTATTGTAAATGACTAATCATAAGTTAAACTAAACATTTTCTACATTTCTGGCATACTAATATGCATATAAAAATATTGACAGTTTAAACACAAAGGCAAAACTTTTCCATCCTAGACTCCAACAGCTATTTCATACGTAAATTTGTTTGAATACTTGAAATTTTGGCTTGGACACCATTAAAAAAAAATCAAAATATAGCTACGAGTGTATTTGTCTCCATTTTATTGAGTAAAGAGGCAGTATGGGGATCAGGCGGGGTGGCTTATATTTTAGGGTCCCCCTTAGATTTCTAGCAAGTTGGTGCCGGGCTGAGCGATGTAACTCTGTTTATGGCATCCTCTAATATTTTACGGAATTTATGTTTTGGAAACCTTATCGCGACTGTGATGGGTTAGAATACGTGTCGCGCTTGTTTTGACCGGTCATTTCTAAATGCCATTTCTCACGTGGAATGTCGGTTGATAAGTACGTTCAATATTTGTTTGTTTTATTTTCATTTAAAATTGGGTTATTCCAATTATACGGTCTACCGCTCAGTGCTGACCACAGCAACTGCACAACCAATTTGTTTCCATCCTATTGTACGGTCGCCGTTGAGTGGTTGACCGTACAATAGGATTGAACCCCATTATACCATTCATTTGTGTTTAATAGTAAATCTATATTGTGTTTTTTACCGTTTCAATACTTTTTAGCTAAGCGGTAGATCGTTCAACAGAATTGAATCCCAGATTATATGATTCATTTGTGTTTAATAGTATTTCTATACTGTTTTTCTTAAAGTGCTAGAAGTGTGGGTAGATGCGGGGTGAAGTGTACCCACACTTTTCAAGAAAATACCTATGCGTCTCCCTACTTCTAAAACCACTGAAATCCATCCTCCCATTTTTAAAAGCATTCAATCCACCTAAAAGCAACTGATGAAAAATAACATTAACCATTAAATGTAGTGACACTGTAAAAAAGTGATTTATTTTTACATTTGAAAACTTTAAAACTATTTATGATATATATAAATCATATTATTGTAAAAATGTATTGTACTACTTTGTATAAAGATATTAGTATTTTTACTAACAAATACAGTTACACTTGGCCAACTTTTAACTTTGGAGGAACTTTCTTTTAAGTTAAATTTCTATTCTTGTTTCATAAAAAGACAAGCTATTTAAAAAAAAAATAAAAAAAATACACCTTTTAGAATTCTCTGTTAGTTTAATTTCATGAAAGTATGCACATTTATAAGTATTCTTTAAATCTAAATAATCAGTTATGTACTTAACATTGAATTATTAAATAAGTTTATCTCTTACTTCCAAGTAAAAAAACTAAGTCGCAGAATATTCATTAAAATAACAATAAATTTTGGATCCTCGCTTAATGTTAGGAAATATAAGTTATTTCTTTACTAGTTAATATTTTTTATTATAAGTTACGAATTTATAAAATTTATCGTTGAAACTGGGGGAAGGGGTGCAATTGACATCAAATTTTTGCCGTACCACCACTTTCCCCCCCCCCCCCATTTTTACCACTGGTTTTTCACCGTTTTAATAGTTTTTTGCTGAACAGATTGAAACGAAAATTGTATTGTATTTGCTTTGTAATTTTTTAAATGTTTTTTATTTGGCACCATTTTATTTGCCATGGAGTTGCACGTGAACACGATTGGCGCCAAAAAAAATCACTAATTTTGATCAAGGGGCACCCCAAAGTATATTTTCACCAACCAGAAGATTTTTGGCACCTCTTTTTGAAGCTAAAATAAAAATCTTAACACAAATTATGTTTCCTGTCAAATTGCTTAGGTGAGAGATTAGTGGGTTTAAGTTAAACAATATATATATTTTTAAATAAAAGCAAATAAAATTGATAAAAATCATATCTCGTTATAACGCATCTGTACGATTTATTGTTATACTATTGAAAAGTTTTCCAATGATATATAATTTGATACGATCTCGATGTGTAAGCACAACTTTTAAAATTATGGGCTGGAAATACACTATTGGGCAAAGGAATGGGGGATGTGCTCTCAAGTGTTTATGGACCTGTGAATCAATATACTTTAATGACTAAATGATAATATGCACAAAATGACCAAAAAGTCTTTTCAAGAAACTGTAAACTGAAAAGAAATTTACATTGCCATGATACCTCAATAGAAGACGATCATCGAGGAAAATTGTTTTTCGCTATGGAACTTTCTTACATAATTCCTACAAAACGTAAAGAACAAAATAATTCAAGTGACTTTATCTACTGCACAAATTGTTCATCTCAAGATCAGGAATTATTAAAAAAAATCACAATATTTATAATAACAATGCAGCAAGATGTTTACCTCCTACTGATTATAAAACTATAGGCTTATGTATGGTGAGATAGAAACAACTGCTTATAAAAATATGCATATTAAAATCCATTTGTTAAACTCTAGATTGCAAAAGAAGGGAAAAAAATTATTAAATGACGTTTAGTTCCGCTTATTAGTTAATAAAAAGTTAAAATAATATAATTCATCTAATCATCTGGTTCATCTTAACTGTAACTGGCAGTAAAAGAGCGGTCTTCTCTTGTTTGCTTGCCAATTTTGAATTTGTGATGTTATGAACGAGCTGTTCCAGGAATTTTTGCAATTGAGATTCTAAGTGACAAAATAATGGATATTGAAGAAAATTTGTGTTTAGACTATGAGGCACAACATTTTGGTTTCCATCCGCGGTTACTGCTTGATAAAAGTAAGTAAGATAAACCACAAGTTGTTAATTTTGTAAAAAGTAAATAGTAATTATGTGATAATATTTCTGTTGACATGGTGTACCTATACTTGTATTTATTTTAATAATCTCGTTATACTTAATATTATAATTGTATTATTTTAAGTGACATATTTTTATATTTACGTTGATTATAAGCACTCGGTTAGGTACAAAAGCAGCACGCTATGACCCTATTTAGCAATTTTTTTCCTTGGAAATTTAATAAAGTGCCACTGCAAAGATGTGGTGGTTATAATGTGAACTTTCCACTACCGTAATTCCTTATTTAATATAACTAACATGAAAGAATGAAAGCTCCCAAAGCACCTACATTGACAATAAAATAATGAATTGCAGCTTAGATTATAATGATGAAGTTAGATTTGAACGGGAAGGGATTGCAAATGAAATAAATATTTGCTAAGAAATAAATCTTGGATTTCAAATTGTCAATTTTTACACAGATGTATGGTTTTTTTATTCATATCTTAAGGCAATTTGTTTAATTATTGTCGACCATTTTTTTTTTTTTTTTTTTTACTTTAAAAAATAATAAAACAAAGCATTGCTCAACTTTTAATTGCTCTAATACAATGGCACTGCAAATTTTACTTAAAATTTGACATGGATTGACGTAGTTTACAGTTTTCATATTCAGAATGGGATATCAATATTTTTTTAATATTTATATAGTTTTAGTTTTACTAATTTTCTAAATATTCTATTTGCATACATAAAACTGAATTTATACCATTCTTGTCATTGTTTTTGTAATTGATGTATAGCTAATATATACCAATAAAATGAACCAAGCTACATTTCGTATTTTCTCAATAAATTACAGTCAAGTCATTCAATCATGTAGCATGTTCACTTAAAATTAAAATGAATGACATTCTCCATAGAACACACTATTTCAACAGCAAAGGAGAAAAGAATTTTGAAATCATTAACTTGTAATCATTGCTTGGAAAAAAATTTCTCTTGTAGAACTTATCAATTATTATCCAACTAGGAGGTACCGCCCCCAGCTTGCTAACCCCTACCAACCAACTGGATTGTTATGTAATCCCCTTGATTCGCTTTGCTCGCCACAAAGTGAGACTTTAAAATATGCCCTAGCAAAAAGCTATTTCACCTAATAATCAAGAAAATCCTTGAAAAGTGATATTGTGCCATAAAAAATTAAAATGTTTTTTTTATTTATGAAGAGCTGCAATATTTGCCACGTCATTAACCTACTAATGTCAAAACGCGTTAAGCAGGGACAGAAATGGCAAGGTAGTAGAAAGTTCTTGGAAAACAACAAAACTAAACAGTATCGTACATATATTTAAAAAAAGATCGTTTATTTCATTGAACAATTAAAATTTACGCACTCGTTTCATTTGAAGGGCCAAAATAATTAAAATTGCACATCAAAATTTATTAACCGGCGCAGTATGGCCTTTAAGTTGCTCTTGCGCCAGCAAAGCTCCAAACCAAATAAAAATTTATTAACTTAGCAATATAAGCAATCATGGTTAAGATTTACCGTAAGGTATCGGATGAATTGGCAGGGGAAATTTGGCGATTTAGTGCTGAATGTGGTAGCCCGTTGACTTGGTTTTACAGCAAATCTACTGCCAGTTTGGATTTGGTGACACAGCTTTTCGACGTCATTTTCAATTTTGGCGACTTTTTTGAAAAGTCAACGTCTTACATTAAATCTCAACTGCAATAATATGTTTGCATAATCTTTTTTGCAATAAAATAAAACAGTAAAAGGCCTATAATCTGGCATTCAATCAATCGGAATTTTTTGAAAGTCAAGTTTGGCAAGAAAATTAGCCCTATTTTGCCAAATTTTTTTATTTAATTTCATTTGATATTTAGAAAGAGAGGGGGGGGGGTATATTCTTTATTTTCATGGTTTTCAATTCATAGTAGCTGAATTTGCATTGATTAGAAATTAATATAGGTTCAGATTTACTGCACAATGCCTCTTTGCGACTTTTTGAAAGTTGGCGCTTTGGCTCTGAATGCAACCCGGTGACTTGGTTTACCGGCAACCCTAGTGATCATTTGGGTTCATCAACACAGCGTTTTGATGCCATTTTCGATTGGGCAACACAGCTTTTTGACTTCATTTTCAACTAGCACAGAGTGGCCACAGAACCGGGAAATCAGGGAAATGTCAGGGAGCTTTTTGATTCTGGGAAATGTCAGGGAACTTTTTAAAATTTCATGAAAATCAGGGAAATTTTATATTGTTTAAGGCACATTCATCCATATTTTGGTGCTATTTACATAGAGATTTGTAGTGGTAAGCCATTGGAAGTTTAATGTTACGGAATAATTTAAACTTTTCATTACCAGCAAAACTATTTTTTTAAAAATTGCATGCTATCTCTTTAGAATACAAGTTCTATTTGATCAGGGTGTCTAGACATCTGGAAAACCTAAGAAAATTGGGGAGATTTGGAAAAAAGTTTGCCCTAAAAATCGGGGAATTTTTTAGAAATCGATCAGGAAACTTTATTGCCTGAATTTTGTGGCCACCCTGTAGCAGAATTCCTGTGCTTCGCTACGAAATTTTAACATGTGCATTATTTTAGCTAACTATGAGGCCTCGCGTTGCGGAAATCCGTCATTGGTGTACAGGTCCTAGTTTTTGGCGCTTCGCTTGCAGGAATATTCATCGCTACGCAAAATCAAACTAGCTTCGTTCGCAGAAAAGTTCATTGACAAATAAGCACAGGCCTACTTCACTTGTTGAAAGGTTCATTGCTATGCAAGCATAGGCTCAGTTCACTCACTAAAAGCTACTTGTTACGCAAAGCCTTAATATTAAAAGCCTCTCCCCATTCGAGGCAGGAAAAAACAATTCCCCGTTTATACAATAATACAAAACCCCTTTAAGATTATTTTAACACGTGTTTGTAGAAAACAAAATTAGAAGGCCAAAACGACTTAAGTTGAAACTTTAAGAGTTCTAGGCATATTAGAAGTCGACTTTTGTGAAAATATTAATTAAAAAAAATTAACTAAAAAACAAATAAAATTTTAAAATTCTGTTTTTTAAAGTCCAATTAGAAGGCCACAACTACTTGTAGACTGAGAGGCGGCTGTAATTTTTGGACCCCATTGAACATCATTCTAAATTTTTTATAGAAATTGAAGAAAAGTGAGTAGATTACTAATCCACTGGTCTGCCGTGACAAAAATGGACGAAACTGGTCAAAAATCGACTTTTATTAAGTTGAACTAAATCCAATTGCCAAATGCGCCATAACTTGCCAAATAATGAGCATTTTTTTTTTATTTGGTAACCCTCACTTTTTAATTGTCAATTAAGAAGGTTGCAGACGATTCGAATGTGTGGCTATGACTTACTTGCATCTTTCACAAATGAGCCAAATTGGCAATAAACATTACGTCACTGATGGCGTAACTGATGTCGCCAATTTGGCTTACTTTTAAAAGATACAAGTTTTCCGAGCTATAGATCGGAAATCGTTTGCGCTTTTTCTCGTTGAAAATCAAAATGCAGTGGGTTACCAGACGAAAAAGTTTGTCCTCTTTTGGGCAAGTTATCACATATTTGGCAATCGGATTTTAGTTCAACTCGATCCAAGTCGATTTTTGATCAGTTTTGGCCATTTTTGCCACGGCAGACCAGTGGATTCGTAATCTGCCCACTTTTCTCCAATTTCCACAAAAAAATTCAGAATGATGTTTGATGAGGTCCTAAAATTGCAGTTGCCTCTCGGTCTATTGTGTTGAAAATTTCAAAACTCTAGCCCAATTAGAAATCGTTATGTAAAATATAAATTAATTAATCAAAAAGGAACTAAATAAAAATGTAAAATTCTGTTTTTCAAAAGTTCAACTCTACTTATGTTGAAAATTTCAGAGCTATAATGCTATTAGGAATCATTTTGTAAAATATTTATTAATTAATTAAAGAAGAACTAATTACAATTTTAACACGCTGTTTATCATAGGCAAAATTAGATGGCCAAAATTACTTATGTTGAAAATTTCAGAGCTGTAGCCTGATTAGAAATCATTTTGTAAAATATTTATTAATTGAAAAAGTACTAAATAAAAATTTACCATTCTGTTTTTCAAAAGTCCAGTTAGAAGACCAAAACTACTCATGTTGAAAATTTCAGAGCTGCAGCCCTATTAGAAATCGGTTTGTATAAAAAAAAATTTAATAAATTAAAAAAGAATTAAAATTTTAACATTCTGTTTGTCATAGGCAAAATTAGAAATCCAAAACTACATATGTTGAAAATTTCAGAGTTCTATTCCAATTTTAAGTGCTTTCTATAGATCCACAGACAGACAGCTTGTTTTATTATTATAGACTAGCTAAATACCCGTGCTTCGCTACGAAATTTTAACATGTGCAATATTTTAGCTAGCTGTGAGGCCTCGCGTTGCGGAAATCTTTCATTCGTGTATAAGACCCAGTTTTTGGCGCTTCTTTTCATCGCTACGCAAAATCGAGCTCGCTTCGTTCGCTGAAAAGTTCATGGACACGTAAACACAGGTTTATTTCACTCGTTAAAAGGTTCATTGCTATGCAAGCATAGGCTCGCTTCGCTCTCTGAAAGGTTCATTGCTGCGTAAGCATTAAGCTCGCTTCACTCACTAAAATCTAATACTTACGTTCTTAATATTGAAAGCCTCTCCCTTGTCAAGAAAAAAAAACCGTTAATACAATAATACAACACCCCTTTAAGATTATTTTAACTCGTGTTTGTGGAAAGCAAAATTAGAGGCTAAAACTACTTATATTGAAACTTTCAAAGATCTAGGCCTATTCGAAGTTGCTTTTTGTAAAAAATTTAATTGAAAAACAAATTATAATTTTAACATTCTTTTTATCAGTCCAATTAGAAGGCCAAAACTACTTGTGTTGAAAATTTCAGAAATGTAGCCCAATCACAAATCGCTTTGCAAAATATTTGTTAATTAATTAATTATATAAAAAAAATTTAAATTCCGTTTTTTAAAAATCCAATTAGAAGGCCACAACTATATATGTTGAAAATTTCAAAGCTGTAGCCGTATTTGAAATCGTTTTGTAATATATATATTAATTAATTAAAAAAATTAATTAATAACAAACTAAACAAAAATTAAAAATTCTGTTTTTCTAAAGTCCAATTAGAAGGACAAAACTACTTATGTTGAAAATTTTAGAGCTGTAGCCCTATTAGAAATCGTTTTGTAAAATATTAATTAATTCTAAAAATTAATTAAAAAGAAACTAAATAAAAATTTAAAATTCTGTTTTTCAAAAGTTCAATTAAAGGCTAAAACTACTTATGTTGAAAATTTCAGAGCTGTAACCCAATTAGTAGTCGTTTTGTAAAATGTTTATTAATTAATTAAAAATATTAATTAAAAAAGAACAAAATAAAAATTTATAATTCCTTTTTTTAAAAGCCTAATTAAAAGGCCAAAACTACTTATGTTAAAAATTTCAGAGCTGTAGCCCTATTAGATATCGTTTTGTAACATATTTATTGATTAATTAAAAAAATTAATTAAAAAAGAACTAATTAAAATTTTAACATTCTGTTTGTGATGTATACAATTAGAAGGGCAAAACTACTTATGTTGAAAATTTCAGAGTTGTAGCCCTATTAGTAGTCGTTTTGTAAAATATTTATTAATTAATTAAAAAGGAACAAAATAAAAGTTAAAATTTTTTTTTTTTTTTAAAGTCCGATTAAAAGGCCAAAACTACTAATGTAAATTGAACTTTATTAGAAAAATTTCAGTAATTAAACTTCGTTGACAATGTTTTTTTAAACTTAAAAACAAATACGGATTTTAAATTCAAGGAATAAAGTAGGTGGCTAATCATATAGTTCTCGTTGTTGACCAACAAAAAAATTTGTCAACAATCAATAGGGTAATATGTGCGATTCCATGGGATCCGATATAAAACCATTAACCTTTTTCTCGTAAAAAAAAAAGTTCACTAAACATAATCCATCAAACGTAGTTACCAAAATGTTATCGTCGATCGTTTAGGCAAATCAATATTGTCTACGGGACGACTCGAAATTCTATTTCAATTTTATAAAAATACAATAAAAAAAAAGTAGTTCGCTTTCTTCATCTTTAAATAAAATTTAAACAAGAATGTACATTCTATTAGGAATGACGTCATGGCCAAGCACTCTTATTTAAGCAAAATCTATCGTGTCATTTTGACAAAAGGAAAAAATTCAACAATTGGCAAAAATTTTGCTATAGCTAAAAGGGTGATGGTTTAATAAGTATCTACCAAATTTATTTCATTGTGTTTCAGTTTACAACGGATTCTTGGATAGTATTCATGAAGCATTGAGTCAATTGCAAAAATATTTAACTGAAGAGGTAAGTTTGTGTTTTTTTAGTATTGCTACTAATGAAAAATAATGCTAAAAGAGTGCATTCTTTTTTAAAAACTTTTGAAAAAAGTCTAGGTTGCCAACCATACAAAATATATAATAAAAATAATTCCATATTGTAGCTCATGTATTTTGCAGGAATGATAGAGTTCCTACAAAGGGCAGTATTCCATCTTTGTTTCACAAACCCTCATGATTACTGCACGAGTTGCATTCGCCCTAGTATTCCTTAAATTTTTATTTCTCCCTAAAATTGTACTAAAATTTTTTGATAATTCCTAAAAAAAGTTAAAAACCTTAAAAATTCAATGATATTTCTCCAAAACCCACGAAAAAAGTTGTTCCTCCAGAGCAGAAAATCTGAAATTTTAATTATTGATAAACAATTTTAAATTGTAGCTAAACTCATGTTTAAGTTTTGAAGTTGAAGCAATAAAGTTAGAATGTGGCTAAAAAATTAAATGATTTAATAAAAAAAAAACTGTAATTGCTTGATTATATAGATATTGTTTCGTTGTAAAGTTTATTGTTCAATTTTTGGAAAATCGTCAATTTTGTGCCTATATTGAAACATGCTTTGAAACGAATATGTCTGTTTTAGGAGCCTATGTCATCTTTAAAAGTAATATCCCTAATTTTTTTTTTTAATTCTTAAATTTTTTGAAATTATCCCTAAAACTCCTAGCTAATTTTTTTAGAAAACTCACTGCACTCCCTTTTAATATAAGACTTGCTAAGAAAACTTTTTTAAAGTTTTATGTAAAAGAGGTTAGGTGAGGACCAAAAATATTACAGATAAAACTATGCTCAGATTTAGGTACAATCGATGGGGGGTGGCTGGCAACATTCATGAAACATTCTGTTTTAAAGAAAATCAATCTTTTTGTATCTTGTAATCTATTTAATCATATCAAATTTGCTAACCTTTTAGCACTTTCAAGATAAAAAGACATATAATTTAGCATTGTATTTTCCTAGATTATTAAAATAAGATTACAGCCTTTTTGCGTAATTAATCAAACGTTCTTTAGTTTGAAATGCCCTTTTTTCAATTAGGCAAGAAACTATTTTGGGTTCAGCATTCAATAAATATTCATAATTCAATAATGATGAATGACAGGTTTTAAAAAAAAAAAATTTTGAAGATTTACATTTTAAATTTAAAATTTCCTTTATAAAGTTTTTGTAATTTTTTCTCACTAAATTTGTATATGGTATTATTCTTTACTTCATTCTTTAGACAAATAATGTCAATTAACCATTTTTTTTAAAACTTAACTAATAATTCCTTTCGTTTTCCAAATGTCATTCGGTTTTGATTTAAAATGTTGCAAGTTAGCTCTTGTAGCTCTTGGCTGAAAAGTTTTCATCTTCTATAATAACTGTTATTTGCCAAATTGCATAATAATAAATATTATCTTTTGCAGTATAAACATGTAGTATCAGCTGAAGTCATTAATGCTAATACTGAAGCCCTCTACCAAAAGTTGGTAAAGAAATTGGATACAGCTATTGACAGACTTGAGGTATGTATTGAAAATTTTGTTTGGATTATCAAACTTAGCTAGTTCTGTAAAATTTAAAATTTCTGTTGGCAGATTTTTAACTTGCCTATGACTATCAAAACAAATATCTTACTTTTTACAATTGGATTAAATTGATTAACAATGATGTTATCAAGCAATTCAAGCTATGGTATTTGAAAGATAATTATCTCTATGATATTTGACTTTCTCAAAAATTAATAAATTTTCATTTCCTGTTTTTTATGTTACTAATAAGTACTCAGCAGTAAATAACATTTTGTCCAGGATTGTGGTTTCTATTCTAACTTTGGAAATTTTCTGTTATGTTGCACTTAGTAGAAAAACATCATATACAAGGGTCTGTTTATAAGAAAAGGAATCCTTCACAATGTATATATATTAGCATGGGCCAAAAAAAAAAATTTTAGAAATTCAAAAAGTAATAGTGTGGAAAAGTTGTTTTTTAACATCAATAGTAAGTGAGCGAAATCTTACCAAAATTAAAAAAAATCTTCCGGTTCCATTTTCCGAAATTTTAAAACGGCCCCTCTACCATCCACAGACTAATGACGTTCGTTATATTGGCATTCATTCAATGATTTCGGTTCCTGGTATGTGCATTGCGTGTTTGAACACGAACGTGCATGCATGACAGGCAATTTCGGTAGGCGTGATCCACATACTGCGTGCTGTTTGGGGGTAAAAACGAAAATTTTGCGAATTTGTGCGGGATGGCATTTTATCTAAAAAAGACAAGAAAGGCGCTATTTTTAACAGAAAAGGACACAAAGGACGCTATTTTTAAAGACAAAGGGCAGGCAGAGCAATCCGTAGAGCCTAGAATGAACTCTGTAAAAGTATGTAAAAAAAGCACTGATTTGAACTGACTATTTACATATTGATGCTTTCAGATTTATCTACATGATAATGTATTCATGATACCTAAACATATAGTATTACCTGAAGATGAAGTTCATCTAACTCGTCCTTGTACAATAAAAGAGGATGAAAATCTAGATAGAGAACTTGATGATCTGAAGCAAAGAATAAAAGAGGTAGGTCAGTTGCAAAAATCCAAAATAAAACAAAAATCTGTAGCTCATTGTCATCTTTTTCTTTGCTAAAATGCCTATTTGCTTAATCTTATTGATAGCAAAATGCATGCATGCTAATGAAATCAACTTTAAGCCTCTGTTGTTTTTGCTAAAATAGTTCACTTTTGTGATGTACTAAACATTTAAAAATTAATAGACATTCTAATTTGGGCACAAGATTCTTAATCAATTTATGAGATGCCATTCAGTAAATATAATATTGGCTGTGATATCCAAAGGTTTAGAAATGGCATTATCTAGTGGCAGGTTTAAGTTCAGTTTTTGTTTAATGACTATCAAGCAAGAGAGGTATGTGTACGAATTATTAGACTCTTAATAGATTTTCTCTGTAACAATATTCCATACTTTAAAACGAGTTCCGATAATTTCAGTAACAATTTCTTTTGAATTGTGCACAGATTTTAATTGAGGAGGTTTTTTTATTATTATTTTTAATTCATTTTTAATTGATCATATTTAAAACTAACTTTTAAAATGCTTTTCAAAATTAATCACTTTAAAGTATTAAAAATAATTATTTATTTCTAGATCTTTAATAACAGTGTCTAGAGTATTATTATTATAATTTTATTTACTGCCCATTTTTGAAAAACAAGTTTTAAACTAAATTGTAGTGATTTCTTTTTTTTTTACTCCCCCCCCCCCCCCCCCCCCCACCTCAATTTTAACAGAATACACCACTTTGAAATTTTTCTAAGTTCTATGATGGGCATAATATTAACAAATGTTTAGTAAATATAAATTTTATGCAACAAAAATAGATTTTAGTGTGTTTCAAAAAATATACTAACTTTAAATTGCTAATAGTTTTATATTAAAATCAAACCTCGTTAACACGAAGTCGATGTGCTACAGAAATTTTCGAGTTAACTGTCTAAAAACTGTTTCATCTAATTATTGCAAATTTAAACTACGAACAATATGTGCATTTAATTCACGTCTTCATTTTTGCCAGTCTGCATCCTTTTTAAAATCGTTGATTGTAAAGTAAGAAATTTCACATTCGGCCACATTTTTTTTCCGTGAATTTATCATTGATTTGATTTCAAATTGTTTGCTTTGTTAATAACAATTAGAATACAGAAGGGGTAATGACATCACAAAACAACTTTACGGGGTGTGACATAAAACCAGATCATTTCACAGGGGTCGCAGACGTCCTATATGTCCTATAAATCCTATATTTTTTTAAAAATCGGTAAAAACGTCCTATATTGTCCTATATTTTGCAATTGTCCTATATATCCTATATTTATACATTGATTCGATCTATATTTTCTTCGAATTCGTAATAACGGCTCCGTTTGTTGCCATTTTTTAATATTTCGGATTCTGTGGCGCGATTGTAGGTGAAAAAGACCTGACAAAAACGATGTTTGTAACGGCGGCGCGACGTTTTATCTCTTGTGACGTCACGTGCTACATAACCTACAACTCAACTCTACGGGACCGGCGGGAATTGTAAACATGTGAACATTTCCATAACAATCGGATTTGAATTTCTGATCTGATTTCTCCTCCAACGTAATAAATTAATTGGCCATAATGCAGAGAGAGAGATGCAACAACAAAACTCTGCCACGGGAAAAACGGATAAAAACAACTTGGGATTGACTTGCAGGACTACTAAAGAACATTTTGAGTGTTCAGTCAATAATTGATGAAGGAAACAAAAGGGTTAAGATTTACTGTATAATGTCGAATGCCGATTTTTTTATTCCGAATCCTGTACGGATTCTGCGCCACGAATTGTTTTCATCAAACCGCTCCAAGTTATGGCAACCATAGGCAGTTATCTTGTTCTAAAAAAGTGGCAGGGCTGCCATTTTTTCTCAAAAATCGCCTTGGCGCAGAATTCGTACAGGATTCGGAATATTAGCCACGATTTTTTCATAAAAGTCGCCAAAATGGAAAATTACATTAATACGTTGTGTTGTCAAATCCAAACGATCACTAGGGTTGCTTTAAAACCAAGTGCCAGGTTTGTCACATTCGGCGATAAATCTCCCACTTTTCGCCGCCAATCCAGCCGACACTGAACAGTAAATCTGAATCAACAAAAGACTGCAAACAGGGATAAAAAGAAAATACTTAAAGAAATTGGATCAGTTAAAAATACTGGAAGCAAAAGACTCATGATTGCAAATAATGTAATTAATAAAACTTGATTTAGGGATGGAATATTGATACAATATTTGATCACGTATTCAGGATCAGGCGATTTCTTTCTTTTAAAGGTGTGTCTTCTATTCTCTTAAATTCAATATAACGAGTATATAAATCTATAAAGAGTTAATTTTGAAGTTCAGTAGCAACTGTGTGCAGTTATTTGATGTTTTATATTGTCCTATATTTTTTTTGAAAAAATCCTATATATTCTTATTTTGTCACTTTGACCCCTGTTTCACAGTGATTTCCTTGAAATTTGATCACTCTTGCATTTCTTCTGTTTGGTAGGGTTTCAAATTGAGGAACATTTTTGTAACACCTTTAAATTTCATTCAAATAATGACCATCTAATTAAAGTGTTTTAAAGAGCAAATTTTTTTCATCTTGAGCAGGATTTTATGCTAAACAAATAAATTACCATTAAGCTTCATATGGAAAACTGCTTGTATTTCGTGTGAAGCAATTTCACATTAACGCATTTGACCAAAATTTATTGCTCATCTTTTTCATGAAATATACCAAGCTAAAATAATTTACCTTCTGAATTTGAAAATGTACATAAAATAGAATATCACAAGTATTTTTTATAATTCTATTTTCAAAAACGGTATAAGACTCTTAAAAATCCATAATTCTAGTGATTATTAATTTAGAAAACACGAAAGTGAGATGCAAATGTGGCCTTTTATAAATGTTTCTAAATGATAATCACCTTAAATTATACTGAGTTGAAGGAAAAACTTTTTAAAAATGGAAATTATTTTTTATTTATTGTGAGTATATAATAAACATGTATTCAAATACTTTGTTATAGGAAAGAAGTCGAAAACATGTCTTAAAATTAGAAGTAGCTAGACAGAAGACTATTAAAGATGAATTAGAAATGTTTGAAAACAAATTGAAACAAATATTGACTGTTGTAATTGAGAGTAATTGTAAGTTCAGTGTTTTTGTTTACTATTATTTACTTTAAAAGCAAAAAAAAAAAATTTTGTTAACCAAATATCCAACTTTCTTTTAGTAACACAAGAAAATCTGAAGACTACTATGGAGAAATGCTGCGAATTTTATAAAAAATTGAAGTCATCTCCAGAATTAAAATAGATAATTGTTTTGCCATTTTATTTTTAAAGTGTATAAATATTTTGTTAAAAATATGTTTGGAAACTATCCCTAAATTAAAGTTATTGGCTTTTAAAAGTCCTCAGCCTAAAAGAAAAAGTTTTTGTGGAATATCATTATGTATGTTCAGATTTTAAAATACACAAATATGTCATTACCTAAGTGTTTGAAATTAATCTCAAACTTTGTTTTAGTTAATATTTGCTTTATTTTTCTTATATATAGATTTACTTGTACATATTGTTTGCTTTGTATATTTTTAGTTTATTAGAATTAAACTCGATATTAATGGTATAACTGTTTTATTTTTGGTATAATTACATATCACATTTCATAAAGAATAGTTTTCTTGAAGAATCCCTAAAATATACTGGAATGTAAAACCTTCATTTGTTTGTGAATGGATTACCACCAATAATAGGAAACAGTGGCTGCAATAAGTCTTCCATTTTTCTTATTGCCTAAAAGACATACAAACTTAAGTTAAACATGTTTTTCTCTTCTTATGATATATGGCATAACATATTTCTATTAAAAAAATGTCTCAAATTTTACTCCTACTCGAAAAGTAGTACATACTAGTCTACAATCATTGTCATTGCTTGCAACTATGATAAAATATATTGAGATCTGGGTCAATTTTTTTTTTAACTATTTGCAGGGTTTCCGCGCATATGGAAAGTCAGGGAAAGTCATGAATTTAGACATAGGGTAAATTTTGTCATGGAAAGTCATGGATTTTGAACAAAAAAAGCCTAAAAGTCATGGAAAAACAGTGAATTGCATGGATTCCAAAAAATCTTACGGAAAATCATGTGACTATGACGTCATAAACGCCATGATCGCAATTCGTTGTTACTTCAATGATTCATTTGAGTTTTTATTTACTTTATTGATAGAAATAACGGTTGCATTTAAAAACTCCGGCCAATGAAAAGAATTTCTGAACTCCAAACTTGTGACATCACACAAGTAGGTCTCGATGAAAAAAAAATTCATAATGTAAGACTGAAAAAAATTAATTTCATAATCTTTACTTTTGGTTTGACTCTGTATGCTACTGGTTTACATTGTTGATATCAAAACATTTGATTTTTGATTATTTAATTTACTTATATTTTCTTATTCCTTCTTCAAATATTTATTTATTATTAAAGATTGATTAGCTTTTTTAACACCTGAAATATCAAAGAATGGAAAATTATTTTTCGCCGTTTCTTCTGGTTTCGACGTATCTTCGTTACTGATTATATGGTGAGTACCTATTCCTCTGCATTTATTGGAAAAGTCTCTTGTAGATATCTAGGGTGGCGACAGAACAGGGAATTTCACTATTCTGGAAAAATAAAGGAATTGCGTAAAATTTGAACTAGCTAACGCGCTTCATTTTAAGTGATTATCATCTACAAGATGATATATCTAATACCAAAATTCTCAAATTATACGTCCAAATAAAACATTTTTGAATTAATGTAAAATCAAAACAATATTTTTAAAATCATTATATTTGTCATTCCATAAACATGGAATATATTAAACTTCTGAAATCAAAGCCACGGAGATCTATGTTCTTCTCTGCCATCTGGACGGTGAACGAAAATTAATGTTTGGAGGTAGCGGTAAAATGAAGCGGCAAAATGTTTCACACAGTCGCTCATGTTCATCATTGCCGGCCGGACCCATACTTCCGTTGTAATCAATGTTCACATTAACGCAAGCGGTGCCATTCCATTGTTCTGCCGACAGTCGCTTACGCTTGCCGTTCATATAACTTCAATCTGACTGAATCCTTTACTAGCGTGATTATTTTTAAACTTATTTTTTGTCAACAGTATGTATGAGAACCCTAATTATTTACGTATTATTTCTGTTAGATTTTTAGTTATTCTATAACTTAGCAGCGCGGCAGCTTGCATCCATAAACAGAAATTCTTCAACTTCAATCTAACTGCATCCTTTACAAACATGAATATTTTTCTTCTTGCCTTGTGTTTTCTGTTAACAATATATTAGAAGCCTAAATTCCTTAATATTTCAAATTGATTCCATCAGATTTTTTTTCGGTTTTATTTACCCTTAATAGCTCTGTTACACACCTCGCTCTGTTTTATACACCTTTACTGTATTATTTTTCTATGCTTAGTTTACTTACATGAAATGAGGATTTTTTACTCAATATAAAACTTATAGTAATCATTTTACAATCATATACAATAATTTATTTACTATGTTGTGTTAGTAAAATTTACTGCATTGCGTTAGTAAAATAATAAAATTCTTGAGCCAGGTTCAATGTTTTTAATGTGATTTCTTGAGTCATGAAAAGTCAGGGATTTGGGACATTTAAGATTGGCAGAAACCCTGTATTTGAATTGTGATGACTGCGAGACATTTAGATCAAACACGTAATCATTCTCTCCCATCTTCCAAGACAACAGAAAACTACTTTACAGCTTAACATGCTCAAAATGTAAAATGTATTAGACTCATTATTAGTAAATCTATAAATTTTATTGAAATGGCTCAAGAGAATCCATTCCTAGAGTAATTTACAGTTTCAATTTTTATCATTTTGATTTTTAATACTCAATGACATTTAAAATTTTGGTACTTGTATATTACAGAGATGGCCCGCCTGCTATAGTTTAAAGTACTGATAACTGATTTTTGCGACAAATGCTGTGGCATTTGTTTCTTTATTGGAAATTAGGTGTCTGTCGGCTGAAAACAGAAAGCATCTCTAAGGCGATTCATCGCCAGTTGTCTCTGTACTTGCTTATCAGCCATTTCCAGGGGTACGATTCTTTCGTCAATCGGCTTAATTTTTTTTGGGGGGGGGGGGGGGGAAGAGATTTTATCATGAATTTCAAAGAAAATCAGCGTTTTTCAGTACTTCCTCGCGGATAGAGTAGTTTTCTCTTTTATTTCAGGTATAGTACAATTCTGAAAATTTTAGATTTTTTAACAAAAATTTCGATCATGCTTCTTATGTTTTAGCCTCATTATTGACGCTGGTGGGATGGACATTTTGCTGAAAGTTACTTCGCTATTTGTGAGATCTGCATCTTTATGTATAGTGGCTACAGAACCTGGAAATTGGGGAAATGTCGGGGAGCTTTCCAATTCTGGAAAAAATCAGGGAAAGGTCATGGAACTTTGTAAAATTTTGCCTTTAAACTTTTTAAAATTTCGTATTTATGCATAGTGGCCACAGAGCCTGGAAATTATGGAAATGTCGGGGAATTTTGAGAAAATTTCTATTGTTTTGAAGGTACGTTTCCCAGCTCATGCATATTTTGGCTCCATTTTCCCGAAGAATTGTAATCATTTGAAGTTTCATGTTATGGTATAATTTAAACTTTTCATTACTGCCAAAGCTATTTTTAAAAAATTAGCATATTATCTCTTTGGCATAAATATTCTATATGATCTACACATCTTGAAAAATTGGGAAATTTGCTGTAAAATCAGGGAATTTTTTAGAAATCTATCGTTGAACTTTTTTCCAGAATTCTATGGCTACCCTATAATGGCAGTCGCTATCGCCAAGATTTACTTTGGTGTGTTGATCATTTTCGGCAAATGTTATGCTGTTGTTAATATCCAACTTTATCTTGCTTACAAGTCCAACCATGGAACTTGCATAGGTTCAGATTTCCCCAAACCTCCGATGCAATTACTACTTTTTTGCTGCTGCCTCTAATGTTATTGCCTCTATCACCATTATTTCCAAGATTTAAACTAATATGGCGAGTGTTATCGCCGATATCTAAGTTGTGTGATGATTATTTTTAACGATTATTACTTTGATGTAATAGCCGCTATTGTAGAAAGATTAATAATTGCAACATAATAAGCTATAAATGTAATATCCTTCCAAACAACACCAGGCAATCATTCTTAGCATAATACAAATCTTTGTGTGTAAACTAGAGTACAGTTACCATAAAATTATATTTCAATTGATTCAAATTTTGATTTTAACTTATACAAGGCAGAAACAAAATCTGATTTCAAGTGATATGAAGCTGATACCATTGTAACAAAATTGGATTTGGGACACAGGGGTCGCAGACGTCCTATAAATCCTATATTTTTTTAAAAATCGGCAAAAACGTCCTATATTTTACAATTATCCTATATTTCTATATTGATTCGATCTATATTTTCTTCGAATTCGTAATACTTGCGCCGATCGTTGCCATTTTTTATATTTTGGATTCTTTGGCGCGATCGTAAGTGAAAAAAACCTGACAAAAGCTATGTTTGTAACGACGGCGTTTTATCTCTTGTGACATCACGTGCTAGATAACCTAAAACTCAACGACCGGCGGGAGTTGTAAACATGTGAACTTTTCCATAGCACGCGGTCTTGAATTTCTGATTTGTTTTCTCCTCCAACGTAGTAAATTAATTGGTTATAATACGCAGCAGCAAAACTCTGCCTCGAGAAAAACGGATGAAAACAACTTGTGATTAACTTGCAGGACTACTAAAGAACATTTTGTGTGCTCAGTCAATAATTGATGAAGGAAACAAAAGGGTTAAGATTTACTGTATGATGTCGGATGGAGATTTTTTTATTCCAAATCGATACGGATTCTGCGCCACGAATTGTTTACATCAAACCGCGCCTAATTATGACAGCCATAGGCAGTTCTCTTGCTCTTAAAAAAAATGGCAGGGCTGTCAATTTTTGTCAATCACCGTCAAATCACCGTGGCGCAGAATCAGTACCGGATTCGGAATATTAGCCACGATTTTTTTATAAAAGTCGTCAAAATTGAAAATGACGTCAATATGTTGTGTTGTCAAATCCAAACGGTCACTAGGGTTTCCGGAAAACTAAGTCCCCGGTTCGCCACATTCGGCGCTAAATCTCCTAATTTTCGCCGCCAATCCAACTAACACTGAACAATAAATCTGAACCAACAAAAGACTGCAAACAGAGATAAAAAGAAAATACTTAAAGAAATTGGAGCAGTTCAAGCAGTTATAGATGCTGGGGGAAGCAAAAGACTCAAGATTGCAAATAATGTAATTAATAAAACTTCATTTAGGAATGGAATATTGAGACAATAACGGATGACATATTCATAATCAGTCGATTTCTTTTTTTAAAGGTGTGTTTTGATTCTCTTAAATACAATATAACGCATATATAAATGTATAACGAGTTAATTTTTAAGTTCAGTAGCAACTGCGTGCATTTATTTGATGTTTTAAATTGTCCTATATTTTTTTTTTTTAAATCCTATATATTCTTATTTTGTCACTTTGACCCCTGGGGACATGAAGCAGTGCCATCCCTGATATTATCCGTCACCCAATTTCAACAAAACCAAATCTGTTGTCAAGTAAATGTAGTGTTATTGATAATAATGGATAGCAGTGACATCATAAACTATGCATACCTTAGCAACTCTAATCCTCACTTTTTTTGCTTTAGTAAACACAAGCTGAAACTGCCTTTTGGTAGCAGTTTTGTTTTGACGAAAATGGTCGACGGGATAATATGCAAGTACCAAATTTTCAAACTTAACTCTTCAAAGATATAATGCGTTTTTCAAAACCAGGTAGAAATTTTTTTTTATTTAAAAATTATGTTTCAAAACTGAGCGTTAGATTTAATCAAAATAATGGAAATAAAAACAACTAATTAATAAATACAAACCTCAGGTACTGAAATTGCTGCAAATCTGATGATACACCCTGCTGTGTTTGATTCTCCATTGACATAAAGAGGACTTGCAGCAAACAAATCTTTCTCTGGTGTTTCCCCTTTTTAAAAATAATTTTCATTTACTTGATATGTAATATAGAATAAGAATAAAAAAATCAGTTATGTGATTTCAATGCTTTGGAAAGTTCTGTGACCAAAAATGTGGTTTTTAGGAAAATACTTTGTGCATCGAATTTGGACACCATAGCGCAAACTGTTCTGGAGTTATACACAAAGTTTATGTACAGAAGGTACCTGCTATTTAAAAATGTAGGTTTTTCAGTAATTACAAAAAATGGCTCAAACAATTTTTATCAATATCGTTCTGCTGATGCCTAATCCAAGGATTAAAAAATATATTATACCTGTGGATAAAAGAGATAATACCCTGCTTTCTGTGAAATTAAGTCTTTCACTTAATAGCATTTTTTTTACAATTTTTAACAAAATGTCAGTATTTAAGTAAAAAAAATAATTTTCAGATTGTGATACAATGTGTATATTTTTTGTATTTATCGATTTGAACATGTCCCGTTTGGTTGATTGTATGGATTTTATTGGCACAAGAGCCAAGATTGGCTAAGCTGCACCAAACATATCTTGTTTTACAAAACTATAAAAAAAAAATTCAGTTTCTATTCAAAAAGAAATAAGTCAAATTAGGTTGGTAAAACCAATGTTATGCAGAAACGAAAATAAATTTGGATGTGGTTCGTTTGGTAGTAAATCCTTTAATGTCAAATTAGTAGTACCAAAGTGGTTTAGTCTAAATATATTAAAATTTGGACAGACACATAAAATATGATTAACAGATAAAAGGCAGCTACACCATGAGCAAGTCGTTGCTGGTTTATTACATAAAAGGTGTTTGTGAGTGAAGCGTGTGTGACCAATTCTAAATCTCGTTAAAATAACATCCTTCCCAAGCAACACACTCATGTTGTTTCCATGTGGTTTTCTGGTGGATACGTTGAAAGTGAGAAAGGCACATTGTAACCACATTGTATCAATATGCAATTCCAATATATTTTTTAAGGAAGATGATATTTTGTAGCAGATATTAGCAGATATCAATTTATTTCGTATATTTTAGTGTGGTTTCAATCGTTTAGTAAAAATAAAGTCAGAATTTTGTTTTCTTTACTTTTCTGATGTGATATCACAATGTTGTTTCAATATGATATTTCAACCAGACCTGAAATGAATGTCTTCTTTGGTTTTTAGAAAGCCAATCCTGTTCAAGAATCATATTATTTGAAAACTTTCGTAAAAACAATTTATAAAAGCAAAAAAAAAATATTATTAACTGATATATGTGGATTCTTAATATTGTTTCAATGTGATATTTTCTACATTTCATCCAAGATTTCTAACATCTGGCGCATGCGCATTACGCTTATCTCAAATCTTGTACATAGGACAGGTTGGTATTGTGTCTGTTTAAAAAAACTGGTTAAAAGGTTTAATGGATGGTTTAATTGAAAACAGTTTATTGTGTATTTGTTTTTTCCATTGCAGCTCCCACATCTTTTCTTGAGTTTGTTTTATTGCATGTTTCGCATCACTTAGTGGGACACATTGGGGGTTGTTAAGAGGGCCATAAAGATTTTCTCTGACAGCCAAGCTACCTTAAAGGCCCTACAGAGTCACTGCTTTACCTCTAAACAGGGTTCCCACAGTCATTAAAAGTGCTTAATATTTTTGAACCTGTTTTCAAGGCCTTGAAAATGCTTAGAGATCCTTAAAAGTCCTTAATTTTTGTGTATGTTGACCAACTCCAAAATTTACAAAAATGCAACTCGGACTTGCTATCCCCGCGTGTCCGCCACTTATCCTCATTATATCGGAATTTTCTGACATATTTCTATTACACATGCGCCAACTTGTAACTGTTTTGGTAGAATATACTTTATAAAAAATTTTTATACAGGCATGATGCATGGAAACAAATTTTTTAAGGTCCTTAAAAGTCATTGATTTTCATTCTGTGATTTGAGTGGGAACCCTGTCTAAAGCAGTGTGGGAATGCCACAATGCACTTGAAGATCTGGCTGAAAGAAACAAGGTGTCTCATCTCTGGGTCCCTGGTCAATGTGATATTGAGGGAAATGAAATGGCAGACCAATTAGCAAAACATAGTTCTGAAATGTCTTTTGTCAGACCAGAACCGGTCTTGGGCCTGCCTCACAATGCGGTCAGGAAAACTATCAAAAGTTTGTTAATGACCGAGTCCTATCAAGCATGGCTTCAATCTAAAGATCAAAGACAAGCCAAAGAGCTCATTCAACAGTCACCCTGGACTAGATCAAGGGAGCTACTAAAATTGAGCAGAAGAGAAATAAAGGTTGCTTATTGGCCTTTTAACTGGACATTGTACCTTAAATAGTCATCTTAATCTGTTGGGTGTTGTAGATGACCCACTACATAGGGGTTGTCATATGACAGAGGAGAGCTCTATGCACATTTTATGTAAATGTGACTACTACTCTGCCCTATGATTTGAATACCTGGGATACCATTTTATCGATTCCAGGGAACTGTCAAATGTTCCAATCAGGTCTATACTGAAATTTATTTCGACAACCTGTCTTCTTTAGACCAGTTCGGGGGTTTCAGTACAATAGACAATAGTCGCGGTACTGGTATTCGGCAGAGTCACCCCCATTCATAAGTCATGGTGGGACAAATTTGTCTGACACGAAGCAAATGTTTTTCGCTGCAAAGTCAGCGAGATCACTTCCACGTATGCCAACATGGCCCGGTATCCAACAAAAGGAAATCTCAACTGATCACTGTTTGAGACTCGTCCACAACTCTACAGTATGTAATACCAAGGAATGGCTCTCAAAAGATATTTATAGATAAAAAAATGTTTACTTGTGGAATTAAAAAATTTCATCAATGCCATATTTATTGCATAAATTTCTGAGGTGAATACAAAGCAAAAGGCATGCAGTCTCTTTGAAATTGTTTGACAGTTAAAAGCAGCAGCTGCACCAACATAATCATTGGATTTGGATCCATCTGTAAAAACTGTGCAGTAGTTCTTGTAACATTGTCTATGAAAATAAAACAGCTAAGTAAAGATGTAATGTGGGGTAGATGGTTTATGCAAATAATCAAATTCATGAACAAAACTTAAATTGCTATCATTCCAAGGTGGAGGTATGTCTCCTCTGCAAAGAACAGGGAAGTCCTCAATATCATAAAAGCTTAAAATTTCACTTTTTCTCTTGTGTGATGGCTGCAAGTTTTACAATAATCACATTTTGAACCTGCTTAACAGGAAATAAATCACTGTGTGAATAAACATAGTATTGCTTGTAAAATTTATTTTCTCTTTTTTTCTTTTTTTAGACATATCTTTTTTAAAAAATGCCAAATTCAATATCAATATATAGACTTACCGTAACCTCTACATTTTCCTAACTTCGACAAAATGGAGGAATATAAAAACTTTAAAAAAGGACCAATCACCATACATGTTCCAATAATATCAAAAGACTTCATACTTCTTTTAATACTAATGAATGGTGTGTCTTGCATACTTTGAGCTTCTCTGAATTGCAATTTCCCATTTATAAAAACAGAGGATACACTCTTCAATCTGCAATTTTTAAAATAAAACATATGTTAGTAATAATTATTAATATTCAATGCTATTAGAAAATTTTAAAAGCATTGATAATGTTACGAATTTCTGTTTATTTGTAAATATTTCGTAGCATTAATTATGCAAAAAGATACATTTATGTACATTTCGCATAAGGCAGTTTGTCTTACTTTGCTTTCCTGCAATGTGACCCTTAATGCTTGAAAATGAGTTTTACAGAGATAATGCTGGGAAGCGAATTTTACAAAAAGCAGGCCATTTAACATTATGGTAACAGCAATCTCGCCAAACTGGCGACTAATTTTTGTCCCCAAATTTGGCGACCATTTTTGGTCCCCATGTACATGTACAGGACTTTTCGACTACGATCTGGAAAGTCCTCCAAATTTCTATCTAGAAGATTCACGAAGTATTGACTTCCTATATAAGACCGGCCGTGAGTGGAGTTAGTTAGTTAGTCGACTGGAGTCACTGAGTTAGCTGTCTCTCAGCGAGCATTCAGAGAGTTCTGAAAGTGAACTGTATTGCATTGTCTTTTGCGGTGATTTTTAGCAGTTGTGTTGTCAAGTTTTTAACTGCTGTTTTGTGCTCTATTGTTGAGTAAAGAGCTGTATTGAGTCTACTAGAACGATAAGTTCTGGAGTTATATCGGAATAAATTTCTGCAAGTTTTGATCTGCTTTGGCTTCAAGTCTTTCAAACCCATCAACGCAACGATAATTATATCTATATAAGAATGTCAATTGCCTTTCAACAGTTGTTTAAACAACCTGAATGTTTTTTTTTTTATTATATATATAATCTAAAAAAATAATAAAATGCAGTAATTTATTAAAGTAACTATAGCATGTATTTATTTTCCTAGTTAAAGTTTAATTCTATAGTAAGTTCTTTCATAAAAAATCTTTAACAATGATCACAATTAGGCATTTATTTTCTAAAATGCTTATCATTGTTTGAATTTGAATATTTGACTGCTTAAAAAAATACCTTAAAATCTGAACTAGATTAAAAAATAGTGAGTGTCGCACATGAATAAGCTAAAAAAGACTCTCAATTACTTAGAAAAAGTCCACCTTTCCCCTCTACTGTAGCGTCCAGATGTAAACCAATCAAGTAGCACTAAGTTTCCACCTGTTTCAAGACAAAATGTTTGAGACTGGGAATACGAAGCTTTCTTGAAACACACCAGTGGATCTGGAAGCACACACATTAAAGCTTCAGAATCTATGAAGCATTCTGTATGTTGTTGGCTATCTTTACCATTCTCGCAAACATAAACCTTTTAAAAACAAGATTTAGTACAGTAAGTATTTAATACATGAAACAAAGGTATTTCAAGAAGGGCGATAGCACACATAGGCTTCAACAAGATTGTTTATATATATATGTACTGGTGCCCCCCAGATTGCATCTGAAAAAGAATATATCTTTCAAATGCCATCTGGAGGGCACCAGAACTCCATGTCAAAGCCCATAGTTGCAGACTATAGTTTTATTAAATTATGTTTTCTTAAAATTTAAATTATGACTCATAAAAATGCCAACATTTGACAAAAATGCATATTTTAAGTAAAAGGGGTATTAAAATGTTGTAAATTAATAGTATTGTTCAAACAAATAAAAACAGTCGGAAAGCTCTATTCGTCAGCAATTATACTGAAAGGCTATGTTTAGTTGCAGAACTGACCAACTTTGTGGTTACTTAAATAGTTTTTTATTTTGAATTATCAATAGTTTCAACTTGAAGAAATTAGAGCTCCTGAAAATGTTACGTTATAAATTTTCTAAATAATATATATTGAATATATTATCGTTTAAAGTTAAATGTTAATAATTTCATAGGTCCCATTCTAGACCATTGTCAAAAACACACTAACAATTATTTGTTTGGTAGTTCTAGCTGTATGAAATTTTTTTATGGTAATTGATAAATAATATTCCATATTATTAACTGTCCCTATGTATAGTTTTTACTTCTTTATTAAATAAAATATATTTTATGTATTAAATAGTTAACTTTATAATTTTCAATGAACATCACAATCAAAAGAACTTTTGCCACAAGCAAGAAATATTTGGCAGTGGAAAAAGAAATAATTAAAAATTTCAATCAAATTTATAATCATATTCGCAGTAAAAGATTGTTTTGCTCAACTAGCACCATTACATATTATATTCATATGAAATGGGGACCTCCTATTGATAGAGGAATGGAACCAATGTTTGAAAACAATCCTTTTTGAAAATTTTGGCTCCATTTCTATTTTAAGGCTTAATATTTAACTTTTGAAAAACATTACTTTATTATGATATTCATTTACATACACCAATTGTATAACAGGCTTTTTTTCACTTAATGAATTAATACATATATATATTTTTATATATAAGCCATGGTTTCATTTAAAGCTACATTTTATGTTTATAAAATTTTTACCAATCAAAATTCTGTTAAAAAATAAATTTTTCAGAATTAATGTACAAAATCTTAAAATCAGTTAATAATTACTTGTTATGGATAAATAAATCATACCTACTACAATCGAACCCCACTATAGTGAACCGTATTTCGGAACCAACAATAAGATCACTATAAGCAAATTCTTTGAATACTATTTTTAAAATATGGATTATAAATAGTGATTGTGATAGTACATAATTTGCTTGTAAATGATTAAATAGATAATTAATCAAATATCAAAAAGAAAATAATTAAATAACAAAAACTTGATTTCATTCTTACATTCTACAAAAGAAATTAGTTAGTTTTTAGTGAATACAATTCAATTTTATGTAGAGTTCATTAATTTTCTTAACATTGAGTAAAGAATCCATTATTTTTTTATCCACATTTTCGGTAGAAAAAAATGTTCAGTATATTTGTGGCCGATTTTGCTTCTTCAGCATCATTCTTTTGTTTAACTTCAAATACGTCTTCATTTGTAGGGGCACCTGAAGTGCAAACTTTGTCATCACAAGATTTGAATTGTCCTGTAATTTCCCTTGGAAAAATGATCCCACCATGCTTTTCTAATCACAGAGCTATTGGTAGGTTGTTGTCTTCGTCCTCCACAGTGGCGTCTTTTCCTTCAAACATTCTTCGAAAGGTCTATTTACTACTCTGCTACAACGTCTACTTAGAAAAGTGGATTCCTAGAACTAGGGAGGTGTAGGGTGTTTAACCCCTTGGGTACATTTGACGTCTGAGACACGTCATTCACTTTTTTCCCCTAGGAGCAGATAACGTGTCTAAGACGTCAAACCAAAAATCCTTTGGGTACATTTGACGGCTGAGATTCGTCATGCACTTGTTTTGCCTGTTAATAATGACGAACCTAATTCGTCATTCAAACTAGTTTGATTGGATAGATTTTAATGTCACAAGAGCCATAATTGGTTAAGTCAAACATCGGTTGGTTTACCTATACTTTAAAAAAATAATTTGTTTGGCTGTATTCTTTTAAAATTCCTTTATTGTTTTGAACCAACCGTTCAAAACGCAAGAATTTTCCCAAATAAATCCGTACCCAAGGGGTTAACAATGAATGACCGGAAGCTTGTCTCTAGATTTGGGAAATTGTTCCTGCAACCAGGTAGAGGAGAAGAGGAATGCTGCTTAACAAGTTGTTCAAGGAGATGAGCATGAAAGAGTGAAATTTGTAACCATATAAAGAAATACTGTCATTTGCACAGCTAACTCATGTAAGTTTAAAGTTGGAGAGCTGAAAAAAAAATCTGTGGAAATGGATTTGAGTTCACTATAAACGAAATACCATTTTCTCAGCTGTCCACTATAAGCATATAAAATAACATTAATGAATGGGAGTTCTGTCAGGACCATTAAAGTCATTCACTACAACCGAGTGTTCACTAAATCCAGAGTTCATTGTAACGGGGTTCGACTGTATTTTAATTTTGTCTGTATATGACTGTACTGGTTTTTTTATTATTATTAGGACTATTTTTATAACTTCCACTGATAAATTAATTAAAAAGTTTTTCAAATCATAATTCCTAATAAACAGGGTTCCCAAGGGTCATTGAAAGTGCTTAATATTTTTTAACTTGTTTTCAAGGCCGTGAAAATGCTTAGAGGTCCTTAAAAGTTCTTAATTTTTGAAGATGTTGTGTGGCCAACTGCAAAATTTATAAAAATACAACTCAGACTTACTATCTTCGCTTGACCGCACTTATCTGCACCGTATCGGAATTCTCCAACATATTTGTATTACACGAGGTACTTTATTTTCTTCAAAACTATTTTTCAAACCATTTCTTTTTTTCAACTTGAAGTTTCCTTCTTTTTAGGGCAAAGTTTTAAATTAATTACAAAATAGTAGATATTATTTGTCACAAAACAATGTTCAAATTAGTACAAATATTTGTTTTGCGCAATAAAATAAAAATAAATCGCTAGAACTTTTAAGTGTATGTGTAGAGTTATAGAGGTTTAAGTATGAGTTAGTTACCTTAGGAAAGGACATTGTTGTAGACAAAACACAACACTTCCGACCAATTTTAAATGACATGTTTACACAATCTCCCTCTACTAAACCTCCTCCAAAAGTGATGGGATAAATCCACTGACAACATACATCAGTTACTGAAGAAGGAATGACTACTTTCAACTAAAAAGTAAGTGTAAGTAAGGCATGTTAAATATTTATTTCTTCACGAAAAGCTAGTAAATATAAAAAAGCAGGGTTAACCACTTATGCTAAGTTATAAAAGACATTTAGAAATTAAAATAGCTTTTTTAGATAAATTAAATAGCAAAAATTAATTATAAGAAAATATACTTTTGAGTCTCAAATTTAAAATTCACTTAATAACAATTTGGTTTATACTTGAAATCAGTAGTTTGGTTTTAAAGATGTTTTTGTTCCTGATTCTAGATATCAAACATGTAAAATAAAATGTGGGGTTATAAAAAGTAACTCACTGTGAATTTATTTTCGAATTGCATTTTTCAAATAAATATTAGACTGTATTTTGGTACAAATTTGGCATGCATACAGTGCAAATTTGGCATAGTTAACAATTTTGAAAAAATATTTATGATCCACTTCAATTGTGAAAATGCAGAATGCATATTACTATTATAGTCATCTTATCAATATTATAGATAAAAATAGAATTACAATTAATCAATGCATTTTTTCCAAATAAATACTAATTCAAACAAATCTTTTATGTCATTCATGAGTATTACTAACTGGATATTCATAGGAAAATATAACGGCTTCCGATGGTAAAAACTTGCAAACATTTTCAGCACTATTATCTGGTGCATCTTTGCACATTCCCCCCTCTTTTACTTGAAACTCGAGATTTGCATACACTCTTCTCTCCATGACACGAAAGATATGTATTTTAAAACAAAATTGGAAATAGATGAAGATTCATCCATCTCTTTAATTCATCCGAATTCAATTCGTCTTTCAAACGGGGAAGATTTGATTACGCAATAACAGACTTTGAAACAAAACACGCTTGTTTGTTTATATTCGACATATTTTCTTCAGTTCGTTTCAATTTTAGCATTGATGTAAACAAGAGATATTGTACATGAAATTGTTTAACACAATTAGAAACTACTACACTCAATTAAACATTGGAAATATTGTCGAATGATCATTAATTTAACTTATTGAAGAGATTAGATGTCACATACCAAAACTTATTTAATACAACTATTTTTGCAATAGCTACCTGGCAACAAGTATATCAAAATAAACTGCATGGACGGATACGGATTGCTTAAATTCTTGCATGCTGCTATTATTTTGTTTGATACGTTTAATCTTCTCTTTTAAAAACAGAACAAAGCTATACACGTAACGAAAAAAATGCCTAAAAAAAGTTCAAGTTTAGGAAGAACTCTTATTAAAGCACACAAAAGAAAGGGGCAGTTTGTTGCATATGAAGGATTTGTAAGAATGTTTAATTTCAAGTTTAAAATGTTTGCTTAATGAATTATTTATAAGTAACAAAAACGTACTCTTCCAGCGTCACACTAGTGAACTACCAGATGGAAGGGACTGTGCCCGTTTGAATTTAAACAGTGTCACGGAACAAACATCATTAGATGACTTTCTGGATAAAGCTGCGTTGGCTGAAAGTGATTTTAGAACTGGTAATTTATTTCTTAAATGCTTTATTATGAATTTTTTGAGTAATTTTAAATCGTTTGATATACTTCTTGTCTAGAACTCGATTTAAAATAATTCTATTCTATTTAGTACTTTAAAAATATAGTACAGCTCAGCTTATGGATAGTTTATATCATGAGGCCATTAAAGATTACACAACTAAAGTCTTGGTTTACTATAATTACTTGGCAAGTTTTTAAAACTTCGGTAGGCAATAATGTATAGCACCAAGTTGCGTTTATCAATTTTAATGAAGCCCACCTGATGGCTGTGGGGTTAGCACTCTGACTTCACATGTCAAAGGTACCAGGTTCAAATCCCGGATTAGACATGGATGTTCGTTATGCTTAGGAATCAATGTAAAGCTGTAGGTCCCGGCCTGCTTGGCCTTTACTGTGCAAAAAAATAAGTTGTCAAGTGTATAATCCAACCAATCAGTTTTAACGAGGTGCTGACATCTTTTCCACCTTTTTTCTTCTCTCCCCTGCTTAACGTTTATATCGAAAGTCTGAAGTACCCAATAGTTTTCTCGCTTTATACGCTCTTTCTCTGTATTTTGAGGGAATGTATACTGAAGATTCAAGGAGAAACCTCTTTGGAGAATGATTGAATCATTACTAGTGCCATCGATATAGCAATGATTACCCACCTGCCTGAAAACTGAATTATTGCCTTTTTTATTTTTCAAGTTACAATTTTTCTTAAATAGAAATTTGGAGCCAAATTAAAGTGCTGCAGATTTCGATTTCAACTTTTACAACTTTTTCTTATATCTTTATGCACAAGCTCTACATTTGAAAGATTATTAGGATGAGGAATATTCCAGCTAAATATGCACTTTAAGAAATAAGTTTTAACCATATTCAGGAAAAGTTTATCTTTTTATCGCTACAATTTAACAAATGTTATGCATGTAGAAAGAAAATATCCTTTCTTTTCTCTCAATGTCATAATAAAAATGAATGTCAAATAGTATCTTGCAATTCCCATGTAGATACAAGACATTTTGGCTCTTTTTTTGTTCTGCTCGTAAACAGATTATACTAATTTAAAAACTAAAATGAATTAAGTAATTAGAATTTTGTTTTATATAATAGCAGTTTGTTGCAAAGTTACAAGGAAAAATAATTATTTTATTTAGATCAAATATAATATGCCTCTCATAACACTGACACATGGGACAAGTCCGTGTGGTGTATCGGTGGCTTATAAACGTGTATTTGATATAGTTAAAATCATTATTTTTCTACTCAAAACTTTTTAATAAGCTTTGCAACCCAAAAAAGCTCTTTAATGAAAGACTATAATCATAAATTAATAAACTTTCTTTTTAAGATCTAATAAATAAAATATGTGCTTTTCGTACGATTTTTTTTTTGTTTTTTTTTTTGTTCAAAGCATACCAGAGATGTTTTTCTTTGTATTTAGCTGCCAACAATGGTTTGTTAAAATTATAATAACAAGTAGTATTTAAATATTAGGCAAAAGTAGTTAAATAATCCCAGTTTCTGACAAGTTTCTTCAAAGAATCCCATTATGACTAATCATGACTTAAGTCTATATTTTAATGGTGTCAAACTGTAGTCAATGTGTAGCACCACTAAAATTTAAATTGCAAATGTTTTATAAAATAACCTGTTTCTATGCTTTATGAATTAAATTAACTTCCAAAGTTTGTGAATACTATAAATGGTATTTTTCACAAAGTGGTTGTTAGGAGTGAATTAAATTACTATCTACTATGTTATTTTAAATTTACGCAATACTCTATAGAACTTTCAAATATCAAGATTGTGGATCCTCAAACATTCACTGGTATTCTGTCTGAAGAGGAAAAAGCACAGATTTCTTCAGCTCAAGACAAAAGCAAGGATATTCTTTGCATTCCTCGAAGGTTTGTCTAAAAAAAAAAATTATTTTTTTCCAATGCACTTTGTGAAATTTGACTATTGGACTTTGCAATAATATAATAATTTTTAACTTATGTGCCTCAGACCTCACTGGGATATTACTCATATGTCTAAAGAAGAAATTGATGCAAATGAACGGGAAGCATTTCTGGTGTGGAGAAGAAAATTTGCCTTGTAAGTAACCTAAAGTATATTACCCTTTGTTTTTAATCAAAGTGAAATTAATTCTAACCTGTTGCAGAAAAGCACTTGAGAAACAAGGAAGTGAGGTTTTTAGGATTCTTGGCTTTTGCAACATTTTCTGTAGGGCACTTAAAGTGGCCACAGAAACTAAAATATTAGGGGGGGGGGGGGATAAATTTCTCAATGTTGTGTCATTAATTGTATATGAAGTATCAAAATAATATAATTGAATAGGAAAATAATTGATGAACAAAAAAGTTAAATTACAAAAAAAAAAAGGAGGGGGGGGGGGGGGGGTTATAACCAGTCATGGTACATTTCTGTGGAAACACAGCTTTCAGCTTTTTTGGGCAAGATTTTAATCGTTCCTGATATGCTGTATTAAAATCTTATGAGCTAGGGGTGTCATTTGTTGTTTACAAGTCAGATAACCTCAGGACGGAATACATTCAGAGCTCCAAACCACTGATGCAATGTCGATTTTTGCTGACTGACTCTGATGTTACAGCTTTCGCTATTATTTACTTATGTGTGTAACTGTAATTTTTGCTGATTATTACGCTGATGTAATGGAAATTGTTGCTAATGGAAATAACAGTCGTTTAGCTTTTTCATGCATTGCCGTTATAAAAACATTTGTACAATGCTGTGTATGTGTGCAATCCAATATTGTTTCTATAAAAGTAAGTACCTTTATCATGGTTTCCACTCCCCACGTGATACTCTTTACGTTATATTTTTAAACCTGTGTCATGTCTACCTACATTCTCAGGCTATTTCAATATCTTAAGAGACTATGGGCCTTTATAATCTGTATTGTAAGCATAAACTAAGCCAATTTTGGGTTAGCCTATTTACAAATCTGGAGAGTGACATATCTCAAGGAATAATTAAAATTATAAATGTATTATAATTAAAATTCATTTAATTACCACTGATTTTTTTTATCTTATTTTTTATGAACCTACTCTCTTACCTACTTATTACCTCTCTTTTTCATTGAATCTTATATGCAAAAGAAAGGTGCTCTTCAAAACTGCTTGAGACTTACTGTCTATATTCTATTAATTTAAAATGTTTTTTTTTTTTTTTTTTTTGTTAATTCAACAAACCATTTCAAAATTAAAATGTACTCTTCTTAAGTCTATTATTTTTGTTTTCAACTATAGACTGCAAGACACTAAGCACATAAATTTAACACCGTTTGAGAAGAACTTGGAGATATGGAGGCAGCTATGGCGTGTAATTGAGCGCAGGTGAGACCAAATATATCTAAACATCTTGAGTTCAACATAAAATGCTATGTCTAATCATACTTTATTTACATAGCTTCAGTGTATTATAATTCTAATTATGAAGTGGGAGATGATTACAAACTCTCAAGTTGAATGATATTAATGATCTTACTTGAAATCATCCTATTATAAGAAGTTTGTAGTATATGCCTCTTTTTTTTTTTTGTCTTTTTTTTTTTTTTGTATTAAATAAATCCAAGTCACCAAGAATGTCAAATTATCTGTGTTTATGTTGTTTAATTTTTTGTTCATTTTTATAAAAATATAATCACTAAAATAATATTATTTTCCCTTCCTTTTAGTGATGTAATTGTACAAATTCTTGATGCAAGGAATCCACTTTTATTTCAATGTCCTGACCTTGAATTGTATGTGAAAGAAGTTGATAATAGGAAGTTTAACATGTTGTTGTTAAATAAGGCTGATTTCCTCACTGAGAGTCAAAGGTAAAATTTCCTAGTAACATTAAAATATTGAAGCTGTTTTTATATTTAAATGTTTATGACTAAAACTTTTTATTTTACAGGAAATGCTGGTGCGAGTATTATGAAAAAATTGGTATTCAGATAGTGTTCTTTTCTGCCTTGCAAGAAGGTCTAAGACCTCCTGAAGTATGTGCTGATGTGTCTTCACACTTTGATTCAATTAAATATATTTCTGTGCTTTTAAGGACAAAAATTAATTTACGAAAATCTAAGTTAGATAAATTACTTTTATCACTTGTAAGTTTGCCAATTATTTAGTAGAAACTTCAATCCTGCTCATCTTTTTTTGGTTTGTTTCCCTAAAGCTAACTATTATGACATTGCAAGTATCCCCTTACCCCTTCCCTCCTTAGGAATAGTTTAAAAGAATGAAATCTTAACTCTTTGTTGAATAGTTTAACATATCTTTAATGAAAAATAAAAGTTAAAAAAAAAAATTTGATAATTAGACTTTCCTTTAAATATTTCTTCAAGTTTTCATTAAACTTCAGTTAATTTAATTTATCAGATTTATTACTGCATTAAGAGTAATAATTTAATTCAAATAAGTTGCATAAGAAATTTTTAAGCCAATAAATTCTGTTTTCAAGAATTATCTTTTAAGCAAACTATACCAGGGACATGCTTACACAACATCTGTAGATATTGGGTAAAGTTTTAAAATGACTTATTCACTTTCAATCTTCACAGTTAAAACTTTAAAACTCTTCATTTCAGGATTCTGATCTTTCATCTGACATAACTGATGGACAAGATTCATTTAAAGTGAAAAATACTCCGGAAGTATTGTCTAGAGAAGAACTACTTCGATTTTTTAAGAGCAAAATTTTGAATAAAAAGAGCGATCAGCATGTCCCTACAGTTGGTTTGGTAAGAATTTTTCTTTGTATTCATAATATTTATCCTTTCGTTTTCACATTATTCCCAAACTAATTTTTGCACGATTTTGTTTTTGTGCTCCAAAATTTCAATGATTGAAATGTATGATTGTATGAAATGTATGATGTATTGAAATGTATGATCAAGAAGAAACCTTTCTTTAATGGTTGCTATCTGTATTTAATAGAATTTAAAGTATATTCATTTTGTAATATCATCATGGTACAGTTTTTTGTAAATAAATACTTTTTTTATTTTGAGTAAAATTTATTTTAGATAATTTTTTATTTGAAGTTAATTTTTGCAATTGGATGTGTTAAAAAGTTTGTGTTGTGTATTACGTAGATATCTTGTGAACACAGTATATTGTCCTTCATATATGCTATTGTAATAAACGAGTTTTCAAATGTTTTAAATAGCATATCAACTCAAATAACTCAAGGGGTCTGTAATATCTTTCATGAAAATGTAGTTTAATGCTTTTTGAAAAAGTTTCTGTTTGTCAATACATTCATTTGATTTAGAAAGGGAAAAATAACATATTTATAAAAAAAGTTTAAAGTAATTACGAAACACCTAATGGCAATTACAGACCACCTAATTACTAAAAACCATACACACATAAAAACAGGATTTTTTTATATTTCTTAAACTGTTAAATAATTTATTGCTCTACAAAATATCCCAACCTCACCACTTCTGCAATATTTAATACTAATAATGATTTATTGTATGCAGAGTTTGCCAAAATGTGTGAAATCTGTGTGAACATAGAATTAACCTCATGCATGAATTCATTCATTAGCACATCATGGTTAAATTTTAAAAAATAATCCTCCATTTTATAAAATCGGAGATCATCCTAGCCATTTTTTGAAAAGGCGCTACCACCCAGTGTCCTTTTCTGAAAAAAAAAAATTTTAATGTTTATTTTCCATTGGAATGCAACATACGGATCACCCCTCCGAAATTGCCTGTTAAGCATACACATTCATGTTCAAACGTGCCTCGCACAGTCCAGGGACTAATTGAAGTCACTGGCTGCTGATACCACGTACGACATTAGTAGGTGAATGTAAGGGGTCATCCCACAATTTCCAAATGTAATTTTGTACATTCCTTAATTAACCCACTGACGGTTTTCACTGCAATAATTTTTAAATTATATATTTCTAATTCAAAGATATAATTTTTTTTAATTATTTTTTATTCATTTGTTTTATATAGGTCATAAACTATAGTCGTAATAAAAAATATTTTATGTAAAATTTTATTTAAAAATATTGTTTATTGCTGGAAAAACTGAGGATCAAATGGCGCATATATATGTGCATGACCGCCAGTGAGTTAAGTTTATTTCGCCAGCTTTTTACTATGCCTTCTTGCACAAAATACAGAAAAACAGTAACCTCATGCGTGAATTAATGGGAAACGTAGATTAATACTATGTCGTCCACACGTTTAATCAGGATTCTTTTTTTTTCGCTGGTAGCACTGGTTCGGAAGTTCCGATCATTTCACCTATATCTATCGCCGGCGTTTCTTCGAGATTTTCGGTATATCATAATTATCAATTTTTACTTCTCCATCATTTGTTGGATAGTTTTCGATGTGCTGCCGGCATTTTCGGGATTGTTTTCGAGATGTTGCAGGCATTTTTTCAATTGTTTCACGGGACACCAATGTGGTGTCATCGAACGGCATTGTGTTAAGAGTTAGTTTTACCATCAAGTGTTTTTAATAAGCATTTAAAAAGCATATTTCCGCTCTGTTACATAAAATTGCGATCGTGCATCATTGTTCTTGTTGTAGTAATTATTTTTGTCAAAAAACTTGATTTGCTTTAGTTTTAACAAATTTTAAGTAAAAGTACCAATGGTATTATTTGCCATTCCTCTTTCACTACTTTCCAGAATACATCAATCGTGATGGATTTGTGATTGATAAGAGCTCTTTTTTGCAAACCAAAGGCAAAAATCTATAAGGGTAGTGCCAGAGTATTTCACAGAAATATTTTGAAAAGATATAGATACAATTCCTGTGTCAGTTTTTAAAGGAATGCAGTAATACTTTTCAAAGTATGAATGGTGGCTTTGTCGTGATGCAGTTTCACACATTTAAAATCCTTATATATCCTTTGGATAAATAAAGTGAATTTTTACAGTGAATATAGTGGGTAAAACATTGTCTTGGTAGTATGATGAATTAATTTTAGTATTTTTCCCTCCCTTCTTATTTTTAATTTCTCATTGTAAGAGAAACTCACGATATAAAGCCTTTACTAAAACTATCTTGGCATTCTCGGAACTAAGTTTGGACATGTTTTTCTCCGCGTTAAGGTTAATGACTATGCTTTTTTTTAATTGTTTAGGGAAGCATAAGCTTCGTCAATGATAATTTATCTCCTGTAAAATGGTTTTTGTACAGGATTTGGCAAGATGTGCTTCATTGAACCATGTCTTTCAGCAAAAGTTTGTGAACATTATGTTTTTTAGTTTATTATTGCTACAAATATTTAAAGACATTGCAATGGATTTCTGAGTTCTTGGATTATTTCATTGTTATCTACAATTTCACCTAAGAAACATTTGAAGTTGAAATACCTTTTTTGGATATTCAGGAATTAATATCCAAATCCATGCATTCTTTTTCCATGTAAAAGTACTGATGTTTTTTTATAATAATGATCGTTTTACACTTAGATAATTTTATAGCATGTATTTCACAATGTTTTTTAATTGCAGTATTAGATTGTCTCTTCTCGGAAAGTGTAAAAGCATATCTTCCGATCTACAGTTTGTTTACATGTGCCATTTTGAAAATATAAATATTACGGTATTAGATGATATTTTTTCATTTGAAATAATAAGTTATTGCCAGAAATTTTTCCATCAAAAATACTTGCATTTTTAATCCTTTAACAAAATTGTGCAAATACCTTCTGTATCTTTGAATATATGTTAAGATCAATCATTGACTGATCAATGAGGTGGGAAAAAACATTGATAACTAAGTAAGCTAGGCAATTGAACATTTCAGAATGCAATATGGTTGGTTTGTTTGCTCAATAAGCAATTTCTGTATTTATGCCTAACATATTATAAGTTAATTGTGAAATATTTTAGCTTTGAAACCTGTTATATATATTATGCTTTATTTAAAACTTTAATATTGCCTTTTATTATTCACAAAAAAGGCTTTTCTAATGTGAATATCAATTATTATTTAGTGTTTAAATTATGTTTTTTATAATTATATAAAAAATCATTGTGCACAGAAAATACTATCATGATGTTAATGACTACCTTATAAAATACTATTAGGATTTGCATACACTCTCTCTAATACCAATCTAAACACCAAATGACTTCAGATAAATTTTGTGTTCAGTAAACAATTTCTTAATTTTAACTAGTTGGTGGTTGGATGATCCAATTATTAGACATAGTTTCTTCGTTAGTATATTTCAATCAATCATAATTTAATACTGCTACTTTTCTACATTTAGGTTGGCTATCCTAATGTTGGAAAAAGTAGTACTCTAAATGCCCTTCTTATGAGTAAAAAGGCATGCGTTTCAGCAACTCCTGGTAAAACAAAGCACTTCCAAGTAAGAAAAAGTCACTTATCTTCATTCTATCTTTCTTAATTGCTATGAATAGTACTTTACAATTTGAATTGTACAAGTTTTGTATGTGACACAAAAACAATTACACTGCACAATAAAAATAGCTGTAACGTATTGGATAGTGAACATATTAAACCAGATTTTTCTATCACCCAACCACTTTGATACAAAATATTTATTGAAATTTTCAATAGGCATTGTTATCAATCAGTTGAGCTGGCAAGTTAGTAAAAAGCATTCATTTACAAAAAAAAGGATAGAAATTCTAATAAAGAAAAAGAAACTAATGAATAATGTTTAGTTATTGCAACATTTTGATTAATGCTTAGTTTTAATCTGCTACAACTTGTTTTAAAGGCTTAAAGAAATTGTTGTTAAGTGTTCTATCACCCGACGACTCCGGTAGCAGAAAATAGGAGACAGGAGGTCACAGATTTTTCAGCAGCCTGTAGATTATTTTACAAATCTGACTTTAAAAAAAAATTAATTTTTTCAAGTCTGATTTGTAAATTGGGTGATTTGAATCCAACGCACATGCGCAATTTCATTTCATGAAAGAGCAATCGGAATCATCATGCGCTATTTTTGAAATCGTATAAAAACATAATGAGTTTTGTTTGCTTTCAAGAGTTGGAGAGTAGTCAGAGTGTCTACCGGTCAGGAAAGTCGAAAAAGTCGCGAAATCGCAAAAAGGTCAAGAAAGTCACGAAAAAGTCAAGAAATCAGAGCAGAGGTCACGAAATTTTCACTCTGATTGCAAAACTGAAAAATTCGGTAATTCCCTAAGAAAAATCGTCAAAAAATTCGCCGACAAACAATTGCTCAAGAAGGTAATTTTTTCCCCAAAATGATGCGAAATTTTTATGAACGTATAGCGTTTTTTGCAACCATTCCTTTCTTTAAAATCGGCCATTTATTGGCCCGTCATACAAACGACAAAACTATTTTTTTCCCCTTTTAATTTATAAAAATTCGGGATTCCGGAGTTTATTTTTGTTAAATGTGGTCTAACTTTGAGTGTTAAATATAGTTAGTGAAGTTTAAATATTCGTAGAACTATAATGTGTGGTGCACTTCTGCGGTATGCAAGTGTGAACTTGCTATACAGGATCGACAGGCAAAGTGTGAATGGAGGAGTTTCGTAACTTTTTCTAGTTGTATTTTCGGCACAAAAAATTACGATAAAAATCTGCGATTCGGCAAGAACATTTTATTAACTTATTTATAAAATATTAATCAGCAAGAATCACGAAACTAAAATATGATAGGTGAAAAAATTCCCCTGAAACTTTTGCCGATCGCTAGGCCTAACAGCACTTGCTTGTGGTTTTTTTTATAACTCTACATCGTAATTTTTAATTGAGTTGTCGTTATTTTGCAATAAATTCCCGTACTAAAATTACTTATATAGTTAGTGAAAAATTGTGCATTTTTTATTGTTTAAAGTCATTTATTTCACGAGGAATAAGAACCTACGATGCAACGTCACTTCGATTATTTTACGGACTTCCCGCACTTTTGAATCACGAAGCAAACTCAAAAATTCATCTTGGAATATTTTATTCTATTAAAGATTATTTTATTTAATTTGATTTTTGCTTTAAAGTATTAACTTAAGTTCGGAAAAAATTATTGGAAAGCAACGACACAGTTGAGCCGAACAGACTTCCGGTTTTCTTCAAATCGTGGTTTGATTTCCGCGCTTTCGCCGAAAGTTAGTTGGTATCCCTTTTGTTTAAGACATTTTTTTTTTAAATCTTCATTCTCTAGCATACAAGTTGACCCCCTACTTTTTAGTGAACATTTTGGCCCACATTCTCGACTTGCATACGAGTATATATACGGTATATTGTCAGGAAATATAAATGGACAGCCTTGTTGGGCCTCAAACCTACTGTTGGTTGTTGATGTCCTTTTTGAGAAAACTGGATGGAATCCGATAAAGATCTAGCCAAGTGGTTAATGCCTGTGTTACTGGCCAAATATAAAGGATATTGTATATTTTGTTAATCAAAATTTGATGTCAGTCATAGTGAAATTGGGGTTATCTCATCAAAAATACATCCAAGACTTAGCCTGTGTAATTTTAACAGGCAAGCAAAGGATGCTTAATTTTCAGTCTTTGTCATCACATGTAATTCCATCCAACAATGCAACTAATAGCATCCTATTACCATCCCAAGAAAATGTTATTGTTGCTGAAGCAAGCAAACAATGTGAAGCAACTATAAACACTTCGACTTTGTCAGATTTTTCATCTACTAGGAATTCTTTTTATCATTAATGAAGAAGTTATTTGGGCATTAATCCGAGTAATGTGTCACACTTCTGACAGAAGCACATGTAAAGGAAGTGAATTGTTTGCTGTTATATTCCTATAGGAGGAGGAAGTCCAATTATTAGATATTGAGATTGCTAAAATATATTTAAAAAAAAAAAAAATGCTGAAATTGGGGTTGCTTAGTGTTATCATTCACAATAAATTTTATGGTATACTGTTTTATTGTTCTTGCTGTTTTCTTTCACGTGGATTTCTCTAATTTTCTAGTGTGATTAAGACAGAATTTTAAGCATTTAAGTGAGTTTTTTACAGCAAATTAATGCAGCAACGATTGTTATATTGGTAATATATTTCATACATTTCTATCCGAGAGAAGAAGAAAAAGGTTAATTTTGAGGGGAAAAAACAATTTTTTTTTATATAACTGCACGAACATTCATAGTTGTGGCTTTAATATAGGTTAAATATGTTGTATTGTATCTCTGATTTTTGTCTTTTTAAAAGTATTAAATTTTTATGGTTTGCCCTTGTCTTTTTTTTTTTTTTTTTTTGACAAATTGATTATTTAAACGGTTGCAAATTTTTTTGAAAAGGTCAAGAAATTTTCTTCTGAGGTCAAGAAAAGTCAAGAAATTGTGTTTGATAAAGTTGGTAGACACCCTGGTAGTAGTTAACTTTGTTAAAAGGTACGCTGATGTAAGAACCACTATTGTCGAGAATCAATCTGCGAAGGCGGGAGATATCGCTGATATTTACGTTGTTGAAATGTTCCTTTTTGGCGAGTGTTAGGCCAATTTAATAACCACCATTTGGAAGGTTTGCGCCCCAATAGTTATCACCATTGCCAAGATTTATGTGGTTGTAATAACCAATTTCGTAGAGTGTTGCATCGATAGTGTAATATTCTCTATTGCATAAATTTCCAGATTTCTACCGATATTTACATTGGTTAATTGTCATTTTTGCGGATTGTTACTTTGATGTAATTGCCCAGATTTGTGTTGACAAGGTGGCCGATATTTGCTTTGAAACAATTTATAATTTTCACCCAGGTTTAAGCCATTTTAATAGCAGCTATCGTAGAGAATTGCAATGCCATTTTGTTGTCATTTACCTAGGCTTGTGCTGATGTGACAGCCATTATATATCCGTGATTAGTGTGAGGATCGCTTTCGCCATTTGGACTGAATTTATATAGAATGATTAGAATTTTAATTTAAGTTATTTAAGATACAATAATTTTAAATATTTCCGTTTTAATATTTGTAATTTATTTTTCGCAATTTCTATGTTTATGTAAAACAGGAATTTTTTATAAAATTGGTAAATAAAGTGCTTATGTATTTTATGCAAACTTAAATAAAATAATAATTGCGGTGCAGATTATTTTCTAAATCCAAATTAATGTTTCAGACTTGTAGAAAAGTCTCTGCTACTGGGCCTATGACTTTGATACAGTATCTTTATTGATGAACAATTTGAATGAGTGGTTGTGTAGTTAAATTATTAGTACTCAGTTATGTGTGAAAAACATTATAGGAAGTGCCTATGTGACAGAGATTTCCTTGAGTGTTATAAGGTCTTTCAGGAAAGACCCCCTAACGTTGAGATAGCATGACTGCAAAAAAGTGAGAGACAGAACAAAGAGATAAGTTGTATGTTGTATTTACCTGGTATGGAATTTTAAATACACTGGTTTTGCAAAATTAGTTACAATATTAAAATGTAGCAACACATTGTTATAAAATCTTAATATAGCAGTATGAGTTTATTGTATCCCTCATAAAAAAAGCCATATGATGGCTGGTACCGCCCAAATAGTATCTTTTGCAAAAAAATGCAGGGGTTTTGCAAAACACACAGATTGGTTTTCCATTCCCATATACACCAGTTTTGTTTATTTATAAATCTTTCCAAATGAAAATGGGCATCATCTGTTAACCATGTGTAACCATCATCAAATTTATTCCCTTCTATTATTTTAGCAAACCGGTGTTTTTCAAATTCTATACCTACCTATTCATCAAACCACTTGTCTCTTATTTCTGTCTGTTGTTGTTTCACAGTTACACCCTTTCAAAGTTAGGGATTCCTTTCGAAAGACCCTGTATAAGCAGATGTTGGTCGCAATTCAGATTTTCCATAGTATTCTGTGAGGCTATGTCTCTGACTTGTGCAAAGTACACTAATCATATGGAGAATTGATTTAACTTAAAAGGAGTGAAAATTAGCATTGTCAGTGATAATTTCAGAGGTGTTGCACCTGCTCCGATTCACAATTTCTATTCCAAGCTGTTACAAAACATCAATTTTTGTCAAAAGTGCATCAAACTGTTTTATTTTTACAATTTTGCCTTACAAATTAAGATAAAATCTTGCTTATTCTATTATATTTAGGTGGAGAGGGGGGGATGTTGTTAAGCTTTCAATAACCTGTGTATTTTATATCTTGACTTTACAATTTATTTTTTAATTACACACCGAATTTAAAAAGATGTCAATAATAAGCTGTTTTGAATAGGTGATAAACCATTCCTTAAATTTAATGTTTTATCCCAGTATTACCAATCATTGATCATTAGGCTGTTCAAAAACTATGATTTTTTGCTCTAAATTAATCTTTTTGTTATCTTCAAAGGACTTCTTAATGCTCCAATTTTCGATTTTTGTTGTTCCAATACCATTGGAGTGGAGCAACACTCCTCTGTTTTTATTATTAATAATAATGGATATTTACAATTTATGGGTATTGAAATTTATTTGTTGAAATGGTAATGCTTATGTGTTTCAGACTCATTTAATTGATGAAGACCTTTGCCTTTGTGATTGCCCTGGTTTGGTGTTCCCCAACTTCGTATCTACCAAGGCTGACATGGTTATTAATGGAATTCTTCCTATTGATCAATTAACTGAATGGAACCAACCCACAACTTTAATATCCTTTTATTAAAAACTTCAAAATGTCATTTTTCTGCATGTTCTACTCTCTAATTAGAAAACACATTTTTGTAATTCTTTATCTATAGAAATCTAAACAATCTATCTCATGTATTTCTTCAATTCACTATCAATTTTGTGATTCTTATGTTGAATAGACAGTTGTACCTTGGTTTGCATTTCAATTTTTAAATTGACTCTCCTTCTAAATACAGTGTCATGGCTTATTGATTCTATTAGTCCCACTATTAAACCCTTTGAAATTTTCAAGGAGTGAAATTATTTAGACAATATTAAAATACATAATTTTATAATCCGAAGTACAAAATCTTCTTGGAGAATCTTCTAAAGAGGTAGAGTATTGAAAACAACATTTTTGTTATGACTGTTTATGCTTGTAATTTTTTATTATATGCAATAGAATTTACATATCCAACCTTTATTTCTTATTAAATATCTGCATATGTCAACATTTTATTTGGTAAAATAAGAACTTTTAATTTTACTTAACTAAAAATTAAAATTTTTAAGTTGTGACAGTAAATTTCTTTTCTTGTGTTTTACATTGTAGTTTATCAGAATAAAACAACATGTAATAAGTTATTCATGGTATCCAAGGTTGTTTTTGATCATATGTACTCAATATTGCTTCTTTACCAAAACCCTTATTTGTAGGTCAGGTTCAAGCATGAAATTTACTATATCGTATTAATCAATAATAGACAGTGTTTTATGTAGAATGTTATATTACACCCTCAACTAAATGATACTTTTATAAAAAAAAAATTAGTAAAACCAAAATAGCTTCTTTTTTACATTCAAAATTTTATTTTTCAGTTCACTCAATACGTCAAATAATTAAATAGCTCTCGTCACAATGAATTGTGTTAGATAACTTTAATCATGGACGGTTTTTTATGTGCTGGTATCAGCATATTTTGAGAAATCAGTGGATAATCCAAGGTACACTGTGTTCAAGGTTTAAGTCTTTCTCATAATAAAACTAAATTTTTACTTTTATTCATTTTTTTAAAAATAAGGAAGGTTTAATATGTTTGTATTTTGTACATAAAAATATACAAAATACAAAACAATTACTTATAAAAAATAGTGATTTGGGTTTTATTTATAGTAAACAATGAAACTAAATTAGTTTGGTAATAATAATAGACTTTAAAAAGTTTATTTGAATTCATTTTTATAAATGTTTTAAATACTGTACTTGATTACTAAGTCATAGATTACATTATATATTTACGAATCTTTCCTATTATCTGAGCTTAAAAGGTTTAACACTGATTCAATTGGTAAGCATAAGGGTTTGCATTTTAAAGATACAATGCAGCACAATGCAAAAGGTTCTATAGTACAATTTTCCTTAATGATAATCAAGTTGCAAATTTGATTCCTCGGGAAATTTTGCAAGCCACCTATTCAATCCTCATTCCACCACCTGGTGAAGGTAGAGATCCAAAATCTCCACCAACTGCTGAGGAGCTGCTTAATGCTCATGGCTGTAAGTATATAAATATTCACACTGTTTATCGTAACATTCTTTTTACATTGAAATATTTATATATATTGAAGTGGTAGGAAAATTGGTGCAGTAGTCCAATACTTCAATGCTTGTAGGTTATCGGTGAAGTCCAACTGCTAAATGGAATTTTCCAATGTTACACTTCTATCAAGTGGAATGGTCTTGCTATTTCATGCTTATCATGTACTCTGACAATTATTTACGGGCCACACTGTTGTCGTAGTAAAAGTTTTTTATTTTTTTTATTTGAGGTACTTATAGTTATTACTTATAGCGAGTTTTGACGGAAGATGAAATTTTTCGAAAATTTTTCGAAATCTATTAATTTTTCGAAAATCTAGGTATGACACAACTTCTCATATAATACCAACAATAAACAGTTATTATAATTTTTTTGGAGAATGGAGAAAAAAAGAAGATAGTGTTAAAAAAATCAGGGTAGGCAGCCTCTCCAGAATTTAAAAGTGGGGAGGCCAGCCCCTCCCCTGCCCCCCCCCCCCCCCCCCCCCCCCGTACTTTACGCCTATGGCCAAGAGTATGCTACAAAGTTTAAATGCTTAAAAATTTACTAGGGGGCTTCGCCCCCTGCTCGCTAACGCTCGCCAACCCCCAAACGCCTCGCTGCGCTCGGATTAAGTGGCTTTGCTGCTCGAATTTGTGGTTAAAACATCTTGCTGCGCTTTGCCAGCCATAAAAAATGTAACAAAATTTTTATAAATTTAATGTAAGGCCTAATAGAGAAAACACTCAAATTGCAAGTTTCATAATAGAAAGTTAAATATACTATCCGCCAATATTCTGACTTAAAACTTCCTTAACTATGCCCTTACATTGAAGTCCCAATATCTTTTATTTATTCTGATAAAAAACAACGCTAGCTACACTCACCAACCCCTGTAGAAATACTTCAAAATAATAATTACTCTAATACAAAAATGCTTCAGAAAAACAGAAAAATCAACTTTGAAACGAAGAGTTTAAAAAGAGCTTTAAAATTAGCAACGGGTTTGTTGTTTACATACGTAAGGATGTTGCCATTCATATATTCAAAATCATTGAGGCTTTGTAGTAGCTTAATGATGAAAAATATTGAAATTTAACTAATTAATGAAGTGTTAATAAATTGTTTTGGCAAATCTACAGCTTATTTCCTTTAAAATGACACCTTGATCATTGAAATTGGTTGAGCAGTTTAGGCGGACGGACTAACCCCAAAAAACGTATTGCCTATTAAATATATAGATAAATGATTATACAAGATTTCTTTTCATGTTTGGTTCTACAATAACAGTTAAAAATTTCTTTTAATAAATCTGACAGATAACAGAGGGTTCATGTCTCAGCGAGGATTACCTGATAATGCCAGATCTGCCAGGTATATTCTTAAAGACTTTGTGAATGGGAGGTTGCTCTATTGCCACGCTCCTCCAACTGTAGCTCAAAATGAATATCACAAGTTCCCAGAAGTTAAATCTAAGAAATCTTCTACCAAACTCGCTTCTGTGGATGAAAAAGCCCCGAATAATGTAAGTTACCACAGCAATTTTTATTTTGAAAAGATTAAGTGTTTATTTATTAAAAATAATACTTATTTTTAAATATATTTATTTTAATATATTTGTTTTTAATTTTATACTTATTTTAAAATAATACTTATTTTTAAAATATATAGGCACAAATATTTTTATAAAAGAGTTAAATATAATGAAGTTAAAGGTATGCAGTGATTGAAGCTGACAATTTTCTCATTTATTATTTCTAGATTTTTTTTTTTTGTAACGATCCCCTTTTCTCCCTTTATACAAAATCCAAATTAATACAGGATATACCAATAAAAAAGATAAGACCTACGCTTATGACGAATAGTTTATTTACATTATCAAATTGTGTTATTTGTTTAAAAATACCAAGTTAAAAAATCGGAGATAGCGTCCAAAAAATTTTGTAAGTTACGATAGTGTTGAGTAGATGGCAGCATTATAAAAAAGTGAAAATCACAGTTTAATTGCATTGAGAAAACCTAAGGAATCATCTCTTATTAACCAATTATCTCTTAGCAATAGAGGTAATTAAACCAATTATCTCTTAGCAATAAAATACAATATTTAAATCTGATGACATTTCAAAAATTAAATTTCTCTAAAGCCTTAAATATGTTGGCTGCGCAAAGGCTCAATAGTACTCTAAATTGTAATTGTTGTTCAATAAAAACATCCTCAAAAAATCTTTTCTGTGTTTTTATTTTTTAATTACTAGAACGTTCCAGTGAATTCTTTTCTTTGTAGCAATTACCTTTCTATTTCAATTTTAATTTGCTTTTTATACATTACCTTTTTGCTCATATTAGCTGTAATTTTTTTCAGCTCAAAACTTTTTTAAGTGAAGCAGACAAAAAGTTTTTTACAAAGGTAAGCTATTGAAATTAATTAAGCTTGAAATATATTTTACTTCCTATAGCTCTCCAAAATTATCCAGCTTAGATTTTATTTTTCATCAAATTGCATAAATAGCATTTAATACCTCATTTTTGACAAAACTGTGTTTTAGCTTTGGTAATCGGCTCTAAACAAATAATAAGCTTTTGCTGATTGAGTGAAATTCTAGGTTAAATGACTATCTTTGATTTCTAATTTAATTTTGAATTCATATTTCATGTAATTTTATTTTTAATACATCATTATGGATATTTTCTGTTTGCTAGAATCAAATCTGTATTAAAGGAAAGATTAGATTACTAAAAGATGTTGCAGATTGAATTAAATTTCAGGTTAAAGATTGTCTTTAAATTGTAATTTAATTTTGACTTCTTATTTCATGTAAGTAATTGAATTTGTATCTTATATATATCATTATTAATTTATGTTTGCTTGTATCAAATGCCTCTAAATGGTATTGCAGATTGGATAAAATTTCACAAGATTGATATTTTGAGTTCATATTTCATAGTTGAGTTTGTTTATTATAAAATTTTTATTTTCAAACATTATTGATATTTTCTGTTTGTTAGAATCAAATGCATACAAAAGGAAAGCCAACTAAAGAAGGACCAACTGACGAGATTGAAAAGCCTTGGAAAAAACACCATAACAGGAATAAGAGAGAGAAACTTAGAAGAGTTTATAACAACTATGAGTAAAATGTTTTTAATAAAATAATGGCTTTATTCTCTAGATAGATTTGTTACGTATAAATATGTTTGTATATATGATACATATTTATATTTGTGTAAATAAATTTATTTAATTTGGGAATTGCATTTATATTTCTGATGCAAGTTATTTTTCACTTTACTGAATGCACTTGAAATACATTTTTAAGATCAAATGTTCGTTTTTAGTAAAGGAACTATTTGGCATTGATTTTAGGACTGGTCTTAAAATATATAGCCACATTTCTTCATGTTTTTGCAGCAAACATTTCTCTTTGTAAATGAAGCTGATAACCTAGACATGACATCCAAGACATATCCTATTCACTTTTCAAGAATACTTTTGTATGTTTTATTTTGATTTTTTTTTAGGTATCCTAATTCATACACTCCAACTGCTATGGAATTTCCGTAGTTGCTACGGAAATTAGTTGTAAACTACGGAGTTACGGACGTACAACAAAAAACTACGTATCGAAATGAAATTGCTGTAAATATCATTTTGCCCGATTTCCCGCTCAATATTTTCCGCACTTTTAAGAAGACAAAAAAAAGTAACGGAGACAGAGAACGATCCTGTTGTCAAAGTGACGTCGTGTCACATTTCGTATACTTTTCTTGTGCGTAGCGAAGTGAGTTAAACAGCTCTTTGAAGAAGAAAAACTTGAACCGTGATCTCAAATTTTCACCGCGCCTTAGATTTCAAATTGTTTTAATACATGAAGGTGATTACGATGGATCGTTATTTAAAATGACCTAATCCGACTCCCGATGAGCAAAAGCCATGCAAGAAAAGGACAAATAATCAAAGATTTCAAGATTTTTAAGCATTTAAAAAAGATTTGACGAGAAACATTTAAAAAGGATATTTCCTTTCGGACACACAAAATCGCGATGCCATGCCTTCTTATTAAATTTAAGAGAATGTTTTTTTGTAATTTACCTGTTGCCAATTTGTTTTTAAAAGACAGTTTTATATTTAAAATTAAATATCACAGGAATTCATTAAAAATCCCGGATTATTTCCGATTTAAAAGAAAAAAAACTTAGCTAGGTTGTGAAAAGTTCTTGCCATTCATTATATAAATTTTACAGTATTATAAATTGATATTTTAATAAAAATGAATATTGGAAGAACATTTTCCAGTGTAGATTTTTTTTTTATAAGCAGAAGTATCCTGCAGAAGTAGGACTAGCATTTTATCTGTATTTTGATATCGTTCGAGTTTCTGGGCAAGTTTTTGATTAACTGCTTTTTAAGCATTATTAATTTTTTAAAAAATCAATGTTAAAATTTTATCGTTGTTGGGAGCCTGAATGGTAAAACAATATAGAAATTATGGAGGAAACCGGATACAAATTTCTGTAATTTGCCACGAAAGTGCCCTTTTTCATTTCTGAGATGAATTCTGCGTTTTCGAATACGTTAAGGGGTCTGATATGGCAATAGTACGGTAATTACTACTGATGGCTGGATTGCCAATGTTGGAGTGTATGCTAATTTTTCTGATACATCTAGTATAGAGAATAAAGAAAATGGTAAGTCAAGAGAGGGAAATACTTAAATAAAAATCGTTGAATTGTGCATCATACTGTATGGCAAACTTAAAGCTAATAAGCTATTAATGACCAGTATAACCTCAGTACATCTTTGAAGACTACTAAGTATAAATAAGTCAATTGTTCTTTTACTTAATTTTCCCAAATAAAGACTCGACACTTTTTGTTAGACTTTTTGTATTGTATTTTTATGCAACTATTTAAATTTATACTGAAGTCACTGTTCTTATTACACGATTCTTACTCCCACAAGAAATGGGTTTATTTTTCTAGAATATTGATTAATATTTTACTAATGATTTCTGGAAAATATAACATTAAACAAAGTATTTTACTGTTACAGTAATGTTTCGGTATTGTGCAACAACAAAAAGTTTCCCTAATATAAACAGTCATTATAGATCACAATGACAAATATGATAAACATTTGGTAGCAAAATTCTAAATCCCATACAATTATGATCAATAAAAAATCTTTCCTTCAATCTAATTGAGAAATTATCTACAATTATATGAAATTAATCCTTGTATTTTCAGAGATTTTATAATTTTAATAGTCTGTACATCAGAGATAAAAGATGTTATCACTATGTTATATTTTGGGTTTGTGTATTTCTTTTTTTTTATTTTTTTCCTAAGAAAAGGTGAGAGTTATACAACACTTTCTTGAATAAGACTGTGTAACACAGTTATTCACTTTAAAGAGTAGAACAAGTTAGCAGCTTTTTAACTTTGATCAGCAGTCATGTAAAATTATGAAAAATAGGGACTTGTGAACATTTTATTTTCAGTATGAAAAAAACAAATTCTTAAGCATTATAAAATTTTATTCCTGTATAAAAAAGTTAGTACTCGGTCTGGGATTTATCTAATTTGGTCCATGCTATAACTGACCAGCACAATCAAACACTGGGTAACGTTGTGGTCACTGTTTCGAACAGAGAAGATCGTTGCAGTTTGTTATTAACAACTACAATTGTCATACTTATGCACGGTTCCCACGGTCATTGAAAGTCATTAAAAGTGCTTAATATTTTCGAACTTATTTCGAACCAAGGCCTTGAAAATGCTTAGTGTTGTTTAAAAGTCCTTGAAAATGCTTAGAAGTGCTTAAAAGTCATTGAAAATGCTTAGAGGTCCTTAAAAGTCTAATTTTTGCGGATGTTGTACGTCCAACTGCAAAATTTATAAAAATACAACTCGGACTTGCTATTCCCGAGTGACTGCCACTTATCCGCACCGACATATTTGTATTATGCATTCACCAACTTGTAACTTTTATGGTAGAATAAATTTTATTAAAAAATCTGTATAGACACGATGCCTGAAAACTAATTTTCAACGGTCCTTAAAAACATTATTTAGGTGCTTAAAAGTCATTGATTTTCATTCTGTGATTTGAGTGGGAACCCTGTTATGGCTGTGGGATGATCTTGCATTTTGATAAAGATTTCGATAGGCCAGAGTTTAACATATCTGCATAAATAACACACTATGTATATCATAGTTGAATACTATTTATAGGATTCATTCTAACCTGTACCCAAACACACTCTCAAGTTTTTTTTTATGATTGATTAATTTGAGGGAGACTTAATATCTTCTAGGAGGATACTCATACACCCAGGAAACTATTGACGTCAAAGAACACTACAGGAAGATTTTGTAATTTTTCAAACTTCTAAGACGCTTTTTACAAGAATGTTCATTTGTCATTATACATGTATATTTAAACCAGAAATCAAAATGCTTTTGACGTTACTAATTTACATTAATTCATTATTATAATCTGATAAAACAAACGCATAATAGAACTTTTCTAATGCTATTTTGTTTTATTCCCATCCCTCAGCATACATGCGGACCAAACGGTATTGTGGTTAGTGTGCTAGCTTCGTTGCGGGTTCGAGCCCCGTGTAAGGCATGGGTGTTTGTAAATGTATGTTGGCTTGTCAAATAACGAATGTTTCGGCGCATTATAGCCCTCGTGTTGCTGACGGCGCCAGATAATCTGAAAACAACCAACCCTCAGCATACATCACTGTATTAAGTAAACTTAACTATTGTGTAAATAACATTTCTAATTTAACAATTTCTGTATAGTGTATCGAACGTATCCTGGTGCATTAAGTGACAAATCACTTAATAGCTTATGATGTTTTCGCCATGTCCTTGTCTTCGAGAAGAAATTCCTTTTAAGGTTTGGTAGGTCCTTACATAAAGACCCTTTAAGTCCTTATTTTTCATCTTAAGCTCTTAATTTTCAATTAAATGTGATTTTTCTGCATTCCTCTATACCTGTTTGGATTCATATTAGTGGAGTAGTTTTATGCTTTTATCTTCAAGGTTTTTTTTGGATTCGGTGATTTCTAGCAACACGAGCCATTTTCTTTTTACTTCAAGTGTGAATAAACTTCCGTTGGTGAGTTGATATTGTAAATTGTACAAGTTTGCCGAATAGTAGCTCATAGATGTTGCATTTGCGTTTAAGCCTGCGTTATTTACAATTCGTTTTTGCACCCAAAGAAAATACAATGCAACTGTGTTTTTCAATGAATTGTTGGTAAGTAAAGACCCATACGAAATATTGCAAATAAAGCATAAAGTCACATGCAGTTAATTTGATTTAAGGAGAATCCGCCTCGAATATATTTTCATACCATCAAACTTGTACGAATTAGCCGTAAAATGTACGATTTTTGGCCATTTTGGGTGGGTTTTTATGAATAATTCATTAAATTATCCGGCTTCGAATGTGTGTTTTTTTGCTTTCATTAAACAAATATTTCCCGTCTCTAAAATCTAGAATGATCTTTGTCAATCACTTTTTTCGCTGTTGGTAAATAGTAACTTTTATTGAATGTTATTGATATTAGGCTAAAACGCTCCATCTGAATTCTGAGTAAAACGCAGATCCAAATCCGCCGGTATTTGTAATATTTTTTTAATTGCATGGTTTTTCATCGCTTATGAACTGCTTTTTTTCTTCAATTTTTGACATATTTACGGCCTTTTCGTTAAAGAGTTTAGATTCTAAGTTTTTTCTTTCCTTCTCTTGATTTTGATTATGTTTCAGATAAAAATTGGGTCATCAGCCAACAAGCAGTACTCTCAAGTTTTCTGAAAAATCGCTAGTTTGTTGAGATCCCCCCCCCCCCCCTACTCTCTGGATATGGAAAATTCTTCTTTAAAAATGTTCTCTTTTTTTTTCTTTTCTTTTTTTCTTGAGTCAATAGAAGTTTCTTGGATTTCAATCGGTATAGATATGAATCGAAAACAAAAAAAATCATGCATTGATTGCAGACTTTACTTTATTTTTATAGAGTTTTGCTGCCATTTAATGGTTAATATTTAGTAAAAAAAAATTGCTATTTGCAAATTTTGCATGAAAAATTCGTATTTTATAGATAGCAGATTTAGCTTAAGTTTGCGCTTTGCATGTCTTTTAGAATTTAACTCAGTGTATATTTAGATGTATCGCAATTTTATATGAGTTTTAAAATCTGCATTACATTTAGATTCCAATCGGGTTTACAAGGACTTTACCTTTTTCGCGATTACGAAGGCCAAAATTAATTGCTAACTTGGCACAAAATTTCAAATATAAAATCTAAACAACCAAATCTAAAAATTTGAGCAGAACTAAAACTAAAAATCTTATTTAGCAACCAGTCTTGAGGTTGTTCAAGCTTTTATTAATTATCTTATAAGGTTCATATAGTATATTCACATAGTAAACTCTAAGCAATGTTGCTCCCCTCAAAAATATATCATTTCAGAACTTAAACATCTGGTTTAGAATTTTTTATGGAAATGATTTTTTTTTATTTTGATGGAATATGTTTTCATTCAAACTATGGGATAATTTTAAGTTTCTTGTGTTTGCAAATAATTGACGTGCTATTTTGGTACCTCAATAAGACGTGGAAGGCATATTTTTCTCTTGAAAGTTATACTACGAAAGTTTCTTTTAAACAAAGAGAAATAGTTATGGATATAAATTACAAGCTATGTACGAAATTCTGCATCGTCTGCACGATTAAAATATGAAGAATATTTCGTAAAGAAAACAAAATTCATAAATCAATTTTCAGATTTGAAGAAGTTGAACAATGAATTATCTAAAAGAGCCGAGACTTCGGAAAACATTTATCTGTTAAATCTAACAACTTAATAAAATGTATGAGAGAGAAAACGATGAACTTTATATTTTGAAATACAATGCTGTTATTCGCCATTTATGCAAAGCAACATCATTTGAAATTCTTGTCCAACACAACCGAATTTAGAAACGCATAATTTTGTACACTTTTTTCGTGCCTCGATGTAATGAGTCTGATGGTGGCGGACATGTTCCTATGCATTCAATAGCAAAGCAAATCTCACTCAGTGGCATTTCTTCTTTTCAAAAGAAGATATTCTTTATCGACGTAAGTAAAAAACGTATGCATTCCAAATTGAGATTTCCCCTTCCTATCTTGCTACCTTCCTACCCCATGTGGTCTGGAATCGGCCAATTGATTGCAATTAAACGTTACCTATTTTCAATTTGATCTCAGTTCTCGAAATTTATTGATAACAATTGCCTTGCATGTTACGTGCTGTATCTTCACGTGCTGTAAACATGCCATCCTCGTATCTGTCCACCAACTTCCAACCCCAGTAATGATACGGTATTGCTAACAATTCCATTTCGATTATAATTGCGCTGGTCCGTCCACTATCTGTTCGATTTTTTTTTTATCCCTTTTAATTTAATATCGTATTTCTTTAAAATTTAATATAACAAATAATAATAATTTTATTATCCTTCTTAATTCTAGATTTTTTTTATATTGGGAGAGGCTTGATCCTCCTTGGCTGGAGAAAAAACCTTATCTGGAAGTACTATGATTGCAAACGTTACTATTTCTGTATTGTATAGGTTGCAGGCATAGGCGCCAAATACTCAGGGGCAAAGAGATTGCGCCCGTTCTCCACCAACAAATGGGACAAAGGTACCTTTCGCCCCTGCTTCAAAAGTGTGTTTTTCTAATATAAAATATAGCGTAAAAGAATATATGTGATGTTCTAAAGGGATAATATAACCCATAAAAATGAAGTTTTTAATATAAATCCTTCATAAGCATTGCTAGTTGTTATATTACATAACTCCCATTTTGTTGTCAGCGTGGGTGCTTGGTGTTAGCAGCTAATTTTAAATATTAAAAACATTCCTAACAGCAAAATATGCTGCAAACTACGTTTAAAAATTTATTTACTGAAAATGAATGTGAATTTATGCATTCGCGTCCGAATATCTTTTTTAGAACAATTTTGGCAATAGGAATCGGTTTCAACAATGATGGGTTAAAATTGTTTCACTTACTGCTCTACTAACGCAACGTTGAATCATCGATATCGATAGGCAACTGGATAGACTGCTTAAAGCTGGAAAAATAAAGCCGTTGTTAGATCGTTGGGTGGAACAAATAATAAATACGGTTTGCTGAGGATTGAAAATAAAATCTTGGGTTGTACACAGCAGAACTGTCAGTGGTAGACCTTAATTGGTAGTAATATGCAAAAAAATATCTACTCAAGCACTTTACAAGGTTTCTCACATTCCACGCAACTATAAAAGTGAACTGTGATTGGTTAATCGTCCACCCATCATCATCAACCACCGGCGCGTTTTCCCCTTTACATTGCCATCGGAGCAGTCTATCCAGTTATTTATCTACTCTATACTTTGAATTGACTGGACCACTCTCCATAATAAATTTATGCATTCACGTCCAATTATCTTTTATTTATTCTGATTTAAATAATTTTGGCAACAGGAAAGGATTTCAACAATGATCGGTTAAGTGCATTTTATTAGTATTCCAAAACGATTATAGAAACATGTGTAAAAGCGACCTTGTAGTGACAGCCCCCAAAACTTGATAAAACACATTGTCATTGACATCGAATCTATCTGCCAAGTTCCAACCCGATCAGATGACGGCAAGTGGATTAATTATGCTTCCACATATTTGCTCGGCAACCACACACAAACAAACAAAATCGAAGTTAATATAAAGGATTTAAAAAATCACATAAAATCAGGAAGCAAACACGATATTTGTAAGCACACTGACACTATCCACCCCTATTTCCCAAATGAGAATCAAGTAAGTGTAGCAGGTCTTTTGTAAATTTCATAAAAATATAGATTTTAAAGTATTGTCTGATATTGTAATACACTGCGTAAAAAAGTAGAAGGATACTAGATTTTTTTTTGAAAAAAAAAGAATCCTTTTATTTTTTACTAATTTTTTCTTTATTAGTAACATTTTACAAAGCATTTAGAATGAAAATATCACCGACAACAAAGTGAAATTCAAAAATAAAATAATAATAACAACAAAAAATAGTTCTACTGTTTGAAACTCTGTCAAAAAAGTAGAAGGACAGTAATAAAAATATTAAATTAAAGAAATTATTAGAAAGGAATTCTCTTTCCATGAGCTTTTATTTCTTCGAGTATTCTATTTGGCAATGAATCATTCAAAGATTGGATTTCAGTTTGGCAAAAATTGTCCCATATACTGTTCAATTCTTCTCGAAGCTGGGAGATGGATTCGTATTATTTTCCACCATCATAAACTCGACAAACGAGCATTGCCCAAATGTTTTCGGCTATATTAAGATCATGGCTTTTAGCTGGCCATGGTAATACCCGCACATTATTGTCAACGAACCATTTTTTAACGCCATTGGCAGTGTGAATAGATGCTCCGTCTTGCTGAAACATCCACTCTTCTCCTAATTCGGGGTCAAAAGGAAGATTAGAATTTAGCACTTGTATATAGTCTGGGTCATGCTTTTGCCTACCACTCAGAAAGACCAGACTTGTACTTCCTCCATATCCAACTGCCATCCAGACCCTCAAATTTCCTCCCCCCATTTTCAAGTTGAGAATAAAATTGTTCATTTTTCAGACAATGCCAGTAGTGCTGGTAACCGTCCGGACCATCTAGGTTGAATTTTTTCTCATCTGAAAATATCACAGAAGTCCATTTGGTGGTTCATGACATGCATTCTTTTGCCCAAGATAAACGGTTATCAATGTGCGTTTGATTCCATTTTGGATGATGTGCGCGTTTTTTGAAAACGAAATTTTTGGACCTCCTTATGTAGTTGTAAACTGTTTGCCTTGACACATGAGTAAGTCCTGTTTTAATTCGGGCATTTGCAATACTTCCACCGTTCTTTTTGAGCTAGAGAGCAACTTTTCTCTCATCACGAGGCTTTAACTTTTAAGGTCTACCAGTCTTTTTTGTCTTAACATGTTTGCGTGGATTTCTGATAAAGTTAGAAACGACATTTTGAGCAATTTCTCTAAAACCTTTACCATCAGATTTATTTGCAGCAATTTGGCCTTTTTGAAAGTAATTTAAGGGAATTCCTATAGGCAGTCTTAAAAGAGAAAAATTTAATTTTTAACAAAATGTAAGGCAATTTTTTACAAAATAAGTTTTTAATAATTGAATTAGTTAATGAAATATCCGTACTTACTCTTTTACTTCTGCACAATCCACTAAATCAAAAGTTTTAGTAGGTGTCACTCTACTTTTTTTACACACGGAAGATCGTAAATACTCGTTTTTGAAATAAATATTAGCGGTAGTTATTTAATTTTTGCCTAAAATTAAAGGAAATATTGTTAAACAAAATATACATAAAAATCCTAGATCCCGGATAAATGTTTAGAAAATAATTTGTAAAAAACAACTATCCTTCTACTTTTTTTACGCAGTGTAAGTAATTTTATAATAATGAGATTACTGGTATAGGCTCCTTTTTCATTAATTATTATCCAGAATTATAAAAATTTGCTTTCTTCATGTTAGTGTTAAATCATGAAAGTATATTTTTTAATAATAACGTATGATATTGAAATAAATTGTTTTATAATGATGAAACTGGTTATTAGTCTTACTTTTTCCATAAAATGTTTCTGAATGATTTTATACAAATAACTTTGGTATATAAATCAAACATTTTGAGAAAAATTTATTTGGTGGTAAATTCAATTTATTCAGTAGGTAGATCATGAAAAAAGTGGTGCTCGAAAATCTCTTGGCCAGATCCCCTTCTCGCCATCGAGTTTATCCACCGACTCTCGCCCCGTGATGGTAAAGGCGAAAAGTTGACGCTTATGGTCAGGGCCGTCGCTATGAATTTCGTTTTGGGGGGCGTTAGACATAATTTTGCCAACTAAAATCAAGACAAGTACGGCGTAAATGTAGAAAATATCCATTAACGTGTTAATCTATTATTAAATTTTATTAATGCAAAATTAATGCATAATTTTTTTAATTAATATATAACTATTTGTTAATTAATGCGTAATTAATTGTTAATGAATTTATAGCCAATCGTTAATTTTTTTATTTAATTGTGAATTATTTTATTTAATGTGTAATTGATTATAATTAGTGTTTTTAATATTTTATGACATTTTATTAATACGTAATTAATGTCATATTCTAAGTAAATTCTCATCACATTTTAGTTAAAATTCCATCAAATTCATTAATTTTCATTTTTGTTTAATAAATAACCCTTTCTTTCCCGAACAAAGAGGATAATTTTTCGAAGTGCTTATTTTTATGGAGTGTGGGGGGGGGGGGGGAGGCATTTATCACTTGCAGATAGAATGCATTCTCACAATCTTGAACCAATTCAGTAACACATGAGTAGTACAAAGGCTCCATTTCAATGCAATTTTTTTTTAATTTTCAAATTGCAGTTTCGAAGAAATTAATTGAACGTGGTGGATCGAAATCGCACTACAACACGGAATAAAATAAATGAAAAATATTGATCAAATAGGTGACTCTAATTTAGAATTGTAAAAAAGTTAATCAAACAAATTCTGGAAAAATTCTTCATTGTAAAATCCTGGCAGATTAATGCTAAATCACAAAATATTACCTACGCGAAATACTGCGATTTTTATAATAGGGACAATGTCAGGGACATGCATTTACACTCCTTCCTGCCTTTCGAAAAATAAAGTAATGTAGAAGAAGTAATTCACAAGGACAAAATATATAAGTAGTAAATTATCAATTCGAGCAAAAAATTATATACAGCTATTAACTAACATCAAATTAGGAAGCCCAATTCCCATTTTCGAAAAATCTAGGATTAAACAGACTTTTGCCGCCTTATACCTCCCTGTTAGCGATCTGTACCTCCCTGCAAATAATCCTGTCGGCGCTCACGGACAATAGAATTGCACTTCAAAATACAATAATTTTTAAAAACGTTTGGTTAATTAATCTTTAAATACTTTTTAACATATTTTCCTAACCCAAAAAAATGAAAGAGGATTTTACTTTTTCATAAAAAGTATATTAATAGTAAAACTTTTTTTTTTTTTTTTTTTAAGCAATTTAACACTGAAATTTACTTCTTAAAAATAGTTACTTCGTGTTGATATTTTTTTACCAAAACTGCTGGATTGAATTTAATGATTTTTTTTTGAGGTTTTTCAGCAATAATTTCTGCAAATATTACTCGTTTTATTAATAATAATCATTTGTTCCAAAAGGAAAGTATAATGCAAATTTTCTCTAAGCAGGACTAAAAATGAAATGTATTACTTTAGCATTGAACCAAACTATAATATTATTTATATGTAAAAAAAATATAAATTAAATAATAATATACATGAACCTCTATCCTAATGAAGCAGAAATCAAGTTTTACAAAGTAAATTATTCTCAACTAACTCACTACCCTTATGAACTTCGAAATTAGTAACAAAATATTCAGCTCTATAAAAAAGCAAATCATAATTTTCGCACAAAAATCCAAACTAAGTAAGGAATAGTATACCTGCGGAGGTGGGTTTTTTTTGGGGGGAGGGGGTATTCAAATCGTCAATGTTATTATCTTGAGGAAGGAGAAGTTGCGCATATGATCTTCTAAAGAAGAGAAACGTCACAGTCACTATGAGATTTCTAAAAAAAACTCCCCAATTTCCCTTTCCCGCCTTTAAAGGTTATGATCCTAATGTGAGATCTACTGATCCAATTTGAAATATTTTTAAAGGTAATGACTAATCTAACTTATCTGAAACACGATGTCTTTCCGATGTTTCATGTATAAAGTGGTGAAATCAAGGATGGGTGTGAAAGAGTACTCACTACTTTTAATAGACCGAAACCTGGTTGTAAGTCGGACAACGTCAGACCGCAGCTATTTGACTACAGGAAACGTCAAGTAATTTAGATAGTATTATAACAAACCTTTCAATACTTTTCCAATGGTTATTTTGTTGTAATAAATGCGACATTGCCTTCCAATTTACATGGCATGCATTATTTCGGTAATACATTTGTGGTTGTCTCGTGAACAAGTGACAGATACAACACTTAGGCCAGCGATTCTCAACCACTGTGCCGCGGCACTTTTGTGTGCCGCCAAATTCTTAAAGTGTGCCGTCAAATTTTAGAAATGTATATAGTAAAAATTATAATGCTTTTTTTTTATTACGAGTAAAGTTTAAATTAAAGAAAAGTACTTATATATATATGAATATTGTAACGAAGATTTTTCACTTTCACCACTTGTTTACATATTTCTCTGTGTCTCGTTTTTGACCTATTTTTTACTCTAGTTCCTTACATACAACCCCCTGCAGGTGTGTGAGTGCGCGTTTTGTTGTCTGATGTTTGGGAAAGCATATCCGTTGAGACTTTGTTTCCCACGAATTCCGCGGGCGATTTCAAATATCACTTCGCCACTTTCGGATTAGATTTCTACGCAAAAGCTGTACCATCGCCCAGCTGTACCATCTGAACTTCTGCCCTTTGATCATAATTCGAGACCAGAGTGTTAATAAAACAATTCAAAAAATTGTTATTGACCATTTGACAACATTAGAGGAGAGAATTATTCATTATTTCCCAAATTTAGATTTAAAAAAATTTGATTGGGTTCGTAATCCATTTGTGATTAACGAATACTTCTGTATTTGAATTAACTTTGAATGAAGAGGAAGAACTAATTTCGCTTTCCAATAAATCGAGATTTAATTTTAAAATATTCAGAAGAATCAATTAATTCCTTTTGGATTAACATTAGATGCGATTATCCCATGATAGCCAAAAATGCTTTAAAAATATTATTACAATTTTCTACATCTTATTTGCGTGAATTCGGATTTTCAGTATTAACCAACATAAAAACGAAAAAAAGATCGAGGCTGTTAAATGTAGAAGACGATATGAGAGTAGCATTGTCATTTTTACTACCAAATATAAATGAGATTATCAAAAAAACATCAAGCTCAAATTTCTCATTAAAAGTATTCTTATTATTCATTTGTAATTAATCCCTCAATAAACGTACTGTTGTTTTTGTAGTATATATTATATTATTTTACATTCCGAATTATTATCATAAACTATTTTAGACAGTGTATTATAGGTAAGTAAACAACTTTTAAAAGTATATTTTTCTTTGTGTGCCGCCACATTTTTAAATCATTAAAAGTGTGCCGCGACAAAAAAAAGGTTGAGAATCACTGACTTAGCCACTAGTGGTCACTTTTGCCTAGTGGTTAGCCCACCTGTCTTCTGATCTAAGAGTCCCGGGTTCGATTCCCCGTTAGCGCACACCGTTACATTGGTGACCCGAATACTCGAACATTTCAGTGGCACCATCTACTGCACGACCTCCACACTACCACTTCAGCATCTCTGGCGATTCACTGTCACACGCAACGCACTCAACTCACACTAAACTCAATCACTCAACTCAATCGTTCACCCCTTCGCAACTCACTGGGAAGGGGCTATGTGGTGGTCTCGTGTACAAATGACAGATACAACACCTAGACACTAGTGATCACTGTTGCCTAGTGGTTAGCGCGCCTGTCTTCTGATCTAGGAATCCCGTGTTTGACTCTCCATTACCGTAGATTGTTACACATTTTTAATAGATGAAGTACAGGAATTGTACGCTACTTCCATTCCACTCAACTTCACGTTTGTAATAAGTAAAGACTAGGGGTGTGGAACATCGCACAACTTTCAATTGCACTATAATACTAACGCGGATTTGTGCCATTTACCGTTTGTATATTTTCCATCCTTCATTTAGAATAGTTGGCCAGTTTGGAGATAATTCTTGTATGGGTCTTAAAAAAAAAATTAAAAAAAAAAAAAAAAAATTATTTTGGCAATACACTTTTCTTTAATCCTTATACTATCCTTTATTATAAGCGAAACTGAGAGGAGAAGAAAAACGATCATTGATGAGGTACGCTCAAGGAAAGAGAACTCTGTGTTGAAGGCATTCATTTTCCAACTTTTTTGGCCATTAAAATATTTTTACGTGAATTTCGGAGTTGGGGATGTTTAGAACAACACAAAATTAGAGGCATTACCACAGCGATTTTTATCGAAATCGTTAGAGCCGTTTTATTGCAATTATTAAAAAGCATGATTTTTTCAATGGCAGCTACCTTATGCGCATGCGCGATTTTGACGAAAACCTAAATGGTAGGTCCCATGGCCGCCACTAACCCTCATACCAAATTTGAACATCGTAAGTCAATTTGTTCGGGAGTTATGCTGATCACAAGACACACACACAGACAGACATTTTTTCTAGATTACTTTTTTGGAATCAGGATGTTCCAAAACGTGGAGAAACCGTTTTTTTTACCGAATGCTATACTTTCATTACCCTATGTATATATATATACATATGGGTAATTGAAAGTAATAAACCTCGTTGAATAACCTTATAAAATGTATTTTTTATTTTTATCTTTACTAAAAAATAAGCAAGTTTTATTCGAAATCGAAACTTCTCGCCAGACCAGTGGTGTACGTAAGGTACAGGGCTGCCACAGGCGACTAAAAAGGCTACTAAAGCGACTATTTTAGTGACCAGGCGACTATGGCAACTATTTCAATGAAAAAAGGACCCAAAACGACTATTTTGAACAGAACCTTCAACTATTTTTGGGCTCAGGCGGCTATTTTTTTAGAAATTTTATTCTGTCCGATAGTTGGACGAAAAAAAAATCGGCACTAAGGTACTAATAATCAGTGCCGGATCTAGGGGGGGGGGCAGGCGGGGCAGCTGCCCCGGGCGCTAACCAGAGGGGGCGCCGAAAAGCCTACAAAGCACTATTTGTTGTGTAAATTTTAATATTTGGACAAAAGGATAATTTTTCATTAATAAATTTTCCTTTTATCTTAAAATTCTGGATGATCTTTAAGATATCCAACAGAAGAAAAAATCCACTAGAAAAAAAAATAATACATTTCTGTACAAAGAAAGTAATAATCTATCCTTTTACAAAAGAATGACATCGAATTCTCCCTACCCCCTGGTGAAGAATAGGTTTGTGCTACATGGCAGGCTGCCAGAAATGCTAATTTAAAATAGCATTGGTAATATAGTCGCAATGTAGTTAGATAAAATTTAGCGTCACAACAATTTAATGCTGTTGAAATTTTCGTAAATTGAAATATGTCGAAGAAATTATCTGGGGCGCAGAATCGCAGAAAAACAAAAGAAACTGCAAGAATATCCCAGCATTCTAAGCTACTTTTATCATTTTGGTTAGTTCACGAGACTGAAACCAATGAAGGTAAGAATTTTTTTAAATTTGTAACCTAATAAACTTTGGAAGATGTGTATTAAGGACAAGGGTTACGTTTGGGATATATCTCTTGCCAAATATATTTATTGTTCTCTAGGCTTCCGCAGGAATTTTTACAGGGGGCTGCAAGATGTTGAATTGTTTAGAAATCGTTTACTTTTGTTTTTAAGGTTGATTATCGTTAACTTTAAAGGTTCATTGCGATTCCTAATGAAAATTAATTAGCAAAAAGTTAATTAACAATTGAAATAATTAATGATTGAAATGTTTTCTCTAAGAGAATAATTTAGTATTTCTTCAGCTAAAAACAGATTTTTTTTTTCATTTTTACACATTTTGAATCGTACTGAGTTTAAAAAAACTGGGGGTGTTGAACTTTGAACAACTTTCAATTCCCACTGTTTCTTTCATTTAATTTAGCAATTATTTTGGCTGTAAAAAATGACAGCTACACTTTGCGCAAGCACGATTTTGACAAAAACCGTAAAGCCAGGTGTAATGGCCAAAGTTGGTATATCCGTTTGAAAGTAATGCTGACCACAGACAACACACGGACCCACAAACTTTTTTTCTAGAACACCTTTTTGATTCAGAATGTTCTGAAACGTGAAGAAATGCAAAAAAATTATGCGATAAAAAGTTGAAAGATGAATGCCTGCAGCACAAGAATTCCCATTTATCGCAAAACATATCGATTTTTTAAAAATAAAAACGAAAACAGTAAATTACATCCTATCCAAATCTCAATTTAAATGCACTGACTAAATATGTGACTATATATTTTTAACTAGGGATGGAACGGATGTGAGTTTTGCCGGATACCGGATTTCGGATATCCGGGGTACCATGTCTACCGGATACGGATATCCGAAACGGATTTCGCCGGATATCCGGTCTATATACTAAAAACGATATTTATACGATATGCTATACGAAAAAAATGGTCATGATATGAAGTATCAAGTAAATTATAATTAGTGATTAGCGCACAGCACTGTATGCCACAGGTCCATGGTTTGATTCGCGAACTGGGAAAGGTTGACTTAGCTGTTTATACCTGAAAGAAATAAACTGAGGAGGACCATGCATGCTTGGGATCTAAACACTGGGGTTCGGGGTCAGAATGACCATCTGACCGGAACATCTGCTATGTGACACACAAATGCCACAGTCAAGAAAGCTGAGCTGGGCCCAGCAGACCTTGGTCCACACGGGCTGTCACGCCACTGAGTTAATTTTTTTTATTTAAACTTTAGTTGATGAAACGATGTTTTAGTGATGCCAATACCTACACTTGCTGAACAATTTTGAAACTTCATCACCATTTTGTTTGTGTGTTACTTAAAATTTTACCAAACATTCTGCAATGTGATGAAAATATTTCAGAAATACGTTTGTAAATTGTTACTCAACTTCTTCTTACCTTGTATCATGTAATGTAAACATAAGATAATCTTCCTCAAGTCTGCATAAATATCCTATATAGCTTTTACCCGAAAAACACACAGCAAGGTGATAACAAACAAAATTAGAGCTTACATATTTTTGTGGTTAAGGCTTTTGCTTTAGGATCATCTAAACTCCACAATTCTGGTACATATATTGTCGATTCCAATGTTGTCTGCGTGCATTTCTTGTTTTGATGAATTGTTTTTTCTTGTTCATCACTATTTGATGCATTTAGTGAGTCTTTTAAGCTTCGGTGAATTTCCTTATGCACACTCATTAAATGGTTCCATAAAAGGGTTTTGTGGAAAAGGATTTTGAGCTTTTGCCGCGCACAATATATTTTTTAAAAGATTCTGTGGAGCAAGTAACACATAGGGCTTTGCTTTCGTCATTTCCATTAATTTTAAAATACTTCCAAATGGGTGACTTTAAATGAACCGTTATTAAAAATTATAAATTGGATTGTAATTGGAGAAAACTATGATTCAAGACATTCTAGAGAGCTAAATATAATTCCACATTGTGGCGCTGTGTTAAAGACCTAAAAATTACAATACTTCATTTTACGTCAGAAAAAATATACCAGCTTTCAACTTCTGCCAATGAAAAATCAGAAATTAGACCATACCATTCACATCATAAAGGGGTAGGGTATTATCGTCGATAGAAAAAAAAAACAAAAAAAAAAACATTGGGGAGTGCGCATTGGCTATTTATTGCTTTTTACTCGCTAGCAAATGTCAGAAAAAAAGGAGGAAGTGGGAAGACTTATGTTATGGAAAAAAAGTACTATTTATTAGTATTTCGGTTCGTGTTTTACGGAGAGGCATTCAAATATAACATCTGGAATTAATCAGATCATAAACTTGGAATGAAAAGAACATATTGCAAAACACGTATGAAGGATGTGTATGGAAAAAGATTGGAGGAATCGTTTATGCTTATCAACTCGGCGCCAATAATACGGTGCCTCTTTCTTCGAATTCAAACTAAATGCACCTGCATCTTCTAGCTCATCTCTGAAGTTAGGGATATGCGAAAGCATAGTTCTCACGAAGGAACTTTTTCGTTTTCGAACTTGACAGCAATTTATATCCAAGAAAAAAAAATTAAAAAAAAAAGTGTAGGATGCGGTGTACCCTTTGTCCGAAAAAGATCATTATTTTTTGAAAAAAATTATTTCTTGTTGATACCTGGTGGCCGGATATATATCCGGATATCAGAATGAAATTATCGGATGTCCGGTATTTCAAATCGGATATCCGACGGGTTTTCGGATATTGAAAAATCAGCCGGATATGCCGGATATCGGATATTTGCCGGATATCCGTTCCATCCCTATTTTTAACAATATATTTTACTATATATTTTTAAATCCCTTATATTAACTTCACTTTTGTTTGAGTGTGCGTTTGAGCCTGGCGTACAAATCTGCGGATGCTTAATTAACCCCCTTCTCATCATCCTATCGTCCTGAAACTTGGCCAATTAGCTTAAAGCCCATGATAATACATTGTATTAAATTTTTAGGGATGTAACTGTCACCAAAAGGTCGATTTTACCATCTAATGTCATCAGAACACTAGCAAATAAAATACCATTGCTGGTTAAGACTTTTACCTGATGCCAAACGAAAATATTATAAAAATAAATAAATAAATTGGCTTGCGTGATAGCACGCATTTACGGCACGTTCCAGAATAAATTAAATCGGTTATAATTTGATTACTGGATGAAGTCTTGTTGCCAGTATTTTTTCAATTAAGATAAATAATTGTTCGGGCATAAATCCCATATTAAGTTTTTTTTTTTTTTTTTTTTTTTTTTTTTAATCAACTCGGCGTTTCGAAAGCATTTTAATAAATCATTTAAAAAAAATACTTTTATTGTTAATAAAGTGATAATTCTTATAAGGGATTTGATTAAAAAATTTGTTTTTTTATAGGTTAAATTATTAACACTCCTACTTTTCTTTTTTGATCATATACAAGCATTCAAACATATGTTTCGTAAAAAGAGAAAACGGAAGCATAAAAGTGCCGAAGTGTAACATTTTATCTATTCCTAAATAATGAAAAAATAATAAAATATCAAGGCATGAATTCTAAAAATAGATCTCAAGGCCTTATTTTTCATAAAAAATAATGAAAAAGAAAATATTTTCCAGGAAGTGATAAATAAAATAAAAAGAATCCAGTCTCCATGCTACGAGAAAAAGGCGCCACGCAACTATGAAAACTCTTTCAATTTTAGAGTTGAAAAAAACACGCTGAAAATTTAGCAAGTATCTACAAAGAAGATATAGATATCCATCGAAATAGAGAGCTTTAAAAGCCATATACTTGACATTACGTCAGATTTAAAAACTGCTACGCCAGCGATTCTTTTCAACCTAATACACCAAAACGGTTATCAAGAAGCCTATCCAAACATATCAACGGCCCTTCAGATTTTATTGACAATTCCTGTAATTGTTGCTTCAAATGAAAGAAGCTTCAGCAAGTTAAAACTTATTAAAAACTACACAAGAAATTCTACAAAACAGCAAAGACTAACAAATTTAAGCATTATTTCCATAGAGTATAAATTAGCATCTTCTTTGTCCTACGAAGAAATCATCAAAACTTTTGCGGCACAAAAGGCCCGAAAAGTTAAGTTTTGAGAAACATATTTTTTAGTTTTGAGTACATCTACTTATATAAATAAAATTAAAATCTGTCTGAGATGTTACCTAAAAACTCGAGATCTACTGAACCAATTTGGATAAAATTGGTGTCTCTTGGTAGTTTATTTACTGCTGAAGATAATAGACACATTTTACTGCACTTTAATTGCACAAAAAATAGTTCTATGATTTAATTATGTCTGAACGGATAGTGAAGCAATTGTTGGCAGCACTAAAGTATAAGCAAATGAGTAGAGTATTTGTGTTTATTGCTAAATTTTCAGCGTGTTTGCCGATTAACTTTTGAAATGTCAAAGAACTTATGGCTATAAGAAGGCAAGCTTCGCCAAAGCGTAAGTAAAGATATCACGCGGATTTTCCAAGTTGGTACCACAAAACCCGCCAAATTGTAAGGATTTCTAGGCGTGTGCCATTGCATTTGCACAGAGTTATATTGTCATTTTGACGACATTATTTTTCACCAAACAGATGTCATGTTCGTCAAATTTTGTCCATTGCATTGGTGAGAATTTTAAATTCTCCAAGAAAATGGAGAACTCACACATAGCACAGTAAGTAATATATTATTCATTCTATTATTAAAATGAGTTTCAATAAGTTTAAATTAATTGTTCTAAAATTAACATTTATGTGTTTACCAACTACTCAATGATTTTTGTAGACAAGTCATTAAATTAATTTGCTTTTGTGTTCAATGAGTTCTGGTAATATTCAGAAGCTTTTTTAATTTTTGTATTAGTATTTTACAGAAGAAAATATTTTTTGAAATGTAAAACAGCTTAATTGTTTATGATCTAAGACGTTTTGAAACCAGGTTAACCAGATTTTGTGTTAAAAAGTGTTACATATCATTCAACTATGTTCTTTTATTTCATTGTAACTGACATTATTTGTATTGATTCATTAGTTTTTTTTTTTTTTTTTTTTTTTTTTTTTTTGTTGTCTTTATGTAAATCTTTATGCAAGCAGAATGAACCCTGGTCATTAATAAGGGCTTGTCAAATATATTTATTTAAAATTTCAATTAATTCTTTTATTGTTTGTTTCAAAACAGAATTTTACAAAGGAAAAACCTTTGTTAATTTTCAATGTATATATAGTTAGCTTCAAATCTAAAAAATTATTGTGTGGGGGCGCCAAAATGAATTCTTGCCCCGGGTAAAAAGTGACCTAGTTCCGTCCCTGCTAATAATTCTGTCAAAATGATGATTTTTTTTAAAGGGGGTGGGAGAGCGAACACTACCCAAGTAGTTGTTCATATTCGCGGGTAGATTGGTCACTTTGTTAGTCCGACGATAGTAACCTCACGCAAGAGTGTTGTTTTTGACGTCAACCGCGGTCATTTTCGCCTACCTGTTAGATTCCAATGTTTTATCTTTCGCCGTGCAAGGCAACAGCATACACAATTATATTCTCAAATATAAAATTATTTCGTTTTATTTACTCTAAACAAAAATGAATTTGTGGAATTTGCCCAGAACGCCGGAAGAAAATGCCATCAGTATGGATAGTATTGAGGCTATTAGACGTTATGTCCGAGATTTGCGCCAGTGTGATGAACGATTTCGCCGTGTAGGTCAATCGTCGCAGAATGATTAGAATTTCAATGTTGTAGCTAAATTTATGAATAATAAAATAATTTAAATTTTTAAGCAATTTATTTCATTACTTTAAATGTAGCTTAAACAGGGTGGTGACAGAATCGGGAATTCAGGGAAATTTCAAGGAATTTCGTAAAATTACTCTTTAATCAAGGAATTTTGAAATTTTCGAGTTTCCCTTCTCGCGTACCCCGTGTGGGTGCGGACATCTATCCCGAATCGCGTCACACAATATATATATAGTTTTTATAGTTGGCCGATTTAGGTGTTCGAAGTTTCCAAACTTTTTCTTACTCTCAGCAGCTAAGCCAAACCGGCCAATCCCCCTCCTTGGCCCACAACCTCATGTTCATGTTCCGCTTTTTTTTTTTTTCTCCTTTTGTTTTCTTTCTGAAATCATTGTTATGCTTGGAACAATTATTACACAATATTTCTGTTAGATTTTTGGTTATCCTATAACTTTGATTTCGCCGGTGTCTTATTGTTAAAAAAAAAATTCAAACTTCAATCTGTCTACATCCTTTACAGACATGATTTTTTTCTTTTCTTCTTGCCTTGCGTTTTTTGTCAACAGAATATACTAGAACCCTAATTATTTACTTATTATTTCTGTTAGATTTTTAGTAATCCTATTATTTAGAAGCTCGAACACCAGTAGATTTATTGTTTAAAAAAATCTTCCAACTTAAATCTAACTGCATCCTTTACAGACATGATTATTTTTCTTCTTGTCTTGTGTTTTTTGTCAATAGAAAATATTGGAACCCTAAATTTTTCAATATTTCAAATTGATTCCATCATATTTTTTCGTTTTTATTAACCCTTTACAGCACTGTGTTATAGATGTGCAACAAATCTATAGGCATTCATAAGCAAAATGTGTTAGATCCTGTACTTGATTTTTTTTTACTTTAATTTGGACATTTTATCTAACGTAATTGACTGGAAGTGATATGTGTTGTTTTATTTGTATGTTTAATATAAATCAAACAAAGAAGCATCCTCCTCCCCCTCCAAAAAATAAAAAAATTGAATGCTCTGCTGCATACATTTAGACAAAGGGTCATGGAATTTTTTTAAAAAGTCCGTGCATTTTCCCCCCCCCCCCTACCATATGCTGTGCTTGTCATATTTTATGAAAACGTTTTTTTCCCTCATTTAGTATGTACTTTTATGGTTTTAGATAGTATTTTTGTTGGTCAAAATTTTATTTCTATATATCTATGAGTAATTAATGCTGTTAACAGATGCTATTAATTGAAAGACTTTCTTTCATGCATTATGTGTTATTTATCTTTTCTCAACTTCAAAATCCAAAACACGTAATTTTTCATGAAATATATGTACCTAGTGAAATTTGTGACTGAAAGCAAAATGCTGATTATTTAAGTTTCATGCTCATGCATGCCCAAGTTTAGTAAATATTTAGGATACTGTTTAAAATTTATGTTATGAACAGGATACAGCCTATGATATATATTAAAGAAAATAATGTTTTTTTTTTTGTTTGTTAATTTTTAAATTAAAAAGAAAAATATTGTGCTAGTTTTGCTTTTCCTTGAAGTTAGCAAGTATGGGTGTGGTTTGTAAATTGGTTTATGTGAATTTTGTATTTTTTTCTTGATGTTTTCCATTCTTTTTCATGCTCTAAAAATGCTTTTTTTTTTATTTTTAGCCCAAATTTATATTTTGTTGCAATTATACTTTGATAAATAAATGTAATTCAAAATAGTCAAATGTATATATTTTTAAATTGGCCATTATTTTTTTTTTTTTTAAATTATGATATCGACAGAGATACACATCAGGGAATTCTCTGGAAATCAGGGAATTTTGTTTTGCAAATTCTGTAGCCATTCTGTTAAAAATTTAAAAACTGGCCATAATGAAATTCGATTGTCATTGCCAATATATAGTATAATTGTTTAAACATGATACTTTTTTTTTTTTTAAAGTTGTTTGACTTCGGAAGTTTAAAAAAAGTTATTTTGTTTTGCCAATCGATTTTTTCCGTCGCTTTTGCGTGAAGTTTAGCTTTTTTTTTGTGCTTAGGTGCTGTCTGGGAGTAAGTTTAAGTTGCCAACTTCCATCGCAGTATATAAATATATAAATATCCCCCAAGACACATGCTTTTTACCGTATGGGATGTAATGTTTTAGACACTATTTTGAATCGAAAGAAGAGTGTTTCTGTGTTTTCGTGTTTTATGTAAATCAACAGTTTTATTCCGATCTTATTAAAAGTTATGAAAAGTGAGGCTACTATTTTCAACGCCCGAGACTACTATTTTGGCTACTATTTTTAACATCTGAGGCTACTAAAGCAACTATTTTCGAAGCTTACAGTCAGTGGCAGCCCTGAAGGTATGTATTTGATAAAAGAGGGCACATTTTCCGGATGTCAAAATTTAGATGTTTTGAAATTTTCTGTAAGACTTTCAATTCATATGACGTACCATACATACTTTATGTCAATGACGTTTAATGGGCATATCATAGTTTTTGAGACGTTACCTGACGTACTAAAAATATGTCATCTACTGTTAACCATCAGAGTTACCTATTAATTGGAAGAATAAGTAATTATTGTCAGTTTCTTCCTGAGAATATAGAGTGTATTTATCAGGTGACTGAATTAAAAAATTTACGACAGTCGACTTGACGATTTATACAATTAAATGTACTGATTTGAACTTGAAGGAAAATTATTCATTCTGAAGAGAATTTGGGGGAATAAATACTTGTGCAACAGTACGGGGTACGGGAGATATGTTCATATTTAACTTCATTTAGAAGCTGTTAGTGATGATATCAACTTAAATGTTCCTGCAAAAAAAAGGATATACTTACTCCAATTCAAAATTGCCGACCGCCAACATGGGCTGAATTGTGATCAGGATTTTTAAATACTATTGACGATTTTAATTATTTATGTTTTTTTCTATTCAATATGTTTTAAAACATCCATCACTTGGCACTTTTAAAGGAATAGATGAAATTTTGGAAATTTGCCGAGTGCCATTTTTCTTTTCTAAAAACTTTGGTGGGGTGAGATAATGAAGATATCTATGATTTGTGTTCGCACGATAGTAGTTAGAAAAGGACAGTCCTGAGCCATGGCGGGATGGGACGAGGGACGATGACGTCATCGGAAGTGGGCGTGACCGGATATGGCGTCACAGGAAGTGACATCATAGGATATGCCGTCACCGGAAGTCACGTGACCGGAAGTGGGGTTGAGTTGTTCCCCTCCTGCTGTTGTTTTAGTTTCGGTTTCGTTATAAGCAGTTTGTGTATGACGTCACAGTGGGAATGACGTCATAATGTGTTTTATATCAAAAAGTGACATCACTGGATATGACGGCACCGCCCTAATAACCATGTGACGAGTATGTGACGAAAAGCGATATCGCATAGAGATCACGCGATGTCACGGCGATATCACACAGGGGTCACATAGTCGTCCAATGTCCGTTTTAGAGGGGGTTTTGCGACGTAACTTTGTGATATCGCTGCGATATCGCTTTTCGTCACATTGTGACATTGGGGACGAATTTGCGATTTTTGCGATATCGCATTGTGATCTGTATGTGATCTTAGTGATTTTGGCGACATCCGTGTGATTTATGTGATCTTCGCAACGAAAGCTTTGTCACTGCGATATCGCTTTGTGACCTAAATGTGATCTTAGTGATTTTGGCGACATCCGTGTGATTTATGCGATCTTCGCGACGAAAGTTTTGTCACTGCGATATCGCTTTGTGACCTAAATGTGATCTTAGTGATTTTGGCGACATCCATGTGATTTATGCGATTTTCGCAACGAAAGCTTTGTCGCTGCGATGTCACATTGTGATCTGTATGTGATCTTAGTGATTTTAGCGATATCCCTGTGATTTATGCGATCTTCGCAACGAAAGCTTTGTCACTGCGATATCGCTTTGTGACCTAAATGTGATCTTAGTGATTTTGGCGACATCCGTGTGATTTATGCGATCTTCACAACGAAAGCTTTGTCACTGCGATATCGCTTTGTGACCTAAATGTGATCTTAGTGATTTTGGCGACATCCATGTGATTTATGCGATTTTCGCAACGAAAGCTTTGTCGCTGCGATGTCACATTGTGATCTTAGTGATTTTAGCGACATCCGTGTGATTTATGCGATCTTCGCAACGAAAGCTTTGTCACTGCGATATCGCTTTGTGACCTAAATGTGATCTTAGTGATTTTGGCGACATCCGTGTGATTTATGCGATCTTCGCAACGAAAGCTTTGTAGCTGCGATATCGCTTTGTGACCTAAATGTGATCTTAGTGATTTTGGCGACATCCGTGTGATTTATGCGATCTTCGCAACGAAAGCTTTGTCACTGCGATATCGCTTTGTGACCTAAATGTGATCTTAGTGATTTTGGCGACATCCGTGTGATTTATGCGATTTTCGCAACGAAAGCTTTGACACTGCGATGTCACATTGTGATCTGTATGTGATCTTAGTGATTTTGGCGACATCCGTGTGATTTATGTGATCTTCGCGACGAAAGCTTTGTCACTGCGATATCGCTTTGTGACCTAAATGTGATCTTAGTGATTTTGGCGACATCCGTGTGATTTATGCGATCTTCGCAACGAAAGCTTTGTCACTGCGATATCGCTTTGTGACCTAAATGTGATCTTAGTGATTTTGGCGACATCCATGTGATTTATGCGATTTTCGCAACGAAAGCTTTGTCGCTGCGATATCGCTTTGTGACCTAAATGTGATCTTAGTGATTTTGGCGACATCCGTGTGATTTATGCGATTTTCGCAACGAAAGCTTTGTCACTGCGATGTCACATTGTGATCTTAGTGATTTTGGCGACATCAGTGTGATTTATGCGATTTTCGCAACGAAAGCTTTGTCACTGCGATATCGCTTTGTGACCTAAATGTGATCTTAGTGATTTTGGCGACATCCGTGTGATTTATGCGATTTTCGCAAAGAAAGCTTTGTCGCTGCGATGTCACATTGTGATCTTAGTGATTTTGGCGACATCTATGTGATTTTCACAACAAAAGCCTTGTTCCTGCAACATAATTATACAAAAAATTCACAATTTTTTTTATCAACTACCTATATCTGCTTCAAGTATCTACTTTCACTATGAAGAGGCTCAGTACCTTTTCTTTACGTCAAATATTTTCTAATACTATGGTAATATAATTTATACTATCAAGGCCAATCATTACTTTAATGACTGGCCTTAATGGTATAATCATAGTATTAGAAAATATTTGAATATTTTCTAAAAGTATGAACTTTTTCTAAACTTAATATACATGAACTTAATGGTATAATAAATTAAAGAATCATAGCATTAGAAAATATTTGTTCGTCTTCAACAAGACTTTGGGAAGTAAAAACTAGTCTCTTATATTAAAAACCAATGAAACACTTAACTACCTAATTAGCCTTTAACCAAGAGAATTTATCCATTCCAATAGATTTCTCAGCTAAATATATATCTTAAAAATAAGACAAAACATGACTAAATCTATTAAAGCACAATGTAATGTATCTCATGCATCTCAATTTTTCTTTTAAACTGATTACAATGTTGTTTTGCCATTTTGGGCAAATCTTCCATTTTATAAGTTTAGCATAAAAGAAAAATACAAAACTAAAAACAGGTTGAAGAAATCAAGCAAAAATGGAAATATGCAATTAAAATAAGAGTAAAAACATAAGAAGGTAATAAGTTTATTTTATTGAACACAAAGCAAACATATTCTTTGTTACACTAAATATTGCAGAATGTTTTTTCTTTTCGGCAAGGTATCTGTCAATCTGACTGCCAGGAATTATGCCACTTCCTTCAATGTAGTATTCTTTCTCCGTGTTTCAGAGCATTAGGTGTAGGCTTTGGACCTAGAAAATTAAAAATAGGTTATTCTTAAATTTCAGTTTAAAATACACCATTTTTAAAATTGCCATTCACAATGCAATTTTAAAAATCTAATGCAATTATAGCACAAGATGCTAGTTCATAAAAATAAAAACAGAAATTCTGTGCCAACTTTAAGTATTCATAACAAGGTTATAATAGTAATTAAAACGTGTAATGCCAACATAAATAATTGATAATTATACTCAATTCTGATATTGTTACAAGTGATTATTTACAGCTTTCATCACTGTAATCCATTAATTACTAACAAATTTATTTGGAATAGTATGACTTACTATTTTCTGATTTTTTTCTTTTAAATCCTTTTTCCCTTACCTTTGCAAAACTAAAACTGATAAATGGTATACCAATTAAAAAGCTAACACACCTCTGCGTCTAACAAATAGTTTATTTACAATTGCACATATTGCTATCTGTTTGACAATTTTTTTTTTTTTGGGGGGTTTTTAATGAATATGCAGTAGGAAATATGTTAACTCGAGCTGGAAATGATCCTCTTTTCATCTGTGAAAGTAAAAGGACAAAAAAAAAAAAAAAAAAAAAATGGTTTTAAAACAGTTTTTAATTTTAACATTTCCCTCCATTATTTCTTAAAAAATATAACTTATATATTAAAAAAGTTCAATTGAACTGAATAATGGATTCACAGATACAACTTATCACTAGACGACCAGATATCCGAGCCATGCCAAGTTCTGCCTTTCGAATCAAGGTTCAATACATCTCTTAGTAAAAGAATACAATACCTAATGCTGATATTTATGTCTATCTATGACTCACTCTGATAACAGAGGTTTTATCAGACTAGTACTTCCTAATTAGTGACAAAAAATATTTGTCCATTTTTAATTATTGCTAAAAAAATTGACTTGTTACTGAAAGTTGTTACGTCCAGCAACCATTTGGGACCTCTAATTCCCCAAAATTGATATTTGAGAACACTATTATTAAAAGCAATAAATTTGGCAACAGTAAGTGATTTTAAAATAATAAGGTAATTTGAGGGGGTTCAAACGACTGTTCGAAGAAGATGCCTGCTATACCTTTTGTTACTTTTCGAGTTTTGCAACAAAAGATAAAATAAAAAATTATAGCGTGCTTTTATTTTACTATCTAATTGTCTATCATTAGGAATTTTATACAAAAACTAGTTATATCACAGAATAACTAGACAACTGTTATAACTAATTATTTCACAATTTAACCTCTATGATATGTTGTTTCAAACTTTGCTTTAAGTAAGTACTCCAGTCTTTATATAGAAAAACTAATTTCACTTTCATACATAGACAATAACACACGCATAACATATATGGTCAATTAGAGAATTCAAAAGCTAAAAAAAAAAAAAAAAAACATCCTCAGGCTTAACTTTTTCCTTAGTGGCATTATTGTATTTCTTCTAAATCAATTACATTTCATAGAAGATATATCTGAAGACTACAATTTCTTGAAATTTGAAAGAAATTAATGCTGTTATGTTCAATTAGTATTGCAAAATGTTGACAGCAGCCATACTTCACCATGGATTCTTGCTTCATGGATTACGTAAATATTTTGAGGTATATATATATATATACATACAAACAAAATAAAATGAAAAACAGCAGAAATTTGGAATTGTATCATGGGGCATCTTTTTAACCTATTAGCATATGTACTGGTAATTTGTTGTATTTCTATAGCTTTGATGTTTTTGATTTTACATTTGTAATTTCATTTTTTTCCTTTTGTTATGTATATACATAGGCGTAAAGTACGGGGAGCAGGGGGGGGCTGGCCTCCCCACTTTTAAATTCTGGGGAGGCTGCCTACCCTGATTTTTGTAACACTATCTCCTTTTTTTCCCTCCATTCTCCAAATAAATTATAATAACTGTTTATTGTTGGTATTATATGAGAAGTTGTGTCATACCTAGATTTTCGAAAAATTAATAGATTTCGATAATTTTTCGAAAAATTTCATCTTCCGTCAAAACTCGCCCCCCCCCCCCCATGTTTTTTGAAAAGTTGACACCTATGTGTATATATATACACATATATACATATATCTATATGCATATATATACATACACATATATATATACATACACACATATATAATATATACATATACACATATATAAATACATATATAGTAATTTCAAAACTATAAAGAATTTAAATTGACATATTTTTAGTTAAAAATTAATATTGTGCATGGATAGTCAATGAAATTGAAGCTTATGACTCAAATATATTTGAACCATAAGCAATTTTTATGCACACTTTTGCTGCGCAAAAATTATAAAATGAGTAAAACTACATGAACAATAATGGCATTTTTCATTAAAAAAATTTTTAGCCAGAAAACTAGTTTTGCTATCAAAAGAGTAATTTACCTGTTGACTAACATAATCGTCTTCAGCTCTACGTCATTGACCAGGAAAGTCTTGCTTCACCCATTTGGTTTAGCAGGCTCTTGTTCCATGTCAGATCAGTGTTGGTTTGTCTTCTCCATGAACCATCAACTAAATTCTCCCCAAAGGTGCTTTTGAGAAACTTTCTTTTAAATATGGCAAGGACCTATTGACTACAAAATAGTAAAAATTAGTTGACTGACTTTTTGGATAACAGATCATTTATATGATAAAATGTTGTACCAGCGTCATAACAGCCGTATGAAACCAGGAAAGAATGCTATTAAACACAAAACTATAGATATTTTATATCTCAGGTTTTACAAATAACCTTACTTAAGAGTAATATTACACTTAAGTAGGTCTGATCCTAAAGCTTAGAAAAAGTCATACACTTTGAATTGATGATCATTAACACGAGATGAAACATTTTGAATAGTGAACTTTCATCTTCGGTCATTACAGCTTCACATGTAGCTCGGATAACCAGCAAGGCACTCTTACTAAAATAGGATGATTGCTAAGATAAATTCAAAAAGGAAATAAGATATATGTTTGAATTAAACTAGAGATGATGTCTTGACTAAGCTGCAGTACGCTTATCGGATAACAGAAGAAGAGGTAAAATTATGCCTTGTTTATGCACACAAGACATAATAATGTACAACCTCAAAAACAATTACCATATTTTTTATGGCATCACAACGTAAAAAAACAAAAAAACAAGCTATTTCAATATGTTGCAAAAAGTTACTAATCAAAAATTGATTTTAGCAATAAGTTTTCTATAATTCAACAAGATGAGGTCTAAAGTACCCACTGGGAACAAAACCAGGTTATATTATATACAGCTTGTATATGCTACTTAGAAAAGGTATTTTGCTATGCTATTGTGTTTTATTCTATCCTTCATGATAAATCGCAGAGCATTTTTGTAACTTCCTATTAATTGAGGAGACATACCAAGAAAGCATAAAAAAATTTTCATCAACAAATTTCCTGATGGAGCAGGGCAACGTATAAACTGTCATTTTTTTGTGGCCTCTCGCGGGAAGGTACTCTAAAAAATATAGTTTATGAATTATGGTGTTGTTACGGATGCAAATACCTTTGCTAAATTTATTATATCGGCGGAATTTGCCAAAAAATACAAAAGTCAATGTAATATTTTTTACAAACAAAAGGTAGAAAATGCCTTGAGGAATTGGATAAGATCTGGTGTGATGCACAACCAATTCCACTAACACGGAGAGTGCATTGTGTTGGATCAGTTTCTTCATTAACCATAAACTGCTCAGTGACTTCTAATTACCCTAAAGCTTGGCGTCCACTATTGCTGAGCAGAGCGGATTAAATTTGAGCCAATTACAAGACTGTCAACGTCCATTGTAGCACAAGGCTTGTGCTACAATCGACGTTGGCAGCCTTGTAATTGGCTCTAGTCCACTCCGCTCTGCTCAGCGATAGTGGACGCCAAGCTTCAAGGTAAAGTTGTCTATACATCAAAGAAAATGGAGAGTGATATTGTACAACAAGTAAAAAATAAAGTGATAGTCACATGATGAATATTACCTCAGGAAAGTGGTATGCTGCATATTGGAAAGAATAACTAGTTTATTGGCCGAGCACTTAACGTTAGTCTTAATGAAGACAAATTCTCATTCATCTACCAAACTAAGCCATCTAAAAATCAGTTTTAAGAGGCTTAAACTTTTATTATCCAGCCACACCTCTCAACTGTGTATTACAGCATGATTTTTAACACATAGAATCAAAAGTTTGAAATTTGTAAATGCATATAGTATTTTGTTTATTATCTTAATTTTAGTTTATTTTTCATAAATATTTAAATGCTTAAGTTTATGTTCTGTGCTTGGTCACCAGATTTATTTGATTGCAGACACATACCGTGGGCAAAAAAAGTCTCAGTACGGAAGCCACAGTTACAAATAAATTAGCATAATTTCTTCTCCTTTGCTTCATATCTTCAAACTATTGAAATTATGTTTAATTTGGTTCTTTAAAATAAGTTTAAAATAAATGTCGGTTTTTACAAAACGCAGCAAGTATTTAAATTGAAATACTTTGGAGATATTGCTTAAGTCGCACATGGGTTAAAAATTTATAAAAATATTGAAGGGACATCTCAAACGGTGAGAAATATTATTAAAATAGCGGGTCTGAATGAACTTGCAGCCCGTAAGAATCCTTAAATAAGTACCTGTAACAGAAAAAAGCGCCTTGAGTTTGCAAAAAAGCATGCAAGTTATCAGTTATCTTTCTGTGAATCAGTTCTTTTAATGATGATTTAAAATTTAATATCCAAGGGTCAGATAATCGAGTTATGGTCTGGATAAAACCAAATCAATAAATGTTAATTTAGAATTTATGTGGAACTGTCAAACACAGTGGAGGAGGCATTATGGTGTGGTGGTGTATAAGGGCTGCTGTTGTCAGCAATGTATATTTTGTAGAAGGAAGTAGGGATCGGTAAGTGTATCTTGAAATTTAAACACAAAATCTTGTAACAAATGCACAAAAATTGTCTCTTGAGAATTCTATTCAATGTTTTTTTTATCAATTTTTAAGCCATGTGTGACTTGAGGTGAACTTATTTGCGGATTATCTTGAACCTTATTATAGGATATTTCTTTTAAGCAAGCTTTTTAGCTTTGAAGATCTTCCGGATCGATCTCTATCCTCAAAAGTTTGAAGCTCATGGTGTCTTTTAATAATATATTGTACTATAGGCTTCAATATATAAAAGATTTCCCCAATTTTTTTCATAGATAATCCATAATTTCATAACTGAATCGCCAACTGACAACTAGGTTTCGAAACTCCATTTTAAGACGATCAGCTACGAGGTAAAATTAAACAATTGCTGCTATCATGTCTTCAAGGCACTTGCGTACACTTCATATTTTAAAAATTTACTGCAAATCTGTTGTGGAAGACTTCAGAATTAATTTTCATATTGCATACTGAAACATTTTTTGTATGGCAGTTAGCAACATTTCCTAAATATTTCAATTTAAATACTTGCTGCATTTTGTAAAAACAGGTATTTACTATAAAATTATTTTAAAGAATCAAATGAAACATATTTCAGTAGTTACTGGTGATATGAAGCAAAAGATTATAGAAATTATGCTAATTTATTTGCAACTTTGACTTCTGTACGGAGATTTTTTTTTTACCTACTGTATGTTAGTCCATTACTATGATTTTGTTTGTCCATTACCACTTACTCTTTCATTCTATACATCATTTATTTATTTTACATTATATAATTCACAAACTTTTAAAATTTTTGAATGAACAAAAGAACTATGTTGTTTTTCAGTTAGTCCGTTACCTTGACTTTATAACCAAATGGTGCACTCTAATTAAATGGCAACAAATTCTAATACCCAGAATAAGAATCATGTACCCTTTAAATATTTATATAAGTGCTATTTTCAGTCAAAATTAAAAATCTTTCCTTAGTGGGTTTGTATTTGTGTTAAAATAACACTAGAATGTTAGTCCGTTATCATGGAATTGCCCAAGTGTTTGAACAAATCATATGGCTTTGACCTAGCTATTTCCTGGCGTCACTTACTTGGTAAATCACAATTGGCCCGTGAATATTTCCTTCATCAATGTTTACCTTTTCGATGATAAACACTGCTTTAATTTGAATCACGATTCAGCAACTACAACCTTCTTTCAACTAAATTTATTTTTAAAATTGTGTTAATAACATTTGACGATGGCTTCGAATAGAAGTTATGTGTTCAAAAGACAACTTAAAGGCAAAACCATTAAACATCATTGTTAAAACAATTCTCAGGAATGTACTTTACAATAATATTAATATTCATATTACTAGAGTTTCCTGTCAAAAATCTTAATCATAAATTTGTATATATAATTACTTTATTTGACCTTGAATAATTTTATTTCAGTTTTTACACATAACTTACATAAAATTAGTACATATGTTGGGTTTGCATATAAAATATTATTACATTTTTTCGAGGGGTAATATATTCTAACAATATTATAAGGTGAACCTACCAGTAATTGACCATTTAGTGCAAGTTTCTACACATTTAATTTTTTTTCTTAAAAAATTATTAACGGAATGTTATGAAAACTTCCCAAAATATAAATTGATTAATGAAGCTCAATAATAAATTAACATGGTGTTCCAGTCCTTTTTACAATTTAAAATATCATCAGAATTTCTTACCAAAAGCAATTTTGCCAGTAATTGACCCAGTAGACGTTAGTAATTGACCACAGCCATGCTAGTAATTGACCACTTCCTTTTCCAGAATAAAACCAAAAGTTAATTGTTAAATTCTGTTATAAAATGCTCTAATATTCATAAATTAACTATTAAATGAATTAAAAAAAGAAAGTAAAAATAAATACAATCAATTTTAATCCACGAAAATACGGGAACATCAGTGTAAAATATAGTATGAGGGTTTTCAAAGTTAGTTATACTGGTAGATAATTATGCATATTTTATTCAAAAAATTAAAACAAGAAAATAAAAATAATATAGAAAAGACTATCCAATCCTATACTTTCAATTCTGAATAAATTTAGATGAAAAGAATCAAATGTAGAGGATATTATTTCTTGAATAATTTCAAAATCATCCGTTTTTCAAATGGAAATCATTTTCTTGCATTGGCATTTATCCAATTACACAGAAGAGTTTCTCCAGCGTAACGAGTTGTTTTCTCGCCAACGTCGAACAAGGTAATTTTGATTGCAAATTTAAAAAAAAAGAAAAAGCGCATTGAGCAGAACTTTTTGTGTTTATGGCCTTTTCAAAATATTTAGAATTGAATAAAAAAATTAAAAATGCGGGAATCGTCCATTGGACATACAACAACTGCAAAAATTAAGGACTTTTAAGGACATATAAGCATTTTTAAGGCCTTGAGAAAAAGTTCAAAAATATTAAGCACTTTTAATGATCTTGTTGTAGAATTGTGAAGTTCTTTTGTCCTCAGAGTTATGTTTAATTAATATTCATTTTCCAGATACCTACAGAAAATACTTAGGCCAGTAGAAGATTATTATATATTCTATATTGTGATATAAGCAAAGTTAACTTTTAGAAAATATAACATACATAGAATGTTTCAGCTTCTAGTTATGCAAGTTTCAATATTGTCCTGGTAAATAAGGAATACAATAACAGCAAACCAGGATAATGATGCTTGTTATATTATTTTAATTACAACTTGAATAAATAAGTTTAATTGACGCTTATTGACGAGTGTGATTGCTCACGTCAAATAATTTACCGAGTTAGAAAAAGTATTTTCCCACGTGTTGCATACAATATATTTTATAATTACGCGCAAGAAATATTTCCAATCCGTATATTTATTAATGTTGGCAACTCCAGTAAATGAATTTCTTCTAAAAATGTGTCATTTCAATGCAATGTCAAGACTGTATAATATTTGAGCACGAGGCGTGCAAGAAAATACTTTTTTTACACTCGTCTCATGTATTGCTTTCAACAAAAATTTAATTCTCTAAAAATAATTTATAAAAAGTTATTATAATAGCAATTTGAAGTTAAATAATAATAATAAATATGTATAAATTAACTTACCCAATTCGAAAATGCATAATATTCAAAAAATGTGTTTGTGTAGTGAACCAGAATATTGCCATTACATTTATTTAAAAGTAAGATAATTTATATTCTGACGTCATATATAGTTGCTTGGAAGACAAATTAATAAAATAAACGTTTTTGATTGGTTTAAAATTCGAATATGTTTTAAAGCTGTATTTTTCATTAGTTGTTTTGAATACATTGGAATTACCAGATGCTTCTAAAGATTTTCTTTTATCATGGAATGAAAAATTTTACTTCTTAATTAATTTACAAATATCCGATTTTACACGCATTCCATTTCTTTTTTTCTTTCTTTTTTTCAATTATGTGTTGTATATTTTCTTTATTGAAAGGCTGAGTTATATAACAAATTGTAAAACTCGTTTCAATGGAATGCATTCACGTTCATTATTAAACGTAAATATATAATTTCGGAAATTTGCAAGTAGAACATAAGCTCACACAATGAATTTATTTTCTGAATACAGCACGATATTCTTTTAAATACTGTAGAGCAGCATTCACCTCTAACTTTTAGAGACGAGCGGTATGAGTTATATGTTGAAGTTTTTTGTGGACCGCAGATTTTTACCGAATATGCCAATACATATTACTTTTACTGTGTATGTTCAAGATCACAAATGTAATTATTGGTATAGAATAGATCCAACAATAAAAATATTTTTGAAAAATGGAAAAAATAATGAACTTTTTACTATCTCGAAAAATAGTTATTTATGCAACTATACTTGGGAATATAATACTTTTTCAATCGAGGTAAAATGCTTATTTAACGAGTGCGTTAGCGCAAGTCAAATAATTTAAAGAGTTTGAAAAAGTATATTCCCACGTGTTGCATACACTATTTTTTATAATTACGAGCAAAAAATATTTTTAATACATATATTTGTTAATGCTGGCAACTCCAGTCAATGAATTTCTTCTGAAAATATATTTTTCAATACCCAAACCTATATAATATTTGAGCACTAGGCGTGCGAGAGAGTATTTTTTCACACTAGTGCGAAAAAGTGCTACTTTCGCCACGATTTTTTATTCAAAATTGTTATAAAAAGTTTTATTTTTTGCACGTTGTTATAAAAGTAATTGATATTTGATTTTTTTTTAATAATTAAAAAAATATTTTCGTTATACTATCTTAAATTAAAATCTAAAATATAAGTGAATCTTTTATTAAAACCTTGCTTGTGTGTCTTCATGTGACTTGGCATAACATTGAATAAATATATTTAAATTATACCTTCTTATATTCTGCTGATTTTGTCGATATCATCAGTTATGAGATATCAATTGTAAGTCAATATCAATTTCTCTCAGGCTCTCAAGAGAAAAAAAAAATACTATTTGTCAGACTTGCTACTACGGGCAGCGTAGTGGAGAACACTGTTCTTAATAGTTAACACATACCATTTTGGAAAAATTAATATTATGTAAAATAAAGTTCATTTCTCGAAATTTGAAATTAAAGTTCAAAGATTGAAAAAGCAGAGATGGTTCTTTAGTGAGATTATCGAGTGATCAAAATTGAAATAAGCCAAATTAAAAAAAAGAAATCTGCCACTCATTTTGAAAAATGCATTTCTCGAGTTATGCATTAAAAAAATGGTACAATAATACATTTCATTTCTTAAACTAAATTCATTTGCTTGAACTGATCTTGTCATTCATTTGCTGAAAACAAATCATGGAAGTATTTGTTAAAATTTAAGCTGACTTATGATGGATTTTAGTTGATGTAAATTTCCTCAAGTAGCAAATATTCTATATCCAAATGAATATACATGTTTGCAAATAATGTTTCTCATATTCAAGTAAATTTTGCGTTCAGTTTTCATTAGCATCATATGTCCGGAAAACGCTCAAATCTAAATATGTTATTTAAATAAATCTGGCTTGTTTAATTGCATACGAAGTGGGGAAGGGGTTTGTAATAGAAATTCCAGTATCCGTTACATCCAGAATATTTTTAAAAAAGTCAGTAATTCAAGTAATAATTCAGGCAGTCATTAATACAGAATTCTAAAATCCAGAAGAAATGTACATATATTGTATCGTTTATTGCATTAAATATATATTAGTTTTCGAAATACAATGTAATTTGTTTGTCTGGAATCCATGTAAATCTATTACTTATTCTTATTATAATTATAGTCTAAAATAAAGAAACGTAATTTTATAATCGAAATTACATCTTCCACAGCAACCGGGATCGCACAACTTTTAATTACACTATAATACTAACATGTATTTGTGTTTTATATTTTCTTCATTCGCTTAGAAAAAATGGCCAGATTGGCGATAAATCTTATATGAGTCGTTAAAAAAAAAAAAAAAAAAAACCTTTGCCAAAATAGTGTTTTCGATGATATACTTTTCGATAATTCTTATATTATTCTTTCTTTTAAGAGAAACTGAGGAGAGGAGAAAAACGATCGTTGATGGAGAACTCTGTGTTGAATTTTCCCCCCTTTTTTTCCCTTCCTTCAACTTTTTATGCCATTTAAGCATTTTTACGTGAATTTCGGAGGTGGGGATGTTTAGAACACCTTAAGAGGCATCACCACAGTGATTTTGATTAAAATCGTAAGAGCCGTTTTTTAGAAATCATTGAAAAACCTGAAAACTACCTTATGCGCATGCCGGGTTTGAAGAAAACCTTAATGGTAGGTCCCTTGGCCCCTACCAATCCTCACATCAAATTTGAACATCGTCGGTCAATTTGTTCGGGAGTTATGCTGACCATAAACAAACAGACCAAATTTTTTTTTATATCACATTTTTGAAATCAGGATGTTCCAAAACGTGGAACATCCTGGAAGTCGTTTTTCTGAGTCGTAAGTCATCGAGTTAAACTTAACTCGTTACTGAAATAATAAAAGGAAATAATGTTCGCTTCAAAATCCAGTTAAAGTATTTTAAATGTCAATATGTATTTTTCATTGTTCTCCTAAGTTAATTAACTCTTTTTAGAAATAATAATCGTGCGGTTAAAGTTGTATTATTTTTATATTTATCTACCATTTTCAACATCATTTCCAAATTGGTTGGTGCCTATCTGATGGCTGTGTGGTTTGTTCTCTGGTCACGCATGCCAAAAGGTGCCGTGTTCGAATCCTGGGTTAAGCATGGATGTTCGTTGTGGTTCGTAATCCACGTTAAGCTGTAGGTCCCGGCCTAATTAGCCGTCATTGTGCATAAAAATAGGTCGTTGAGCATATAAAACAACTAACCAGTTGGGTTGCAATTCTTCTATTTGTCCCCCCCCCCCCTTCCCGTTTCCTTTATAGAACAAATTCAAATTGAAAATAAATCATTATTTGCAGTTATTTATTGTTCATTTCGTTAAATTTTAAATGACAAGCGTTAGCCAATAATCACAGAATATCAAAGAAGAATTTTCAATATTATTTGGAAAGTCAGTCCAATTAATAGATAAAAATGGAAAGGAAAAAAGTCGAATCCAATAAATCATGTAAGAAAATAGAAAATCAGATTCAGTCGAGATCGAAGCAAGAGAAAGGCAACTGCGCTTTTCACTCCCCCCCCCCCTCTTCCCCTTCGAAGACGCGACCAGTAAACTGAACAGGTGTACAACATTACTCTCCCTTAGTTCTTTGTTCCGTTCCTCGAATTTTGCAAGCGAGACAAAGAAAGTAGGGAGCGAGTGGGCTGGAGACCAGATACTAAACTGACCTAAAGGAATATCCGAGTTAAAGTGACCCCTTATAACCATTCATCACCCCGAGGGTAAATAAAGATGGTAAGAAACCGCGGGCTGTAAACGAATACTGCATGGTAGGGGGTAATTTAAATTGATCTCGTGTTGCGTCGCCTGCTGGTGTAGACGGAATCTCAAAATAAATTTGTCGCATCTATAATTTTTTGTTTCAGTTTAATAATTTTATTGTTTAGATTGGTCAATGATAGTGCAATCAATTTCAAAAGTGAATGTTTTGCTAAATGTCTAGAATTCCGTAGCGATATGCATTTCATTTCCATGTTCTATACGTTGTTACCAGTAATTTATAAAATCCAACATTCTATAGCAACGGTTCGCAATTTCTTAAGTTGTGCGGACCACCTATTTTGTAAAAAAAACTTTGCGACTCATTAAATAATACAATACGTGCGTACATCAGTAATTAGTAAAATTTTAGAATTAAAGGATTAAAAAATAGTTCTTTTTATAAATTGTAATGCAATTAATGCAGTTTTGGTAATAACTGGATATTTTTGCCAAACATTTATCCAAAACGAGATCAATGGTGTCGATAATTCAATTAACGAGTCTTCACTTGAAGATATTTTCTATATTTTAGTTAATCTTCTTGAAACAGAATTCACTCGTTAAACCGTCGAAGAATAGAATCGAATAATTGGATTGTTACTAATCATCGAGTGACTCGATTATTCCTTTCTCTACCCTTGAAGCTTCCGTAATATTTATCTTGGATTATTAGACTCTTGATTAGCTTCCACGGGCCAGTACCACACTACTCGCGGCCCACAATAGGTTGGGAACCGCTGTTTTATAGAACACATAGGCATTTTAAATCATGCCGAAAACGGGTCGATTTAGAAATCGCTTTATCGGACTTTTTTGTTTTTTATATTTTAAAATGCTCAATGCTTTTTTTTTTCTGAAAGGATTTTAAGTTATGAAAATGATTTAAATTTTTTTATAAATTTCACATTACCGACCGGAAGGATAAAATATAACATACGATTTGCAACTAAAAATTCCATGATGAATTTTTTTAAAGGTTCGGTTTGCGAAGATTTTAATTTTACGTTTCTTTATAGTTTAAAATGTCGCTATAATGAAAATTGGCACAAAAAAAAAACCGTCGACTTTAAATTAAACAAAAAATTCAGTTATTCTAATTTCCCAGCATTTCCTGATGATCGGGATTTACTGCAAGAATAATATGTTGAGAAGAAATATTTTATGAAAAATAAAAGTGGTGCTCATTACTAGGGATGGAACGGATGTGAGTTTTGCCGGATACCGGATTTCGGATATCCGGGGTACCATGTCTACCGGATACGGATATCCGAAACGGATTTCGCCGGATATCCGGTCTATATACTAAAAACGATATTTATACGATATGCTATACGAAAAAAATGGTCATGATATGAAGTATCAAGTAAATTATAATTAGTGATTAGCGCACAGCACTGTATGCCACAGGTCCATGGTTTGATTCGCGAACTGGGAAAGGTTGACTTAGCTGTTTATACCTGAAAGAAATAAACTGAGGAGGACCATGCATGCTTGGGATCTAAACACTGGGGTTCGGGGTCAGAATGACCATCTGACCGGAACATCTGCTATGTGACACACAAATGCCACAGTCAAGAAAGCTGAGCTGGGCCCAGCAGACCTTGGTCCACACGGGCTGTCACGCCACTGAGTTAATTTTTTTTATTTAAACTTTAGTTGATGAAACGATGTTTTAGTGATGCCAATACCTACACTTGCTGAACAATTTTGAAACTTCATCACCATTTTGTTTGTGTGTTACTTAAAATTTTACCAAACATTCTGCAATGTGATGAAAATATTTCAGAAATACGTTTGTAAATTGTTACTCAACTTCTTCTTACCTTGTATCATGTAATGTAAACATAAGATAATCTTCCTCAAGTCTGCATAAATATCCTATATAGCTTTTACCCGAAAAACACACAGCAAGGTGATAACAAACAAAATTAGAGCTTACATATTTTTGTGGTTAAGGCTTTTGCTTTAGGATCATCTAAACTCCACAATTCTGGTACATATATTGTCGATTCCAATGTTGTCTGCGTGCATTTCTTGTTTTGATGAATTGTTTTTTCTTGTTCATCACTATTTGATGCATTTAGTGAGTCTTTTAAGCTTCGGTGAATTTCCTTATGCACACTCATTAAATGGTTCCATAAAAGGGTTTTGTGGAAAAGGATTTTGAGCTTTTGCCGCGCACAATATATTTTTTAAAAGATTCTGTGGAGCAAGTAACACATAGGGCTTTGCTTTCGTCATTTCCATTAATTTTAAAATACTTCCAAATGGGTGACTTTAAATGAACCGTTATTAAAAATTATAAATTGGATTGTAATTGGAGAAAACTATGATTCAAGACATTCTAGAGAGCTAAATATAATTCCACATTGTGGCGCTGTGTTAAAGACCTAAAAATTACAATACTTCATTTTACGTCAGAAAAAATATACCAGCTTTCAACTTCTGCCAATGAAAAATCAGAAATTAGACCATACCATTCACATCATAAAGGGGTAGGGTATTATCGTCGATAGAAAAAAAAAACAAAAAAAAAACATTGGGGAGTGCGCATTGGCTATTTATTGCTTTTTACTCGCTAGCAAATGTCAGAAAAAAAGGAGGAAGTGGGAAGACTTATGTTATGGAAAAAAAGTACTATTTATTAGTATTTCGGTTCGTGTTTTACGGAGAGGCATTCAAATATAACATCTGGAATTAATCAGATCATAAACTTGGAATGAAAAGAACATATTGCAAAACACGTATGAAGGATGTGTATGGAAAAAGATTGGAGGAATCGTTTATGCTTATCAACTCGGCGCCAATAATACGGTGCCTCTTTCTTCGAATTCAAACTAAATGCACCTGCATCTTCTAGCTCATCTCTGAAGTTAGGGATATGCGAAAGCATAGTTCTCACGAAGGAACTTTTTCGTTTTCGAACTTGACAGCAATTTATATCCAAGAAAAAAAAATTAAAAAAAAAAGTGTAGGATGCGGTGTACCCTTTGTCCGAAAAAGATCATTATTTTTTGAAAAAAATTATTTCTTGTTGATACCTGGTGGCCGGATATATATCCGGATATCAGAATGAAATTATCGGATGTCCGGTATTTCAAATCGGATATCCGACGGGTTTTCGGATATTGAAAAATCAGCCGGATATGCCGGATATCGGATATTTGCCGGATATCCGTTCCATCCCTACTCATTACCTGCCTTTAAAATAGGCTATATGAATGAAAAAAGGGTATATAATATATACACTAACTTAGAAGCGTTGCGAAAATTGCCTAAATCACACAGATGTCGCCAAAATCATTAAGATCACATACTGATCACAATGCGATATCGCCGCGACAAGACTTTCGTTGCGAAAATCGCATTTCATTCTAAAATTATTTTGGGATATCACTGGATGTCGCTGCGATATCACAAAGTAACATCGCAACTTCGTCACAGTGTGATGTCGCAGCGATATCACATGGAAGTCGAAAGTGACGTGAACTTTTGCGACATCGCTGCGATATCCCATGCAAGTCACATTGTGACCGTGATCTTTGCGACGAAAAACTTCGTTGCAGTGACGTAACTGTGACAAAGATGGTTAGTAGGGCGGAAGTGGAGTTGAGTTGTTCCCCTCCTGCTGCTGTTTTAGTTTCGGTTTCGTTATAAGCTGTTTGTGTATGACGTCACAGTGGGTATGACGTCATAATGTGTTTTATATCAAAGTTTTGGTCGGTGGCAGCACTTTTTTAGTTTCGGTTTATCTAGCAGACGGAGTTGAGTTGTTCTAGGACTGCTTCTTAGTGAATAAGTTAGAGTGATAGGTTTTTATTGCATGACGTCACAGTGGGTATGACGTCATAATTTGTTTTATATCAAAGTTTTTGAGCGGTGGCAACACTTTTTAGTTTTTTTTTGTAGCTTCCAGTTAAATGGGGTTGAGTTGTTCTAGGACTGCTTCTAAGTGAATAAGTTAGAGTTATAGATATTTTTACTAGTGACGTCACAGTGAGTATGACGTCATAACTTGTTTTATATCAAAGTTTTGAGCGGTGGCAACACTTTTTAGTTTCGATTTACCTTTCAGGTGGAGTTGAGTTGTTTTAGGGCTGCTTCTAAACGAATAACTTAGAGTTATAGATATTTTTACTAGTGACGTCACAGTGGGTGTGACGTCATTCTATGTTAAGATTTAGCATTTAAGGTATGGCAACATCTTGTGAGAGATCTAGATACGAGCAGGTGTTAATCGGATGAGTCATTCTGTCTGAACAGGTTTGAACAGCTTGGGACAGGATATTGCACGGCGAAAAGGTGGATAGGTGTTAACCAATCAGATTTCACGCTAGAGGGCGTTGTTTCGACTACCAGCCAATCAGAAGGGATGAGCTGCGTCACTCACGGACTTGCATTCAGCGAAAACACCATTTCTCTGCTGATTTTGTCAAGTGAAGGTGCGTTTGCTGTTTCTTCGAAGTTGTGCTTGTTAGTTTGAAGTGAAAATGTCGTCTGATTTACATATTGAACTCGTTGAAAGTTTTTACGATGCAGCTAAATCACAACAGTTGTTACATGAATTGTTGAACTACGAGTATGAGAATCTCCAATTGAACTTTAATGGAAAAAGTTACACGCCTCAAAGGAAAGTGCTCGGTTTTGGTGATACTGGCGTGAAATATACCTTTTCTGGAACGTGCGTCTTTTCCAAGCCGTGGACTTCTACACTGCTTGATATTAAGAAGGATGTTGAAAACAAGACTGGACAAGAATACAACTATGCCCTTCTCAACTACTATGCAGATGGAAATGCCAAGATTGGAGCTCATAAAGACAGCGAAAAAGACTTGGATCCAGACTTCACTATTCCAATCCTAAGTCTCGGAGCTATCAGAACCATGCAGTTTGCCCGTCCTGATTTCCAGCCCAACAAAGTTCCGTTGCCAAGTGGATCTCTCCTTCTCATGAAGCCACCCACCAATCAGTTCTGGGCCCATGAAATTTCAGCCGAACCTGCTGTGAAGGAGCCGAGAATCAGTATCACTTTTCGGAACATCGTAGCGAGACCCCAAGATATTGTAGAGTATCCCCACAAGTCCCTTTCTCGGAAGAGACCATCAGATGAAGTGATCGTCGAAGAAGAAACAATTCCCGATGACAACTGGATGACTCGCCTTTATGCCTCTGTAAAGAAAACCAGTGGATGCCTCAAGGAATGGAACCTTGGATTTGGTTTCATAGTGTCCCTTCATCAATATGACTCTCGTCTTTTCATCCACATGTCTCAACATAATAGTCAAGGAAGTACTCAGAAAATTATGATGAACATGGATACCTTTCAGGACTTTTATAACAAACTCTTACACGTGAACACGAAATACGCAGCTAGTAGCGTTGTGTGTAACAATCAACTCCTGGTTCTATCACATAAGGGTGAGTTAGTTTTAAAACAACTCTTTTATCTTAAACTTAAGGAAAGTTCCTTTAAAGTAAATGAAAATAATCTTGCTAAAATTAGAGATCTCATGCATGAAATATGTGAAACCATCAAGGAGTCTCTTATAAATTTACTACGAGTTGAAATTCTTAATCATTGTGTTCAAAATGTAAATATACCTCCCAATATAGACTTATTTCATGAATATGTTTCTGCTTTTCGATGTGAAATAGAAAGTAATGTTTTAAAATTGTTTCGCTGTGATGCTTGTGCTATTGGTGACCCCTCACAAGGAAATCATGTCTGTATAACTACTTCATTGCAAGATCAGTCTTGGTGTGTTGGAGACGATGCTATTCTTGTACTTAATGTTAAAAATGTGATTGAAACCTTACAATGTAAAAATGTCATACAATTCTTTAATGAAGATTTCTTTAAATGTATATCATATGGTGCTTTGAAAGATTATTTGAAATTGTAAATAAAAATTATTCAATGGAAATTTGTGTGTGATTTTCTTATGTGAAATAATAGAACAAAAAATGTTAAAGCAATATCACTTTATTGAATCATAAATTTTCCCACTTTTTAGGTGGTTTTACATTTCGTCTCAACTTTGTTTGAACAATTTTTCTGATTTTTGGATACTCTAATGCATAAATAAGAGAGAAAAAGTAACATACTTGAACATCTTACAACTAAGAATTCAAAAGTGAACGTGAAAATTTACTTTACGAATAAACATCATGTCTTTAAAATGTGTAAGAATATCACTAAATAAGAGAAAAAAGTAACATACTTAAACTTTGTACGACAAATAACTTTAACATTAACGTAAAATTTTTTCTTCACATATAAAAATCACGACTTTAAAATGTGACGTGTAAGAAGAATTAGCATACTCTTATATCAACGATAAATAAGATAAAAAAGAAGCTCTAAAAATTTATAAGGCAAATAATTTAAATAATACGCGAAAATTTACCACACATATAAAAATTATGTCTTTCAAATGTGTAAGAATAACGCTAAATTAGAGAAAAAGAAATACTAAAAATTTATAAGGTAAGGAATTGAAACAATATGCGAACATTTATTTCACGCATAAAATTTTTATCTTTAAAATGTGTAAGAATAATGCTAAATTAGAGAAGAAAAAAAATAACATACTTAAACTTTCTTCGACAACAATTTAAACAATACGCGACATTTTCATACACAATTATTTTCTTAGGTTAATGTTAAATAATGGGAAATTTAACAGAATAAAAATTTCAAAGATAAAGAATTTTAACCTTTACACGAAAATTTACCTCACAAAAATATCATATCCTTAAACTTTAACGTGACAATTTACTCTTCATATACAATTAAACTCTTAGGTTAATGTTAAATAAGAAAACAAAATAATATACTTAAAATTTCTAAGATAAACATAACGTAAAAATTTCGTATCATGTGTTTAAAATGTAACATATAAGAGAAAAAAACTAACATACTTGAACTTTCTATAGCAAAGAATTTAAGCATTAGCGTAAAAATTCACTTTACATATAAAATTCACATCTTTAAATGGGAAGATAAGCAGGTGACGGTAATTAGCCAATCAGGGTAGCGGTAGGTGATACGCCATTCGCCGGCATTTTTAGATCGGAGGATGAGTCACGCTAAAACTAGTTGGAACAGGTCGGGAGATTTGTACAGCAAGAACAACAGCATCGACTCGCAAGCAGCGGGTGATGCTGTGATGTGTCAGCAGGTCTTTGAGATTATCGTTTTCCTACTTTGCCGTTTTCATAATGAAATGTTTGTGAAAACTTGGAATGAATGAAGTGGATTTCAAAGACATATTAGTAAGTGAAGGTAGAATTCGCATGGACTTTCTTCCAAAAAGTATGATTCACTTGGAGAATTTAAGATCATTTCTACTTGAAAACTTTTCTATTATTTAAAACATTGAATATTGTTCAAACTCAGTGGGATTATCTGCTACAATACGGGTAAAACTTAACAAAATTGTTACATAGAAGAAAAATAGTAAGAGATTTAAAATAAATATTAGTTATAGATACTCCAAAGAAAAAATTTCACCTCTACTTTTCAATCGGAAAATCAATACAAGTTGGAAATTTATGTTACTTCAAGAAAGACTTAGACAATTTACTTTGTAATAATATACGTTAAGGTGTCATATTAACTCGTGCAATAAATGCTGACTAAGGATTATTTTACTTATCAATCTAAGAAAGGTGAATTGGGGGAAAATATTAAATAAATTGTAGATATTAAATACATTGTAGATATGCATTCAAGTTTTGAAAATCGCCTGCAAGACTTTTAAAACATCTTAAGATAATTTGAAAGAAACTTGCGAATTATATGTAAACTACATAACTTTTTATACTCTGAAAGGAAATCACAAGTAACTTAGTTAACTTTTTTCATGGTAACACTCATATTCAATGACATGTTTTTAAAATTTAACCTTCTTTACATGATATTAGTTATAAATTTGTTCAATCTCAGATGCGATATACTATAATTTCTAACATATATGTTACGAATTGTGTAAAGTTTTTAAAAGAGTATATGCAAATCACCAATCAGAAACATAAAAATCTAACATCATTCAAACAAACTAAAATAATAAGATATTTTCCTTAGTGGAAATAGTTAACTACTCATGTGATGGAATATACTAGAAAATTTAAATACTGAAAAAAGTTTGCTAGGCAAACTTAAAGAATATTTTTTTTTCTTGTGAAAAACTAGCATAAATTTGAAAAATGTAGAGTTTGTTACTACGTAAAATTGAACATCATCTGGACAAACTAAATTATACGTGAATTTTTTTTTTATTATTATTTGAGAGGTGCTGACAATATATCATTAATATAGAGATTTTTAACTTCCATCCATAATTTCTAAATAACTTATACATAAATTTCAGAAAAACTGAAACGGAATGTGTTTTACAAGAGGCTTATTTTGTAAGATGAATATTCAATCTCTATATATATAAGGTAAAGTCCTCACTCACTCACTCACTCATTCACTCACTCACTCACTCACTCACTCATCACTAATTCTCCCACTTCCCACATACTCACAATTCTGAAAATCGGCACAAATATCAACAATGATAAAAATAGAAAAAGTAAGCTACTCCGATCTCGATTAACCCACTTTAAGGGGTCGAAAAGGGGTTAAACGTTCCAAACGGGGGACATTCGAATATCCCACTTCCCATTTGGTCACAACTCTGAAAATCGGCACAAATATCAACAATGGTAATAATAGAAAAAGTAAGCTACTCCGATCTCGATTAACCCATTTTAAGGGGTCGAAAAAGGGGTTAAACGTTCCAAACGGGGACATTCGAATATCCCACTTTCCATTTGGTCACAACTCTGAAAATCGGCACAAATATCAACAATGATAAAAATAGAAAAAGTAAGCTACTCCGATCTCGATTAACCCACTTTAAGGGGTCGAAAAGGGGTTAAACGTTCCAAACGGGGGACATTCGAATATCCCACTTTCCATTTGGTCACAACTCTGAAAATCGGCACAAATATCAACAATGGTAAAAATAGAAAAAGTAAGCTACTCCGATCTCGATTAACCCATTTTAAGGGGTCGAAAAAGGGGTTAAACGTTCCAAACGGGGGACATTCGAATATCCCACTTCCCATTTGGTCACAACTCTAAAAATCGGCACAAATATCAACAATGATAAAAATAGAAAAAGTAAGCTACTCCGATCTCGATTAACCCACTTTAAGGGGTCGAAAAGGGGTTAAACGTTTTAAACGGGGGACATTCGAATATCCCACTTCCCATTTGATCACAACTCTGAAAATCGGCACAAATATCAACAATGGTAATAATAGAAAAAGTATTTTACTCCGATCTCGATTAACCCATTTTAAGGGGTCGAAAAAGGGATTAAACGTTCCAAACGGGGACATTCGAATATCCCACTTTCCATTTGGTCACAACTCTGAAAATCGGCACAAATATCAACAACGGTAAAAATAGAAAAAGTAAGCTACTCCGATCTCGATTAACCCACTTTAAGGGGTCGAAAAGGGGTTAAACGTTCCAAACGGGGGACATTCAAATATCCCACTTTCCATTTGGTCACAACTCTGAAAATCGGCACAAATATCAACAATGGTAAAAATAGAAAAAGTAAGCTACTCCGATCTCGATTAACCCACTTTAAGGTGTCGAAAAGGGGTTAAACGTTCCAAACGGGGGACATTCGAATATCCCATTTTCCATTTGGTCACAACTCTGAAAATCGGCCCAAATATCAACAATGGTAAAAATAGAAAAAGTAAGCTACTCCGATCTCGATTAACCCACTTTAAGGGGTCGAAAATGGGTTAAACGTTCCAAACGGGGGACATTCGAATATCCCACTTCCCATTTGGTCACAACTCTTAAAATCGGCACAAATATCAACAATCGTAAAAATAGAAAAAGTAAGCAACTCCGATCTCGATTAACCCACTTTAAGGGGTCGAAAAGGGGTTAAACGTTCCAAACGAGGGACATTCGAATATCCCACTTCCCATTTGGTCACAACTCTGAAAATCGGCACAAATATCAACAATGGTAAAAATAGAAAAAGCATTCTATTCCGACCTAGGTTAACCCATTTTAAGGGGTGGAAATGGGGTTAAACGTTTTAAAGGAGGGATATTCGAATGTACCACTTCCCATTTGATCACAACTCTGAAAATAGGCACAAATGTCAACAAAGACAAACATAGAAAAATTAAGCTATTCCGAGCTTGATTAATCCACTTTAAGGGGTGGAAAAGGAGTTAAACGTTCCAAACTCAAATATCCCACTGCCCATATAGTCACAATTCTGAAAATTGGGGCAAATGTCAACAAAAATAAACATAGAATAAGCAAGCTATTCCGATCTCGGTTAATCCACGCTTAGGGGTCGAAAAGGGGTTAAACGTCCCAAACGAGGGATATTCGAACATTCTACTTCCCATTTCGTCACAATTCTTAAAATTGGTATGAATGCCAATCAAGATAAACATAGAAAAGTAAGCAATTCCGATCTCGATTAACCCACTTAAGGGTTGGAAAAGGCGTTAAACGTTCCAAAAGAGAGATATTCGAATGTCCCACTTCCCATTTGGTCACAACTTTGAAAATTGGTACAAATGTCAAAAAAGATAAACATAGAAAAAGTAAGCTATTCCGTTCTTGATTAACCTACTTTATGGAATCGAAAAGGGGTTAAATGTTCCAAACGAGGGATATCCGAATGTTCCTCATCCAATGTAGTCATAATTCTGATATTTGGTGCAAATGTTAAAAGGACAAATTTAAAAAAAAAAAAAAGTTATTCTAATATCGATTAATGAATTTTTAAGGGATGAAAAGTCGACGCAGCATTGAAACTATACGAGGATTATTTTAATGTCTCAATTCCAATACAGCTACTACTTCGAAATTTAGAACAAAGAGCAAACATAAACACAATAAACTATTTCAATCTCGATTACGTAATTAAAAGGGTCCGAAGGGAATTAAACGTTCTAAACGAGGGATATTCAAATGCCTCTTTCCAATATAGTATTCACAATTATAAATTTAATTAAAATTGTCAACAAAGGAAAGTTTCTATTTTGATAAATCAATTTGTCGGGATCGAAAGGCTTGCAAACGTCTGAAATGTAGAATACGTGAATGGTCTTTTGATCGCTAAAATGCTAATGGTAAAATTTCGTAGCGCAGCACGGGTATTCAGCTAGTATTAATATAACTGAGCAAATTTCATTCCGGAAAAAACTTGTAAAAGATACTTATATTTTGAAAATAGTTTGAAATATCCTTTTAAATTTATGAATGCTCGCTTTCGAAAGACACAAATAAAACTGATATTACTCATGATAATTAACACATACATAATATTAGTCAAACAAAGTGAAATTTTTATTGCTTGTGACCGATAACTTTTCAGTGAAGCAGAACTTACATAGGAAATTTGTGCAAACTTTTTCAACTTTTAAACCAAGTATCATGTAAAATTATAAATTACGATAGGAAATAGCATACTTCAGAATCGGAACAAGTCTTGTAGTTAAGCTAAATGTATTTCTCAAGGAATTGAAAGCATACCAGAGAAGTCCTTATCATTTCGCATCTTTTCTCATGTTGCAAGAAGACATACTTTGTAAAAGATCGTCTTAGCACTTAACAAAAATCAGTAAAAATAAATATATTTTCTATGGCAAAGATAAAACTTCACAACTTAATTACTTAAATTTAGCTAAGTTGCATATGGTTTATTCACATAACTCGCATATGCTTCGAATGTTGAAATATATTTGTCAGTTGAAATCAAACTCATCGAAAATAAATGCTATCTACATTTTCAAGTCGGAAATTACTATTAAATAAACTTTGCATGTAAGACATTATTATGTTAAAAAGAAAAATCTACAAAAATGTAAATGATAATTTTACTGTTGGTACATAAATGATGAATAATTTATGATTTTATTCTAGGCAAACGTTTTATTGTCTAACAGAGAACTTAAACTTTAGCAGAAAAACGAAAAAATACAATTTTTATATCCTATCATGCTTGTCGAAAATTGAATTTATTAGCTGTTGTAATAGATTTTTATTGTCCAAATTTCTATAGTTCTTCCCAGTGCAATAATATTAAGTTCATGTGTAATGAGTAGGTTTTTTTTGTTGAATCTTATAAATTTAATGAAATTATTATGACCTAAGAGATTGAGTGAACTGAATAAATCAATGACGTAAATTTAAACAGTGACTTGAACTGATACATACTATAACTGTAAAGAAGTATGACAAAGTGATAGATGAAGTGAAAATAGAAGTTGAGTGAAATGTGTTGAAAAAAGTTGAAGACGACAAGAAATTCATAAATGAGAATTATCATTGACTTATATTAACTTCGTTTTTCTTGCTTATGACAAGAAAATACACTCTTGTTTATTAAGAACCAACTTGATATCTTATCATAGAATGACAATGATGAAATATCTATGATTTAAAAAAAATACCAAACTTAGACATAGCAAATTTCTTGAAATTCATGTATAATGTGAGAAGTTTCACTGGAAATATAGAAGATACAACATTGAAAGATGTGAATGTTTCGAAGTACTTTATCAGAAATAAAAAAAATAAAAAAAATGCGCTGAGGTCCGCTATAAAATTTTTTAGGAGAAAGTTTAAACAAAATTTAAAATCAAACATGCTTTTAAGTGGGAACACATATATTAAAACTATAGCACATTTAACAATTTATATTATGTCATCTCAGTTGGTATCAAACTGAATAATATGAAAAACAACCACAAACTGAATAAACATGAAAATTATCAATATATGTGGAAAAGTTTCCTTTTTTCACATATAAAAAAAAATAACACATTGACATACGTTAAGATCACGAAACATGCGTAATCATATACCGATAAGAGCAAACAATGTTGCGGGGAGATATTCACGTGATGGACAATATCCCATGAATAAATTGAGTGATTTAATTTCTAATGCTAATTCCAATAGTATTCCACGTAACTTCAACTTTATATTTTACACTATAGATATATTTATTTTTCAAATATATTGACTTTCGAAAAATCATCCTTCAATATAAGAATGATCATAGTAAGAATAAAAGAAAAGATACTAAGCATTGATTTAAAGTGTATTTATTTCAACTTAGCAACAAATCATATGCGTGAAACGAAAATTGCTTCGAACCAAAGTATAACTATCCAATTTCATTGATTCCTACAAGGAAATTTTTTTCATCTAGTAATTGAATTTTTTTTTTCTCGTACACATTATAAGTGTTGTCCAATCAGGTGTAGAATAGCTGAAGATATCCGACCTCTTTCTAAATATTAATAAATCACTGTTGAAAATCTTATAAAAATTTCAATTTACACTTAAAGTTTTTTTTTTTTAGATATATATATATTTCAAAGAATTTTTTCAAATCAATATGTATATTTAAATACTGAAACTTATTCACTTCAATAAATGTATGTTTAAGTTATAAAACTTGTCGTATGTATTGAAAAATTGTAACTTTTCGTCTTCGTATAAATCGATAACTTATACACTAGTTCTTCATCAATTAATCTTCTAAGTAAATATTTCAAAGGTAAAAACATATCTATAGCTATGCATTTGTAACAAGTTAAATTGTACATGTTTCATGTGAAAATTACAAAATTTTATATATTTTCATGAAAAACATATAAAATTTTAATTTCACGAGAAACATGTACAATTTAACTTGTTACAAATGCATAGCTATAGATATGTTTTTACCTTTGAAATATTTACTTAGAAGATTAATTGATGAAGAACTAGTGTATAAGTTATCGATTTATACGAAGACGAAAAGTTACAATTTTTCAATACATACGACAAGTTTTATAACTTAAACATACATTTATTGAAGTGAATAAGTTTCAGTATTTAAATATACATATTGATTTGAAAAAATTCTTTGAAATATATATATATCTAAAAAAAAAAAACTTTAAGTGTAAATTGAAATTTTTATAAGATTTTCAACAGTGACTTATTAATATTTAGAAAGAGGTCGGATATCTTCAGCTATTCTACACCTGATTGGACAACACTTATAATGTGTACGAGAAAAAAAAAATTCAATTACTAGATGAAAAAAATTTCCTTGTAGGAATCAATGAAATTGGATAGTTATACTTTGGTTCGAAGCAATTTTCGTTTCACGCATATGATTTGTTGCTAAGTTGAAATAAATACACTTTAAATCAATGCTTAGTATCTTTTCTTTTATTCTTACTATGATCATTCTTATATTGAAGGATGATTTTTCGAAAGTCAATATATTTGAAAAATAAATATATCTATAGTGTAACATATAAAGTTGAAGTTACGTGGAATACTATTGGAATTAGCATTAGAAATTAAATCACTCAATTTATTCATGGGATATTGTTATGACTGGAAATGTCATTGTTAATTTCTAACTTAAACTTAAAATTTATCTCTTAATTTTGATCTTAAACTTTAAAAAGGACTTTATTCTTTATGTTCTACAATTTATATCACCTTTGAATGGCGATCTTTTTACTTTTTCCCATTTTTAGAGTCATATCTTTTCCCACTTGCTTCAAAAATTTAATCTTTCGAAGTTTTGTTTACTTCGTAGTATTCTTTTAAAACATCGTACTTAATTATTTTTTCGGCGCCTGAATGTGTTACAGATATGCCGAGGTGTTAGCGTTTTTCATTTTTAAAATGCCATCCATTGGAGGCCGATGGGGTTGTTTTTGGTTCAACGAGAGGTTGTATTTTTTTGAGAATTCAAGTAGGAGCCGTTGTGTTATCTTTTCTTGGGTAAATTTTGAACGACGCCGTGTATTCTTGGGCCACAAACGAGAGTCCTTGAACCGGTTTACTCCTGGTTTTGGGAAGAAAAGCTGATGCAATAGCCCGAATCCCGACGTCTGATTGGTTGGGAAATCGCCGTAAAAGGGAAGGAGCGTCGCCGTGGACGGTAATTCTTGGTTTTGCTGCCGTTAAACACAGTCGCAAAGGAGTGCGGATCCGGAAGCAGGAGAATGTGCCGTGAAGTCAGCCATGTCGCGGGAAGTGGTTTCCCTCCAATTCACCCGTAACTCTCCTACCACCCCTCATCAAGAAGGATAGACTCGAGGTGACCAACTACCCAGTCAAGCAACTAACCGGATGAGTCCCATAGCCTAAATACTCCAGTAACCACCGGATCCAAAATCAAGGAACCACCGGATCCAAGATGGAGGCCATCTTAGCATCTTTCATCTCCCATGTCCGCCATTGAAGGAACCAATTCCCCAGCAACTCTCTGACCACTTCCATCCTCCCGGACCACCAGCCTTTAAGGAACTGTTTAGTTCATTCAGGTAGTCTGTTCATCCCAAAACAGACTCGTGTAATTTATTTATTTTCTTTTAATGAAATTTGATTTATCTCTGAACGGCCAGGGCTCTCTTCCAGTAGGAATTTATTTACCGGATTCATTTATCCGTTTAATTTTAATTTGTTAGTTTTAATTGTTTTGTTTAATTTGATTTTTTTTAACAACCTCTCCTGAGCGAAGAACAACCTCTTTGCCCTTTTGGGTATTTAATATGAATCCTTAAGGTTCATCTTGTGTGAAGCTTGTAACTGTTTTTTTGGAATAAGTCATAATGATTAATAAATTACATTTTTATCTGGTAAAAACAGTGGTGTTTCTTGATCTTTAGTTAAGTTAATTTTTGGTGTTTAGGTGTTGAAGTGTTTCAAACTTACTATTTTAGGTACGAGGTTGTTAAGTGTAATAATTTTATTTCCTAGTATTTAAGTGGCTTAACCACTACGACAAATTTGGTGCCGTTGGACCAGTCGCTCATTATGGGTTTTTCTTTTACAACGCTTTGAGTAAATTAGTTTTCGGTTGAGAGTTCTGGCATTTGTTTGTGTTTTTTTTCCTCTCTTTTTCTTTTTGGGGCAGGCAGAATTAATTAACGAATTGTTGATACCTTGTTATTATGATATTCTTATTCTGTTAAAAGTTATATTATTATGAGTGGTGAAAGGGGAGGCAGGTTCTAGCATCGAACCCCCAAGTTAACTGTACTATGCCGCCAAAACGTGGTCGTGGCCGGGGTAGGCAACAAGATCCTGATTTTGATGAACTCGAGAACTTAAATGTTAACCTAGCTAGCTTGACTGAGGCAGCTGTTGAATTACCTCAGCGAGAGTTTCAGATTCCTGATTTCAGATCATCCTCACAGAGACTCCACCTAATGGACTCTGTCGAAGAATTTAGTGGGGAGTCTGATGTCACTGTAGGGGATTTTTTTGATCAGATCGACCTGCTGGGCAACCACGCAGGTTGGTCTGACCAAGATAAGTTACTGGTTGCCAAACTAAGAGTCAAGGGCAGGGCAAAAGGGTTCATCACTAGTAACCTAAGTTTAAAGAGAGAGACATCCTATGATGTATTTCGAACACAACTCTTGGACAATTTTGAGATAAGAATTTCATCACATACTTCTCTAAAACAACTTTTGTTGGCTTACCAACGCCCGACTGAGTCTGTACGTAATTTTGCTTCAAGATTAGAAGCTCTGTCACACCGCACTGTTACAAATGAATTGAGAGACAATGAGGCAGTCAATGGGGTTAGACAGGAAAACTTATTGCAGGCCTTTTTGGCTGGCCTTAAGCCTGATATTCAACGAGCGGTAGTGATTCAGAATCATAAGACATTTGCAAAGGCAAAAACACACGCCTCCCTGCAGGAAGAACTTCAGGAACAAATGCAGACTGTAAACAACACCGTTAGAGCCAGTTCAGGTGTAGACACACAATCTGAAATAACCTCAGCCCTGCAAGCTCAGGCACAAGTTATTTCCGACCTGTCGGCACAAATGCAACAGTTATCTGCTGAACTGGGTCAACTGCGACAACAAAGGGGTTCTTCTAGACCTAAGGGGGAAATAAGGTGCTATCAGTGCAATGAAATTGGACATTTTCGGAGAGATTGTAGATCTGGCCCTAGGCAAAATCCTAGAAACCAATTTAATTCACAAAATTTTCCACCACAGGCAGGTATGTTTGGACCACCTGCTCCACATTTTCAGTACCCATCTCAGGGTCCACCACCTTTTCCTTATTTTCCTGGACACCCACAAGGAGGACAAAACAATAACCGCCCACCTTTAAACTAAGCCAGGGTTGTGGGAATTCACCAATCACCACAGTAGAAGGCCCACTGGTGCCCCTCGTTTGCCATATTTCAGGGGAAGGAGATTTACCTATTATAAAGGGAATGATTTTGGGGAATAGATTAAATCTTCTGGTTGATTCGGGTGCGACTGTTAATCTACTTGATAGGAAATACCTTTCTTGTATTAAAAATCCCCTTATCGAGTCATGTGATCTTAGAGTTTCTGGAATTGCTAACACAATTCTACCCATTTTAGAGAAAATTACCCTACCTGTCACTTTAGACAGTGAAACCTTTTCAGTAGAATTTCTAATTTCACCCAACACCATTTCTAACCAATATGGTGCAATTTTGGGTGTTTCTTTTTTGAAGGATAACCAAATCACTCTGGATTTTGAACAGGGTTACTTACTTTCGGCTAAATTGTTCATGTCTTTCCACAATAACTCTCTAACACCTAATGTAAACATTATCAATGTTCATAACACTACACTTTTTGGAACATGCCATTCAAAATACATACTGCCACCTCTTTCTGAAAATCTGGTTAAAGTTAAGTTACCAGTCACACCTTTAGACACTAAATTAATTCTCTTTCAGCAACACCCTAACTTTTCTAACACTGACCTTTTCATTTCAAAAAGTGTAAACACATACAATAATAATGGCATTCACTACATTAAAATTCTTAATACCTCTAGTGAACCTGTGCATATAAACAAAGGACTTAAATTAGTAACTGCTGAACCCATTCATACCACAACAACTACAACTCAGCACATCAACACTCTGAACACCATTGCTAGTGAGCTGGATGACTCATTTGAGGCATGGGGAGGTGATTTTAAATTAGATCACCTACCGCCTGGTCATAAACAAACACTCACAAACTTACTTAAACAATATTCTGGCATATTTGCTAAAAAGGTTCAAGATCTTTCAGGCTGCGATACAATAGAACATGAAATTCACCTAACAGACAACATACCCGTTAGAGTTAAACCTTATAAAACACCTTATCATTTAAGAGATGAACTAAATAAACAAATTTCTGAGCTTCTTGAGGCAGGTATAATCACTGAGGGATTCTCACCCTACTCAGCCCCTGTTCTTTTGGTTAAGAAGGCAGATCAATCTTATAGATTAGTGACAGATTTTAGAAAATTAAATGAGAAAACTGTGCCTGATAATTTTCCTCTACCAAATATGATAGAATTAATTGATAATTTGTCTGGAGCCCATTTTTTTAGCACTATGGATCTCACTTCGGGTTTTTTTTCAAATGAAGTTGGCTGAGAGGGACACCTATAAGGCTGGGTTTTCTACACAACAATCTAGCTACAATTGGTTGAGGTTGCCCTTTGGCATGCGCAATGCTCCTAGTTCCTTTCAAAGATTAATGTCTGTGGTTTTATCTGGGTTGGCACCCTTGCAAATAGGAACTTACATTGATGATATAGTGGTAGCATCTAATACCTTTGACGAGCACATTCATAAACTTCAATTGGTCTTTGACAGGCTGGCGACCCATAACCTTAAATTAAAACCCAGTAAGTGTTCCTTTGTTCAAGATACAATCACTTACTTGGGATACAAGGTCACTCAGGGAGTGGTATCACCTGACCCCTCTAACTTAAAATCTATAGAAAATATCAAATTACCAACAAATCGTAAACAAGTGAGACAATTTTTAGGACTCACAGGATTCTACAGACGTTTTATTCAAAATTATGCTAGCATTGCACTACCACTCACCAACTTAACAAAAGACAATCAACCGTTTAATTGGGATGTTGCGGCACAGGAGGCTTTTGATTCCTTGACAGCGGAGTTACTTAAAGAGCCAATTTTAAAATTACCCAATCTTTCACGTCCTTTTTTTCTTTGTACAGATGCCTCAAATTTTGCTCTAGGCGCTTGTTTATGTCAGGAGTATGACAACTTTTTACACCCTGTTGCTTTTGCTAGTAGAAAATTAAAAGATGCAGAAGTGAGATATAGTACAATAGAGAGAGAGGCTTTAGCCATTGTTTGGGCGACTGCTTATTTTAGACAATATCTTCTAGGGAAGGAATTCACTATTTTTTGTGACCAGGCATCTCTTTCACAAGTTCTAAAACTTAAAGATTCAACCTCTCGCATTGCACGTTGGATGGCTGCTTTAGGACAATTTAATTATACAATTATTCACAAACCAGGTAAATTAAATGTTACTGCTGATTTCTTTTCTAGAGCCATTAACGTTGTGAGCTTGGTAGAACACAATGTAGAACCTGTTTTGTTCAAAAACATTGCTACCCATCAACTCACAGATCCAAACTGCTTAAAACTTATTCAACTCTTACATTCTAACATTAAACCCAACCCGAAGAAACTTAATTTTTTTTTAATAGACGATGTTTTGTTTTGTACCAATGTACATCCAAAGAATCGTTGGCAGAGAGGTCAAAGAATTGTAGTGCCTGCAACTTTAAGAGCCCAAATTCTTAACTTGCATCATGATTCACTTGTCGCAGCTCATTGTGGATTCAGTCGAACTCTCTCTAAAATTCAAAAGAGTTTTTATTGGCCTGGCATGTACTCTCACGTTAAAAACTATGTTGCTTCCTGTCACTCTTGCCTGCAAAGGAGAGGTCATCGACCTTCACAGAAGGCTCCTTTGGTCAGAATTCCTGTCACAGGCAGACCTTTCGAACGAATTGCAATGGATTTCGTGGGACCTTTACCATTAACTTTTACGGGAAATCGTTATATTTTGGTTTTTAGTGATTACTTTACACGTTATTCTGAGGCTTTTCCTCTTCCTGACACCAAGAGTCACACTGTGGCCGCAACATTAGAAAAATTCATAGCCACACACGGAGTACCAGAAAATCTCATCACTGACAGGGGATCTAACTTTTTGTCTGAAACCATGAAAGAGGTTTACAGTGTTTTGGGAATTAAGAAAATTAACACTACAAGTTACCACCCTCAGTCAGATGGTGTAACAGAGCGTTTGAATGCCACACTGGTGAACTCACTGAGTCACTTGGTTAATCATTCGCACGACGACTGGGATAGGTTAATACCGTACGCTTTGTTAGCTCACAGAACAGCTAGACATGCTAGTACTGGCGAGTCGCCAGCTTTCCTTTTGTATGGTAGGGACTTAATTCTCCCAACTGATCTTTTATTGAACAGTGCTTTCAGGTCTTATGCGGACACTCCAACTTATGCCACAGATTTGTGCATAAGGTTGCAATCTGCTTTTGAAATTGTTAAGAAAAACTTAACTCAGGCCGCAGAAAGGCAGGAGAATTTTAGGGCAAAAACCGCAGTTGTGAAGAAAATTACTGTAGGCGATTCAGTTTTCTTACACACTCCTGTTTTGGAATCCGGTCAAGTTAAAAAGTTTGCGAAATTTAACAAGGGTCCCTATCGAGTGATTAAGCAGGCCAAAAATAAAGTTAATTTCCAGCTTACAAAACCTAACGACCCTTCGGTTCAAATTTGGGCACATGTAGACAGATTAACTCTGATACCCCAAAGAACGATTTTTCCCTTTTTGGAATTGGACGATGACTTGAATAGCACTGATTCAATTGTGACTACCGATTTGGACACTCCTTATAACTTACGACCCAGACAAGGTGGTTTTGTTCGTCGTACGTAGTTTTAGGAAATTGTAAAAAAAAAAAAAATTGTTTAATCTGCGCTGCGGTAGTTGTAGGATTTTTGCTTCAGAGAAACTATAATCACATTTTCTTCTCTGGTGATATTGTTTTTGCTTGGGAACTATATGAATAGTTAATTAGTCTCTTTTTGTGAAAATTTTAGGTTTTCTTTTTCTTATCTAAATTGTCGGGTTGACATACTGTACTCCTGGGTTCACTTTCGCTGGTCACTCTCGGTGTATCACTCATTAAATTTAATTTTTTTTTAACCTCCCTTAGTTGGAGCCCCTTGCTGGTCAATGGGCTACTTTAACTCTGAGCTCAATTCCCTTTTGCTTACATTTTTTTTTGGGGGGGGGGGGTACACGGACGGTGACTGGTGGGTTTGGTTCTGGCAGTGCCTGTATGGCTTCTCTGACTTATTATATATATTTTTTTCTTCTCAGTAAGTGTTGTCTTACTGTGCAATTGAAATTTCGAATTCTCTCTTTTATACACACTGAGACTGTGTGTCACTTTATTAGAGGGAAGGAATCTTTGAGAAGGATTAACCTTCATTTAAATTTTTTTGTGTGTGTGGGGACACCAATTGGGTGTATAAACATCAGGAGGATGTTGACCTTTTCGTTTATTGGGTTTTTTAGAGATAGTTACACTTTTGTGGAACTGGTTGTTGTGTTTTTTTTTCTTCGATCAGCCATTCTGATGCTGATGAGTTAAATTGTATTTATTTTTTTTCTTTCTTTATTGGAAGGTTTTAACTTCCTTAATTTGTTTTAAAATTTATCTCGAGGGAGGGGATGTGAACCTTGCCTCTCCTTTTTAAAGCCCTAGTGCAATACTTGGGATTTTGTGCAATCAATTACATTATGACACGCCTTCTGAAGGGCTTGTTCTTATAACTAACCAAAAATTTACAAAATTTTCCTAAGTCAATATTTAATATTTACTTATATGTTGTCAAATGCATTCTCCTTATTTAAATAGAAATTGTAATTTAAATACTTTCCCCCTTCAGAACCAACCGCCTGTAAACCAGTATGTTTGTTTACCTTTGAACACATGTCTTTGTTTATTTACATTCACAGCCTTATGCAGTACAGTCATTGTTTACCTACTCTTTAGTTTTATAACATTGATTACCAATTGTTCATTTTTATGCTGTTCATTCATTATTCGCATAGCCTTTTTTTAAATTTTAGCCTTTATTCCTATTTTAAAATTTGTTTTGTTATTAATTAGTTTATGCATTTTTTACACTTGATGTTAAATAAAAAAAAAAAAAATTTTTTTTTTGATTAAGAGATTACCTAAACTTAACTTGTTTTACTGTTTGTTGATTGAAATTTTTGTTTTAATTGGGAATCTGCCTAGCCCTTACTTGTAGTTGTGTTTGCTTAGTACCTTATATTTTTATTTTATATCTTTTTCTTGTGATTCGGGAGGTCATATATTACTGCAAAAATATTTTTTTACCAGAAATTGAATGCTTTTGTAACTTGAAAAAAAAAAAATTCTTTGAATTTTTTTTAAGAGAGGCACGTGGGGAATGTTATGACTGGAAATGTCATTGTTAATTTCTAACTTAAACTTAAAATTTATCTCTTAATTTTGATCTTAAACTTTAAAAAGGACTTTATTCTTTATGTTCTACAATTTATATCACCTTTGAATGGCGATCTTTTTACGTTTTCCCATTTTTAGAGTCATATCTTTTCCCACTTGCTTCAAAAATTTAATCTTTCGAAGTTTTGTTTACTTCGTAGTATTCTTTTAAAACATCGTACTTAATTATTTTTTCGGCGCCTGAATGTGTTACAGATATGCCGAGGTGTTAGCGTTTTTCATTTTTAAAATGCCATCCATTGGAGGCCGATGGGGTTGTTTTTGGTTCAACGAGAGGTTGTATTTTTTTGAGAATTCAAGTAGGAGCCGTTGTGTTATCTTTTCTTGGGTAAATTTTGAACGACGCCGTGTATTCTTGGGCCACAAACGAGAGTCCTTGAACCGGTTTACTCCTGGTTTTGGGAAGAAAAGCTGATGCAATAGCCCGAATCCCGACGTCTGATTGGTTGGGAAATCGCCGTAAAAGGGAAGGAGCGTCGCCGTGGACGGTAATTCTTGGTTTTGCTGCCGTTAAACACAGTCGCAAAGGAGTGCGGATCCGGAAGCAGGAGAATGTGCCGTGAAGTCAGCCATGTCGCGGGAAGTGGTTTCCCTCCAATTCACCCGTAACTCTCCTACCACCCCTCATCAAGAAGGATAGACTCGAGGTGACCAACTACCCAGTCAAGCAACTAACCGGATGAGTCCCATAGCCTAAATACTCCAGTAACCACCGGATCCAAAATCAAGGAACCACCGGATCCAAGATGGAGGCCATCTTAGCATCTTTCATCTCCCATGTCCGCCATTGAAGGAATCAATTCACCCGTAACTCTCCTACCACCCCTCATCAAGAAGGTCCCAAAAGAGACTCTATGTGAATTCTTCCCGTAGCCTAAATACTCCAGTAACCACCGGATCCAAAATCAAGGAACCACCGGATCCAAGATGGAGGCCATCTTAGCATCTTTCATCTCCCATGTCCGCCATTGAAGGAACCAATTCCCCAGCAACTCTCTGACCACTTCCATCCTCCCGGACCACCAGCCTTTAAGGAACTGTTTAGTTCATTCAGGTAGTCTGTTCATCCCAAAACAGACTCGTGTAATTTATTTATTTTCTTTTAATGAAATTTGATTTATCTCTGAACGGCCAGGGCTCTCTTCCAGTAGGAATTTATTTACCGGATTCATTTATCCGTTTAATTTTAATTTGTTAGTTTTAATTGTTTTGTTTAATTTGATTTTTTTTAACAACCTCTCCTGAGCGAAGAACAACCTCTTTGCCCTTTTGGGTATTTAATATGAATCCTTAAGGTTCATCTTGTGTGAAGCTTGTAACTGTTTTTTTGGAATAAGTCATAATGATTAATAAATTACATTTTTATCTGGTAAAAACAGTGGTGTTTCTTGATCTTTAGTTAAGTTAATTTTTGGTGTTTAGGTGTTGAAGTGTTTCAAACTTACTATTTTAGGTACGAGGTTGTTAAGTGTAATAATTTTATTTCCTAGTATTTAAGTGGCTTAACCACTACGACAATATTGTCCATCACGTGAATATCTCCCCGCAACATTGGTTGCTCATATCGGTATATGATTACGCATGTTTCGTGATCTTAACGTATGTCAATGTGTTATTTTTTTTATATGTGAAAAAAGTAAACTTTTCCACATATATTGATAATTTTCATGTTTATTCAGTTTGTGGTTGTTTTTCATATTATTCAGTTTGATACCAACTGAGATGACATAATATAAATTGTTAAATGTGCTATAGTTTTAATATATGTGTTCCCACTTAAAAGCATGTTTGATTTTAAATTTTGTTTAAACTTTCTCCTAAAAAATTTTATAGCGGACCTCAGCGCATTTTTTTTATTTTTTTTATTTCTGATAAAGTACTTCGAAACATTCACATCTTTCAATGTTGTATCTTCTATATTTCCAGTAAAACTTCTCACATTATACATGAATTTCAAGAAATTTGCTATGTCTAAGTTTGGTATTTTTTTTAATGTATAGATATTTCATCATTGTCATTCTATGATAAGATATCAAGTATGTTCTTAATAAACAAGAGTGTATTTTCTTGTCATAAGCAAGAAAAACGAAGTTAATATAAGTCAATGATAATTCTCATTTATGAATTTCTTGTCGTCTTCAACTTTTTTCAACACATTTCACTCAACTTCTATTTTCACTTCATCTATCACTTTGTCATACTTCTTTACAGTTATAGTATGTATCAGTTCAAGTCACTGTTTAAATTTACGTCATTGATTTATTCAGTTCACTCAATCTCTTAGGTCATAATAATTTCATTAAATTTATAAGATTCAACAAAAAAACCCTACTCATTACACATGAACTTAATATTATTGCACTGGGAAGTACTATAGAAATTTGGACAATAAAAATCTATTACAACAGCTAATAAATTCAATTTTCGACAAGCATGATAGGATATAAAAATTGTATTTTTTCATTTTTCTGCTAAAGTTTAAATTCTCTGTTAGACAATAAAACGTTTGCCTAGAATAAAATCATAAATTATTCATCATTTATGTACCAACAGTAAAATTATCATTTACATTTTTGTAGATTTTTCTTTTTAACATGATAATGTCTTACATGCAAAGTTTATTTAATAGTAATTTCCGACTTGAAAATGTAGATAGCATTTATTTTCGATGAGTTTGATTTCAACTGACAAATATATTTCAACATTCGAAGCATATGCGAGTTATGTGAATAAACCATATGCAACTTAGCTAAATTTAAGTAATTAAGTTGTGAAGTTTTATCTTTGCCATAGAAAATATATTTATTTTTACTGATTTTTGTTAAGTGCTAAGACGATCTTTTACAAAGTATGTCTTCTTGCAACATGAGAAAAGATGCGAAATGATAAGGACTTCTCTGGTATGCTTTCAATTCCTTGAGAAATACATTTAGCTTAACTACAAGACTTGTTCCGATTCTGAAGTATGCTATTTCCTATCGTAATTTATAATTTTACATGATACTTGGTTTAAAAGTTGAAAAAGTTTGTACAAATTTCCTATGTAAGTTCTGCTTCACTGAAAAGTTATCGGTCACAAGCAATAAAAATTTCACTTTGTTTGACTAATATTATGTATGTGTTAATTATCATGAGTAATATCAGTTTTATTTGTGTCTTTCGAAAGCGAGCATTCATAAATTTAAAAGGATATTTCAAACTATTTTCAAAATATAAGTATCTTTTACAAGTTTTTTCCGGAATGAAATTTGCTCAGTTATATTAATATTGAATATTCATCTTACAAAATAAGCCTCTTGTAAAACACATTCCGTTTCAGTTTTTCTGAAATTTATGTATAAGTTATTTAGAAATTATGGATGGAAGTTAAAAATCTCTATATTAATGATATATTGTCAGCACCTCTCAAATAATAATAAAAAAAAAATTCACGTATAATTTAGTTTGTCCAGATGATGTTCAATTTTACGTAGTAACAAACTCTACATTTTTCAAATTTATGCTAGTTTTTCACAAGAAAAAAAAATATTCTTTAAGTTTGCCTAGCAAACTTTTTTCAGTATTTAAATTTTCTAGTATATTCCATCACATGAGTAGTTAACTATTTCCACTAAGGAAAATATCTTATTATTTTAGTTTGTTTGAATGATGTTAGATTTTTATGTTTCTGATTGGTGATTTGCATATACTCTTTTAAAAACTTTACACAATTCGTAACATATATGTTAGAAATTATAGTATATCGCATCTGAGATTGAACAAATTTATAACTAATATCATGTAAAGAAGGTTAAATTTTAAAAACATGTCATTGAATATGAGTGTTACCATGAAAAAAGTTAACTAAGTTACTTGTGATTTCCTTTCAGAGTATAAAAAGTTATGTAGTTTACATATAATTCGCAAGTTTCTTTCAAATTATCTTAAGATGTTTTAAAAGTCTTGCAGGCGATTTTCAAAACTTGAATGCATATCTACAATGTATTTAATATCTACAATTTATTTAATATTTTCCCCCAATTCACCTTTCTTAGATTGATAAGTAAAATAATCCTTAGTCAGCATTTATTGCACGAGTTAATATGACACCTTAACGTATATTATTACAAAGTAAATTGTCTAAGTCTTTCTTGAAGTAACATAAATTTCCAACTTGTATTGATTTTCCGATTGAAAAGAAGAGGTGAAATTTTTTCTTTGGAGTATCTATAACTAATATTTATTTTAAATCTCTTACTATTTTTCTTCTATGTAACAATTTTGTTAAGTTTTACCCGTATTGTAGCAGATAATCCCACTGAGTTTGAACAATATTCAATGTTTTAAATAATAGAAAAGTTTTCAAGTAGAAATGATCTTAAATTCTCCAAGTGAATCATACTTTTTGGAAGAAAGTCCATGCGAATTCTACCTTCACTTACTAATATGTCTTTGAAATCCACTTCATTCATTCCAAGTTTTCACAAACATTTCATTATGAAAACGGCAAAGTAGGAAAACGATAATCTCAAAGACCTGCTGACACATCACAGCATCACCCGCTGCTTGCGCGTCGATGCTGTTGTTCTTGCTGTACAAATCTCCCGACCTGTTCCAACTAGTTTTAGCGTGACTCATCCTCCGATCTAAAAATGCCGGCGAATGGCGTATCACCTACAGCTACCCTGATTGGCTAATTCCCGCACCTGCTTATCTTCCCATTTAAAGATGTGAATTTTATATGTAAAGTGAATTTTTACGCTAATGCTTAAATTCTTTGCTATAGAAAGTTCAAGTATGTTAGTTTTTTTCTCTTATATGTTACATTTTAAACACATGATACGAAATTTTTACGTTATGTTTATCTTAGAAATTTTAAGTATATTATTTTTTTTCTTATTTAACATTAACCTAAGAGTTTAATTGTATATGAAGAGTAAATTGTCACGTTAAAGTTTAAGGATATGATATTTTTGTGAGGTAAATTTTCGTGTAAAGGTTAAAATTCTTTATCTTTGAAATTTTTATTCTGTTAAATTTCCCATTATTTAACATTAACCTAAGAAAATAATTGTATATGAAAATGTCGCGTATTGTTTAAATTGTTGTCGAAGAAAGTTTAAGTATGTTATTTTTTTTCTTCTCTAATTTAGCATTATTCTTACACATTTTAAAGATAAAAATTTTATGCGTGAAATAAATGTTCGCATATTGTTTCAATTCCTTACCTTATAAATTTTTAGTATTTCTTTTTCTCTAATTTAGCGTTATTCTTACACATTTGAAAGACATAATTTTTATATGTGTGGTAAATTTTCGCGTATTATTTAAATTATTTGCCTTATAAATTTTTAGAGCTTCTTTTTTATCTTATTTATCGTTGATATAAGAGTATGCTAATTCTTCTTACACGTCACATTTTAAAGTCGTGATTTTTATATGTGAAGAAAAAATTTTACGTTAATGTTAAAGTTATTTGTCGTACAAAGTTTAAGTATGTTACTTTTTTCTCTTATTTAGTGATATTCTTACACATTTTAAAGACATGATGTTTATTCGTAAAGTAAATTTTCACGTTCACTTTTGAATTCTTAGTTGTAAGATGTTCAAGTATGTTACTTTTTCTCTCTTATTTATGCATTAGAGTATCCAAAAATCAGAAAAATTGTTCAAACAAAGTTGAGACGAAATGTAAAACCACCTAAAAAGTGGGAAAATTTATGATTCAATAAAGTGATATTGCTTTAACATTTTTTGTTCTATTATTTCACATAAGAAAATCACACACAAATTTCCATTGAATAATTTTTATTTACAATTTCAAATAATCTTTCAAAGCACCATATGATATACATTTAAAGAAATCTTCATTAAAGAATTGTATGACATTTTTACATTGTAAGGTTTCAATCACATTTTTAACATTAAGTACAAGAATAGCATCGTCTCCAACACACCAAGACTGATCTTGCAATGAAGTAGTTATACAGACATGATTTCCTTGTGAGGGGTCACCAATAGCACAAGCATCACAGCGAAACAATTTTAAAACATTACTTTCTATTTCACATCGAAAAGCAGAAACATATTCATGAAATAAGTCTATATTGGGAGGTATATTTACATTTTGAACACAATGATTAAGAATTTCAACTCGTAGTAAATTTATAAGAGACTCCTTGATGGTTTCACATATTTCATGCATGAGATCTCTAATTTTAGCAAGATTATTTTCATTTACTTTTAAGGAACTTTCCTTAAGTTTAAGATAAAAGAGTTGTTTTAAAACTAACTCACCCTTATGTGATAGAACCAGGAGTTGATTGTTACACACAACGCTACTAGCTGCGTATTTCGTGTTCACGTGTAAGAGTTTGTTATAAAAGTCCTGAAAGGTATCCATGTTCATCATAATTTTCTGAGTACTTCCTTGACTATTATGTTGAGACATGTGGATGAAAAGACGAGAGTCATATTGATGAAGGGACACTATGAAACCAAATCCAAGGTTCCATTCCTTGAGGCATCCACTGGTTTTCTTTACAGAGGCATAAAGGCGAGTCATCCAGTTGTCATCGGGAATTGTTTCTTCTTCGACGATCACTTCATCTGATGGTCTCTTCCGAGAAATGGACTTGTGGGGATACTCTACAATATCTTGGGGTCTCGCTACGATGTTCCGAAAAGTGATACTGATTCTCGGCTCCTTCACAGCAGGCTCGGCTGAAATTTCATGGGTCCAGAACTGATTGGTGGGTGGCTTCATGAGAAGGAGAGATCCACTTGTCAACGGAACTTTGTTGGGCTGGAAATCAGGACGGGCAAACTGCATGGTTCTGATAGCTCCGAGACTTAGGGTTGGAATAGTGAAGTCTGGATCCAAGTCTTTTTCGCTGTCTTTATGAGCTCCAATCTTGGCATTTCCATCTGCATAGTAGTTGAGAAGGGCATAGTTGTATTCTTGTCCAGTCTAGTTTTCAACATCCTTCTTAATATCAAGCAGTGTAGAAGTCCACGGCTTGGAAAAGACGCACGTTCCAGAAAAAGTATATTTCACGCCAGTATCACCAAAACCGAGCACTTTCCTTTGAGGCGTGTAACTTTTTCCATTAAAGTTCAATTGGAGATTCTCATACTCGTAGTTCAACAATTCATGTAACAACTGCTGTGATTTAGCTGCATCGTAAAAACTTTCAACGAGTTCAATATGTAAATCAGACGACATTTTCACTTCAAACTAACAAGCACAACTTCGAAGAAACAACAAACGCACCTTCACTTGACAAAATCAGCAGAGAAATGGTGTGTTCGCTGAATGCAAGTCCGTGAGTGACGCAGCTCATCCCTTCTGATTGGCTGGTAGTCGAAACAACGCCCTCTAGCGTGAAATCTGATTGGTTAACACCTATCCACCTTTATCGCCGTGCAATATCCTGTCCCAAGCTGTTCAAACCAGTTCAGACAGAATGACTCATCCGATTAACACCTGCTCGTATCTAGATCTCACACAAGATGTTGCCATACCTTAAATGCTAAATCTTAACATAGAATGACGTCATACCCACTGTGACGTTCTAGTAAAAATATCTATAACTCTAAGTTATTCGTTTAGAAGCAGCCCTAAAACAACTCAACTCCACCTGAAAGGTAAATCGAAACTAAAAAGTGTTGCCACCGCTCAAAACTTTGATATAAAACAAGTTATGACGTCATACTCACTGTGACGTCACTAGTAAAAATATCTATAACTCTAACTTATTCACTTAGAAGCAGTCCTAGAACAACTCAACCCCATTTAACTGGAAGCAACAAAAAAAAAACTAAAAAGTGTTGCCACCGCTCAAAAACTTTGATATAAAACAAATTATGACGTCATACCCACTGTGACGTCATGCAATAAAAACCTATCACTCTAACTTATTCACTAAGAAGCAGTCCTAGAACAACTCAACTCCGTCTGCTAGATAAACCGAAACTAAAAAAGTGCTGCCACCGACCAAAACTTTGATATAAAACACATTATGACGTCATACCCACTGTGACGTCATACACAAACAGCTTATAACGAAACCGAAACTAAAACAGCAGCAGGAGGGGAACAACTCAACTCCACTTCCGGTGCCGTCATATCCAGTGATGTCACTTTTTGATATAAAACACATTATGACGTCATTCCCACTGTGACGTCATACACAAACTGCTTATAACGAAACCGAAACTAAAACAACAGCAGGAGGGGAACAACTCAACCCCACTTCCGGTCACGTGACTTCCGGTGACGGCATATCCTGTGATGTCACTTCCTGTGATGTCACTTCCTGTGATGTCACTTCCTGTGACGCCATATCCGGTCACGCCCACTTCCGATGACGTCATCGTCCCTCGTCCCATCCCGCCATGGCTCAGGACTGTCATTTTCTAACTACTCACGATACCTATTATATGTAGGCGGTCCATCAATGTAGGCTGTGGAAAAGATACCGACTCCCTTATAATAGACTTCTAGTGTAAAAATGCCGATTCGTTAAACTCGGGTTTTTTTTTTTTTTTTTCATTTTTTTTTTATTCAATTCAATTTTGTTGTGGCTCTACTTTAAAAAAAGGGCTCGATAAAATTTCGAAAATTTGCCGACTTTTCAACTTTCTAAAACTTTGGGGGGTGGGGGCGAGACGCCCCCTACGCCCCCCGTTCGCGTCGTCCCTGCTTATGGTTACAGGCGATATTTATCCTAATAGTAATTACGTAATAAAATCTCATCTACGTCTACTGTCAATTCGTATATTTGAATTCCAAGGACAAAGGCCACGAATTGAGGAGTGCAGAAGAATTACAAAGAAAGATCGACTAACACATACTTAATAGAGATAGACACTGGTAGAAGTGGCGAGAAAAAAAGTGGGTGACAAATGCAACTCCCCCCCCCCCCCCCCCCTCCCCAACGATAAATTTTAAAATTTCCTTTCTTATAATTAAAATATTAACAAGTAAGGAAATAATTTATACTTCCTAACACTTACATTGAACATGGGTCCAAAATTTACTATTTTTAGTGAATACTCTGCTACTTTATTTTTTCACTTGGAAGTATGAGATTAGTAGTAATTCCACATTTTATGCATACGTGACTGGTTATTTAGATTTAAACAGTGCTTCTAAATGTGCATATTTTTATGAAATTAAATTATTAGAGAACCTTTTTTTGTTTAGCTTGTCTTTATATGAAACAAGAATAGAAATTTAATTTAAAAGAAAGTTCCTCCAAAGTTAAAAGTTGATCAATCGTAACAGTACTTGTTAATAAAAATGCTTTTATCTTTATACAAAATAGTACAATCCATTTTTATAATAGTATGATATATATCATAAATAGAGTTTTTTTTTTTTTTTTTTTTTTTTTTTTTTTAAACATTTGAATACTTTTAATCACTTTTTCTCAGTATCACTACATTTAAAGGTTAACATTATTTTTCTCTAGTAGTTTTTAGACGGATTGAGTGCTTTTAAAAGAGGGGGATGGATTTCTGTGGTTTTAGAATTGGTATGGGTATTTTCTTGAAAAATAGGGGATCGCGTCACCCCGCGTCTATCCACACTTCTAGCACTGGAGATAGACGATGCCTACCTCTCCCTTCCCTTTTAATATTTATAGACAAAAAGAGTAGTCAAGTGAGTCATTTCAAAAATTTTGTTGGTTCATTATATTCATACTACATAGCACAGAAATTACACTATTTACTATGATCAGGTATCATAATGTCAAAAAATGAAACAAGTATCGCAATGCTCGAGAGCTAGCTTGTGTGACAAATAATTAAAATAATAGCTTTGTGCATATCTGCTGAAAAGTTTATATTTAAAAGATTCCATCAATCAATTCATTGTCATTAATTTAGAAGAATTGTGTGCTTATATGCTAAGAAAAGAAAGAATAATTTCATTATGCAACTCGAAATGTTTATCGAGTGACATCAAGGTTTCCCAGTGCTATCTCAAATTCTTTGAACCCAACAAAGAAATATTATCTCAGTAATCAAACACCGTTCGTCTTTTCGTTATGACGTATTTCTTCGAAACGTGTTCTTGAACCATTTCGCGGCATTTGGTGTTAGTCACTAAATCGAACGTGTTGAAAAAAGACTGATATCAGAAAACTCCAGAACTTGCTTTCTTCTAGAATTTTTTTTAAGCCATCAGGCGAGAGGCGACTCACAGATTCTTTGAAGATGGAAATCTGCGTTGAAGCATCTTACGGTGATCACCAGTACCTCAAGTATGAGCATGAAATAATTTATTTTAAAATATTTTATTTTCATATTTTAATTTAAATCCCAAATTTTTATTGATTGATAAAGTATTTTATCCAGACTTTTTTTTATGGAAATAATCTTTACGAATCTATCTACAAGAGCAAATAAGAACAAACAAATGTTCATTGTTGGTTTATCTTTATTTGACGACCGTGGATCCTCAGAAAAATCGCGTCTAAAAAAAAAAGAGAGATTAGATTTCTTTTTCTTTGCTTATCGGTTGCTGTTTGCGTAAACAGTTGAAATGAAAGCCATTGGGCTTTTACCCTAATTGCTATATATTAATTTTTTTTAAGAGTGCAGCAGTCTTCTACGAAAAAAATACGTTTTAGAAATATGTAATGAACATAGAAATATAAAACGAATCGACTGACTCTTTTGCTGCACTATTCGAGAAGTGACCAATACATTTGCCAATAATACGCAAATAATCGTTTCAATGACAATAAAGCTTTTTACAATATAGCATCGTGGTATAAAACATTCTTACAGCGAATGTTAAAATCTTTAGCATAGTGATTGCATTTTGAAGGAAACCATGTTTAAAATTTCACGTACAGCTATAATATTTCGTTTATCAATACAAGTAAAAAAGACGACAAATTACAGGCACAAGGCACATCTAGGTTGATCCAATTTAACTTTTTGGAAGAATCTTCCAGTATAGATCCAGCTTTCTTTTAAAACTCTTGACTCCGGTGTACAACTTACGATGTGATCCAGCAGACTAATCCACTTATCAATCATTCTGTTGTAAAAGTAATATTTTTTTTTAAATCCCTATTCTATACTTGAACTGATTTTGTTATTTCATTTTAGTTTTACGAATGCCATTTCAGATAATAACTTTCAACGAAATACTAAATTTTTAAAAATCTATTATTACAAGTTACAAATTTTACTTTCATTGATTCAAATATTGATTGTATAGAAAAAGTATACGTAATTAGAAAGAATAAGTAACTTTTAGAAAATACACAGAATTATTAAAATTACGAACGTCCCATATTTATATTAAAATATATATATATATATATATATATATATATATATATATATATATATATATATATATATATATATATATATATATATATATATATATATATATATATATATATATATATATATATATATATATATATATATATATATATATATATATATATATATATATATATATATATATATATATATATATATGCGCAAATCGAATTATAAAATTCTAATATTTTTAGATTTGGAGTTAACACTAATTAGTGAGGTATTTCAAGAAAAAAAAATCTCTAAACTGTATTACTTCTGATTTCTGTTGTGGTTTGTGTAGTCAGCTTTAGCCGCCCTGATACGGCCTGCGACAGATTTTTCTGCGGCCCGCCGGCCTCGCAGAAAAAAATCAAGCTTCGTGGTTGGGCTTTTTTTTTTTTTTTTTTTTTTTTACATAATTTTAATTTGTCCAAAATATGTGTTAACTATGCATAACAGAGTTCTACACTATAAGACCGAAGAAAATATATAATGAAGCTTTCAGCAAGATATAGTATTCATCAAGAATAAATACATTAACAACTTAACTGAATCTCCTTTGGACAATTTATTAGGATTGGTTGTAGCAAATACTGCGACAAATAGTGACTCTTTCATAAAATAAACTGAACTATTTCGATCATTATTATTTCGCAATTGTGAAACGACTTACAGGGTAATCTGGAAGTACAGTTTAACTTGGTTAGTTCGGTCAACTCGTATAATATCACAATCGGAACGGAAGATTCATTTTTTTTTTACTTTGATTTATTAATAATACAAATTGTTATTTTTTACTTACTTGAAGGGGGAAAAAATATCAAATACAATTTTATTAAAATGAGAAAAATGTCAAGAATTTTTTTTCAGTTTTCAGAAATGTTTTATATTGTTAAATCGATAATAATTAAAGATAAATATATTGCTGTATCCGGCCCACGAAAAGCTCCAACATAATCATATGGCCCACCTCTAAAAGTTAGTGGCGAACGCTATTGTAGATAAAGAAATAAAATATGCAATTTTGTAAGAATTACTGATAAAGAAAAGATATAAATGAAATAGGATGAATGTTTGGAGCGAACGTGCGCTAATCGGAGTCTAACCAACACCTCCTAGATAAGAAAGCCTCTGCACGGGTTACCACTTTTAAATATGACGTCATTAAAATAGTCAAACTTGTAAACTACGAACTTCTTCCATACGGGGTGCCATTTAGAAGAAGTTATCTTTTTGATTTGGCAATAAATGGTTTGGCGACGTTTTAAGTGCTTGTGATTCGTGAAGATATGGTTTGGCGATGTCTTGCGTGCTTGTGATTCGTCAAGGTCTATTTTGGCGCATAACTCTGGCGTGCGACGGACAATAGCAAAAATCAACATCGCCATTTTATTTACCGAATACGTTAAGTCTGCTGCATATTCTGTTTCAAACACGTATAGTTTGCTCATTTTCTGTTCCGAAAAAGTAAAGACTACTGCATTAAGAGTGCTATAAATTATATTAAATGCCATTTCAAAGCTCTGTGGTAAACTGCAAAGGAAATTTTAAAAATGAGCCAAGAGTTCCGGGGCTTAATCCTAGTATACGTTACACGGTAGATTTGGCGACATCGGTGATGTTTGACATGGATGTATGTTTATGTACTTACCATTTTCGGTAAAATCCTAGTATACGTTACAGACTTGGCCCGATTTTGAAAAATGTCGCCAACGCCGAAAAGATGCGTTGACGGCTGTCGCCCAAACTGTTGCCAACTCCGAAGTAACGTTTTTATCATTTTCGCCAAGAATTGGTGTAGGTAAAAACATAGAAAATCGTAACCTGAAAATGGGGTCTATTCCTAGTTGACGTTAAAATATCGCCAAGCCGATTTGGCGCTGTTTTGTAGGCGATACAGTTCTAAATTTGGCAACCCCATTTTTTTTATTGACGTGCTTTGGCTTCAACCTTTTTATACATGGAGCTGGTTCATTTCTCAATTTTTCATATTGGAATTCCGAATTGGCAACATTCTGGCTTTGTCGCCAAATTTTCAAAAGTGCGCCAACCCACAAACGTGAACTAGGAATTTACCTTAATGGTCAAGAAATATATAACATTCCGCATGAATGCAAAGAACTAGGGATGGAACGGATATCCGGCAAATATCCGATATCCGGCATATCCGGCTGATTTTTCAATATCCGAAACCCCGTCGGATATCCGATTTGAAATACCGGACATCCGATAATTTCATTCGGATATCCGGCTATATATCCGGCCACCAGGTATCCACAAGAAATAATTTTTTGCAAAAAAATAATGATCTTTTTCGGACAAAGGGGACACCGCATCCTACACTTTTTTTTCAATTTTTTTTTTCTTGGACATAAATTGCAACATAATTGCGTATTATTGGCGCCGAGTTGATAAGCATAAACGATTCCTCCAATCTTTTTCCATACACATCCTTCATACGTGTTTTGCAATATGTTCTTTTCATTCCAAGTTTATGATCTGATTAATTCCAGATGTTATATTTGAATGCTTCTCCGTAAAACACGAACCGAAATACTAATAAATAGTACTTTTTTTCCATAACATAAGTCTTCCCACTTCCTCCTTTTTTTCTGACATTTGCTAGCGAGTAAAAAGCAATAAATAGCCAATGCGCACTTCTCAATGTTTTTTTTTTTTTTTTTTTTTTTTTTTTTGTTCTATCGACGATAATACCCTACCCCTTTATGCTGTGAATGGTATGGTCTAATTTCTGATTTTTCATTGGCAGAAGTTGAAAGCTGGTATATTTTTTCTGACGTAAAATGAAATATTGTAATTTTTAGGTCTTTAACGCAGCGCCACAATGTGGAATTATATTTAGCTCTCTAGAATGTCTTGAATCATAGTTTCCTCCAATTACAATCCAATTTATAATTTTTAATAATGGTTCATTTAAAATCACCTATTTGGAAGTATTTTAAAATTAATGGAAATGACGAAAGCAAAGCCCTCTATGTGTTACTTGCTCCACAGAATCGTTTAAAAAATATATTGTGCGCGGCAAAAGCCCAAAATCCTTTTCCAGCCTTATGGAACTATTTAATGAGTGTGCATAAGGAAATTCACCGAAGCTTAAAAGACTCACTAAATGCATCAAATATTGATGAACAAGAAAAAACAATTCATCAAAACAAGAAATGCACGCAGACAACATTGGAATCGACATTATATGTACCAGAATTGTGGAGTTTAGATGATCCTAAAGCAAAAGCCTTACCCACAAATATATGTAAGTACTAATTTTGTTTGTTATCACCTTGCTGTGTGTTTTTCGGGTAAAAGTAATATGGAATATTTATGCAGACTTGAGGAAGATTATCTTATGTTTATATTACATGATACAAGGTAAGAAGTTGAGTAACAATTTGCAAACGTATTTCTGAAATATTTTCATCACATTTTAGATTGTTTGGTACAATTTTAAGTAACACACAAACAAAATGGTGATGAAGTTTCAAAATTGTTCAGAAAGTGTAGGTATTGGCATCACTAAAACATCGTTTCATCAACTAAAGTTTAAATAAAAAAATTAACTCAGTGGCGTGACAGCCCGTGTGGACCAAGGCCTGCTGGGCCCAACTCAGCTTTCTTAGACCGAATATCCGGCCGGATATCCGGTGAAATCCGTTTCGGATATCCGTATCCGGTAGACATGGTACCCCGGATATCCGAAATCCGGTATCCGGCAAAACTCACATCCGTTCCATCCCTACAAAGAACATAATATTAAATTTATTGTAGAAAATATTCTAAGGGATGCTGCAAACTTATATCGAAATAGTTATTGTAGGCAACGAAATGACAACCTCTGTTACAAGAAAAAAAATTGTTGAAGCAAAAAAATTTTGTAAATAAAAAAGAAAACTTCAAATATTAAAGTAATTTTGAAGTTAATAAATAGCAACACTAAACTATTTTGCTTTAAAATGTTTTATTGATTAATAATAACTATGATTTGTGAATAAATAGTTTATTTAGATTAGGTGTTTTATTTCGGAATAAAATAATAAAGTAAAATAAAAATAACAGTTGAACATAAATATTAAAAAAAATTCTATTATCTCTGTCCATAAAAAAGAAATGTTTTCTAATTGCTCTCCTATTCAAATTAACTAGCAAAACTAATAAAAGGATAAATCCTATATGCTACCAATGTGAAGGACGATTGAGTACTCTATGTGACGTCACGCAGTCAGTGCGAAGGCTTTCTTATATAGGAGGTGTTGGTCTAACCCGGGACTCCTAGGTCAGTAGACAGGCGTGCTAACCGCTAGGCAAAAGTGACCACTAGTGCCTAGGTGTTGTGTCTGTCATTTGTGCACAACACCACCACAAAGGCATAAGGAAGGTTCTCGAACACTTCAGGTGTAACTGATCTTATCGAAAGACACAGTCGTTAAAATAAACTACCAACCAACGAAAAGCGAGGAAAAATTATTTGAATAAACAATAATAAAACATAATTATAATCGTCTAAATATAAGCATTTATAGTATGGTCGTCACTTAAAATGTTTCAATAATGCATCGTAACCTATATACCATACGGGAGAGTGGGGCATCTTGAATCATTGCCATTAATGCTTTTAGTTTTATTTTCTAACATAAAGATTTCACCACAGAACTCAAACTTTTATGATTTATGCAAAGCATTGTTTATTTCCCTGATTTGCTGTCATTGTAGAAAGTTTTGATTAAAATTCTCATATGAAAGTAAAATTTTGCAGGCAAATAAACTTTTATGAATGTGCTTTTAATTAGTTTCTTTTTCTAAACAGATTTCTATGTTCTAGATAATGGTTTTTGTCATGGTTTTAAATTTAAGTGTTGCACAGGGGCTCCCCCATGAATATTTACAAGGGGGTGCAAAACTAGATTTTTATCAAAATCATTATTTTTTTTAGAAATGTTAATTAATAATTATACATTATAAATTATACTCTTTGAGAATAGTTAAAATTCATGGCATATATTTTTGAAAGCACAACCCTGTTAGAGAGAAAAAAATACAAAATAGTAAAAATATTAAAATATATATTTTAAACAGTTTTTTTGGTGTCGTGGCACGAGCCGACGTGTCATGAGCGCATCGTACCAAGAGCGCACAAACACCTGCAGTATTTGGGGGGGGGAAGAGAGTTGCCTCTCATTTATCAAGCGAATGGTACCATGAGCGCACAAACTGCTAGTTTATGCGCAGAGGGTAGGATCTCCATTCTTTAATTTTTATGTTATAATTTCAAACTTCTTAACAGTACATCAAAATTAAAAATGATGCATTTTTAAACGTAAACTTTATTCTTCCGTTAATTTTTTAATTAGCTAATTGCAATTAAAATGACTAATTAGGATGTTATTAGAACGGACAGGCGGATGTGCGAGACATGAAGAATTATGAATCTGGCTTCAATATTTATTTAATTATAAGTTTTTAAATAAAAAGTTTGAAATAATACACAGTTTATAACAAATGTGCTTATAAGGTGTTTTATAATGTGTTGGCTATCTATAATAATAAAACAAGCTGTGTGTCTGTCTGTGGATCTATAGAAAACTACTTAAAATTGGAGTAGAGCTCTGAAATTTTCAACTTAAGAAGTTTAGGCCTCCTAATTTTACTTATGTCAAACAGAATGTTAAAATTTTAATTAGCTCTTTTTGAATTAATTTTGTTTTACAAAGTGACTTAAAATAGAGATACAGCTCTGAAATTTTCAACATAAGTAGCTTTAGCCTTCTAATTGGACTTTTGAAAATCAGAATGTTAAAATTTTAATTAGTTATTTTTAAATTAATTTTTTTAATTAATTAATATATATTTTACAAAACGATTTCTAATAGAGCTACCAGCTCTGAAATTTTCCGCATAAGTAATTTTGGCCTTCTAATTGGACTTTTGAAAAAAAAGAATTTCTAATTTTTATTTAGTTCTTTTTTAGTTAATTTTTTTAATTAATTAATAAATGTTTTACAAAACAATTTCTAATTGGGCTACAGCTCTGAAATTTTCAAAATAAGTATTTTTGGTCTTCTAATTAGACTATCGAAAAACAGAATTTGAAATTTTATTTAGTTCTTTTTTAACTAATTTTTGTAATTAATTAATAAATATTTTACAAAACAATTTATAATTGGGCTACAGCTCTGAAATTTTCAACATAAGTAATTTTGACCTTCTAATTAGACTTTTGAAAAACAGAACTTTAAAATTTTATTTGTTTTTTAATTATTTTTTTTAACTTTAACATATATTTCACAAAACTATTTCGAAATGGATTACAGTTCTGAAATTTTCAATACAAGTCGTTTTGGCCTTCTAATTGGACTTTTGATAAAAAGGAGGTTAACATTTTAATTTATTTTTTAATTAATATTTTCACAAAAAGCAACTTTTAATAGGCCTAAAGCTCTGAAAGTTTCTAAATAAGTACTTTTGGCCTTCCAATTTTGCTTTCCACAAACAAGTGTTAAAATAATCTTAAAGGGGTATTGTATTAACGGGATATTAACGGGGATTTTTTGTTTCTTTATTAAGGCTTTACGTAGCAATTAGACTTTAATGAGTGAAGCGAGCTTATGCTTACGTAACAATGAACGTCTAAGCGAGCGAAGCGAGCCTATGCTTGCATAGCAATGAACTTTTCAAAGTGTGAAGTAAGCCTGTGCTTATGTGTTAATGAACTTTTCAGTGAACGAAGCGAGCTCGATTTTGTGCAACGATGAACCTTCTAGCGAGCGAATCGCCAAACACCGGGACCTATACACCAATGACGGATTTCCGCTACGCGAGGTCTCACAGCTAGCTAAAATATTGCACATTTTACGGGTATTCATCTAGTCAATAATAACAAAACAAGCTGTGTGTCTATAGAAACCTACTTAAAATTGCAATAGAGCTCTGAGATTTTCGACATAAGAAGTTTTGACCCTCTAATTTTATATATGTCAAACACAATGTTAAAATTTCAATTAGTTCTTTTTTAATTAATTTTTATAATTAATTTATTTTTACAAAGGGACTTCAAATAGAGATACAGCTCACAAATTTTTAATATAAGTAGTTTTAGCCTTCTAATTGAACTTTTGAAAAACATAATTTTAAATTTTTATTTAGTTATTTTTTTTAATTAATTTAATTATATATATATAATTATTTAATATATATTTAACAAAACGATATCTAATAGGGCTACAGCTCTGAAATTTTCAACACAAGTAGTTGTGGCCTCCTAACTGGACTTTAGAATGACAAAACGAATGTTAACATTTTAATTTGTTTTTTAATTAATTTATTCACAAAAAGCGACTTCTATAGGCCTAAAGCTCTGAAAGTTTCAACGTACGTAGTTTTGCTCTTCTAATTTTGCTTTCCTCAAACACGTGTTAAAATAATCTTAAAGGGGTGTTGTATTATTGTATTAACGAAGATTTTTTGTGTGTCTCGACAGGGGAGAGGTTTCTAATATTAAAGCTTTACGTAGCAATTAGATTTTAATGAGTGAAGCGAGCTTATGCTTACGCAGCAATGAACCTTTCAGAGAGCGAAGCGAGCCTATTCTTGCATAATAATGAACCTTTCAATGAGTGAAGTAAGCCTGTACTTATGTGTCAATGAACTTTTCAGCGAACGTAGCGAGCTGGATTTTGCGTCGAGATGAACCTTCCTGCTAGCGAAGCACCAAACACTAGGCCCCTATACACCAATGACGGATTTCCGCAATGCGAGGCTTCACTGCTAGCTAAAATATTGCACATATTAAAATTTCGTAGCGAAGCACGGGTATTCAGCTAGTAAAAATATATATTACACTTCATAAAACGCGTTTAAAGTTTACTACACTAATTAATATGATACAAAACAAGTTCACAAAATCCACTGTAATTTAAGAAGTAATTTTAGACTCAGAAATGAAATGGTGTCATTCAAATGGTAAATCAAATGAAGAAGTGAGCCCCTAAGAAACTAGAGTTTGTGCGCTTCTGGTACCATGTTACCTTGTAGCGGATTTCCTTCCCCTTATAAACAGGTGTTTGTGCGCTAGTGGTACCATTTTACCCTGTTGGCTCGATACACGTCGGCTAGTGCCACGCAACCGTTTTTTTTTTATCATCCAACTAGATCTCATGGTATTCAAGAGACAGTGTTTAGAATAGAGGAACTCAAAGATGCAAAAATACAAAAGAGTAAACAAATTTTATTTCTTCCAAATTTCGGATATAATGAAAAAAAAAAAAAAAAATCAAAATGAAACGCGAAGGCAGAATTGGAATATGTTCAATTGAATTCTAAAAATAGATTTTACGATATTATATCTGATGACTTAAAAAACAAAATAGAATTCCTAGAATTTTGAGAATTACACAGGAAATGATTATACAATAAAAGGAATAAATACTTCTACTCATCAAACTCTAATAATTATAAACAACAAGCGCCAGAAAATCGTCACGCAAAGAGCTATAAAAAATATAAGAAAGTATAAATATAAGAAATATAAGAAAGAAACAAAAAACTAAATTAATAGAAGAAAAAAATGCTCATTGTAACATAAAAGTATAAGTGGCATATGTGCTTTTTTTTTTTTTTATCTTGGAATTTATATCTTTTCCCGCATTTTTTTTTTTTTTTTGATTTGCAAGAGCCAGGGGGGTGCAAGTGCACCTCCTTTGCACCCTCCTGGGAGCGCCTATAGTATTGCACAACTGTGTCAAAGTAAATATTTTAAAATGAATGCCAATGGGTAACCATAAAAAATGGGACAATTAGAACCTATTTGTTCAATCTGCCTTATCATTGAAGTTATGTTTTGTTTAATGTATGGTAGAGAATAATATTTATTTATTTTTTTGATTAATGAATTTTACATTTCAAGGCAGATATATATTTTACATTTCATAGCATATATACATTTTATCTGAATATCAAATAAAATAATAATAATGAATTGAAATATAAGAGCATTTTAATTCAAGTTTATTCGGATAAATTTTAATTTTTAGTTAATTATCAAACCTAAAATCAAATGATTTAAAAATCAATCATCGATTAATTTATGATTTAAATTAAATAAAAAATTTTGAAAGATGCTCAAAATGACATTTTAATAATAATAAACATAATGTTTTCGCAAATTTAAAAAAATAAAAATATTAACATTTACTTATGAAATGTTTAAGAATAGGCTAGGGTTCTCTGTTGGAATAAAAAATAATAACCATTTTTTGCCATTACCTTCATTTGTATTTTGTTGAATAAGGATTTGCTCCATTATTATCCGTAACATATTAGCAAATCTAACTCTTCAATTAACTCAAAGATTCAATAAGTCCGATTACTTAATTCTGGTCCTTTGTCGTATGGTGGCACCCTAACTTGATTAATCAACAACAACACAAGAAAACATCTCTGATTGTTAACTAACATATGATTTATTTAATTCCTCATAAAATATTCTACAGTAAGCATTAGTCCAAAAGAACTTCATACCAACTAATTAATATTACCGTCAATAATTATAATATTACAATCCTGTGTGATTAACCAATACACTTGATAAAATAATAATACAAGATTACGATTCTCTACTATGATTAAATAATAATAATACGAATTCAATCAACTACCATCACCTAAGAAAATTCCCTAACTATCTTAAGACTCGTATCAGGACAAATGGCAATTATAAGCAATGATTATACCGTTATCTGTGAGAACAGAGGGGTGATTGGAAATCATGAACATGTCTGAGCGTAGCAGCCGGTGGAAAAGGGACGGAGCCCTGGGCGTACCCACCTCCAGCCAATCTCTCAGGAAGACAAGGTGTTTCGTACCTCTTACCATCCATATTGTATTTCAGTGTGTTGACTTTAATCATTATAATTATCAGTATATGCGTTCCTAATCTTACAGTGAAAGTATTCATACTAAGTGTTCAACGAAATGCTCAGTCTTAAACAGGGTTCCCACGGTCCTTGAAAGTCCTGGAAAGTCCTTGAATTTTTTTGATGAAATTTGGTCCTTGAAAGTCCTTGAAAAAAGGATAAGGTCCTTGAAAGTCCTTGAATTTTTAAGTGATCAATGACAGTGGTGTAATGTAAAATAAAAAAGTGTGGGAATGCTATGTTGCGTCGTTACAAATGTATATATTTTTTTCTCTCTCTGTGTGTGGGATGGGGGGAGTGAAAATGACAACTTTAAATAGTTTTGTTAATATTACTATAATAATACCCCTTATTGCCGCCACTGTATGATTTTTTTTTTTAAGAACTGCTGCTACATTTTTGGAATAAATTCTGCATTAACTGTAAATGTAAAACTTTCCCATTCTCAAACCAAAAAGCAATTTAATTTTGCATTCTAATTGCTTTCCTACTTATTCGCAGCCCAATTTCGATGTATTATACCCATTTGCAAAACCATTAGCACTTTTATATTAAGGAAAATCAAATATACAGGACCGCCTTGGAGTAAAATGCTATGTGTGCAAGAATGAGTTTTGGCGCCCCTTACAATGAAAATTGGTATAGAAAACACTTTAAAAATGGTAAGGGTGCTCTATATGGTATGGATGCAAACTATTAAAATCGTAGCGTTTTCTGCACTAAATAACATTATTTTAAGTCAGCTTTTATTAATGAACCCACGGACTCAATTTTTTTTTTATAAAATATAAAAATTTTAATAAAATTATTTTCGTAAGAATTGAATAAAATACGTGTTATTAAAATTACTAATTTTTGCTACGTATTACTTTTTTTAGTAGTCCTCCGCTCTTAGTGCAAGCCTTGGAACCCCTTTTCAACTTTGGGTTGTGAAAGGCTGCAATTTGGCTAATGTAGCATTATCAGTACTGCCAAGTTAAAGTGAAACAAAGTTAACAACTGTTCAGTTCTGTCACAACAACGTAGCGGAGCGCTTGAAGCCAGTCTCTTAAATGTACATTCAAGCAACACTTTATGTGTTGAACTAAACATATTCAAATTCACAAACATTCAAAAGCGAAGTTAATATAAAGGATTTAAAAGTCAATACTATTTTGAACATATTTTTTCATGTTCAAACAAGTTATGTTTGATTTTTCCAATAACTGGGAATAAAATAAATATTTCCTTATATCTGACAAAATATAAATGCATAATTCCGTGATCTCAAAACACCTTAAAAGCTAATACAAAATATCAACATTCTGCTCTTACCTATCTGGATATTTAGCACTAACCAGTTTTTTCCGTCAGAACCGCAGGTTTGCTTAACTTTTTTGGATTATGAAAAAAACCCATCTTTTATTGTCATTTGTTTTTTCGTCTTGAACGAATTCATTTCTTAGGTATGTTGAATGGTTTACAAATAATTTATTAAAACCGTCCGTGATATAAAAATTAAAAAAAAAAAAAAAAAGTTACATAACTTTTGTTGATAAATCGGTTAGCGTTCCCGTTAAAATTAGAGGAGGTGAAATATTCTTCAAGGAAAGGGCGCAAAGAACTGAATGTGCTAGGTCACAGTTTTGTTCTTTAAAAATGTAGATAATTGGCATGAATTTGTGTATGGAAGTTTTAGATTGTATATACGACGAACCATACAAATTTGACGTCTGGAATTCCTCCACAAATACAGATTATTCGTTGAAGAGGATAATTGCTATTGAATGAATCATAGCTAGATGTAAACATATATGTCAGTTCATTTTTAATCAAGGAGAAATGGCCATGTGTGAGTTGCCGCGCCTCTTTCAAGTGTTTTACAAAAACTAGAATTTGCCTGCTCAGCTCTGAAGTTGTGGATCCCATACGAAAGCAAGTTCCCACGAAATGACTTTTTTGTTTGCTTACTTGGCTTTGAGTTCAGTATCACGTAAAAAGAAAAAAAGAAAAAAAATTTTAGATGAGGGAACGTTATTCCGCCTTCTATAAATGTAAAAGATCGCCGTTTCCTCGTGTTTCCACTCCACTACATCCCTGACCTCCGATAATTTCCGTTTTGTAATTTTACATCTGATGTAGTATTTAAAATTATAGTCCTTAAATTTTTCTAAAAAGGTCCTTGAATTTTCTTAAAAAGGTCCTTGAAAGTCCTTGAATTTTTTTCTTCAATAAGAGTGGGAACCCTGTTAAATGTTCAGGAAAAGAACATTGATCACGTATGTTAGTTTGTAGAGGTATTTTATGTGGAGCCTACCCCTCCTGGAATTCAAACTACCCCACCCAAAGGGGCCTTGACCTATACTTCATATAATATTTTCAAAATTAGTTTTCTCTTTATTCGTGGTGAAGTAATTAATCGTATTTCTAGTTTTCATTTATACTGATGTAATTTTCTTTTAGAACATAAATTTTTCATATTTTACATTGGCTTTGAATGCACATGCAGTAATGTCTAAAACATTTTTAACGTACCCCACTTTCTCCTACATCTATATAGTATTGTTTTATGCATTTCAGCCCACCTGATGGTTGTGGGGTTAGCTCTCTGGCCTCGCAAACCAAAGGTACCGGGTTCGAATCTCGGATTAGGCATGGACGTTCATTGTGCTTTGGAATCCACGTTAAGTTGTAGGTCCCTGTTCTATTAATTGTCATTGCGCATAAAATTAGGTCATTGAGTGTACAAACCAACTTGAATGCATTTGAACAAATTTCAATTTTAACGATGTGGGAAAATAAAAACTAATCCAGCGCGAATACTCACACGTCCACTTGCACGTAACGTTGAATTTTATTTGTAATAAATATGACACCTTTCAATCCCTTTCATAAAAGACAAGGACAGATGAAGTCTACTTATAGAAAAAAAAGTTTCGATAAAAGTTGCGTAAACGTTACATCATAAAACAACTTTTTTTTTCTTTTCTTCTTATTACAGAAATCAGCATTCCAGAAACATAACCATATCAGATACGACGTTTTGCGAAATACGTCTTACGTTCAGCGTTCTTTTCTTACGCGACCCTATTTGTTTTGAAATCAAGATCACATCTTCTGATTATAAGATATATAACATCAATTCTGCTTGTTTTTCTCTGGCAAAAAGAAAAATAATTTTATCCTCAATAAATGATCATAATATTGACGAGAGCGTCATTTATTAAGCAAAGAGAAAACAAATGTCGTGTATTTTATTTAATAAGAATTAGTAAATGGTAAACAGGAAATTGCGCAGCACCCTTCCAGAAATCGGTATCTCAAAAAAAAATTATGAAATGATGAAATTGGATATTTTAATGTTTTATGCCAATGTGAATGTTCTAATAAACTGATTGACTAGATACAGTTACTGAAATATAATTCATGTAAGATAAAATTTTTATGAGTTTCGGTTATTTTCTTCATTGAACGCTTAAGATAATAGAAATGAGTCGCAGAAGATATTTTTAATAAAAACTGTATTATTAAACTTACAAAACATCAATTTTAAGATGAATTTAACTAACTTAAACTTCGAATTTAGAAAATGTTGTCGAGGAGTGTTTTGCATATGTTACAAACTTGGTATGCATAGTTTTCCATTTTACCTATATAAGTCTTTTAAATCGAAATATTTAGTGCATTGCAGAGCATTTTTTTCATTTCCCAATCATGGCTGGTGTATTGACAAATTATTTACAATTTTATTTTTCACTTAAACGAAATATAATGATATGAGTGAATATAATGTAGAATGATATTCTAAAATGTTTCAGAATGTTGTGTTATGGTTTAAATCTTCCAATACAGACTACCCAAGTCGTAAGCGACAATTTAAGTAAAAATGCTTTTAAGGACAAAACGATGTATCCATGGCTTTTTACCTGTTTTGATCTTCAGGCCATACATTTGGATACCTTTAACAAACATAGAAACAAAGTGTGAAATACAACAGAATTTGAGTTACAACTTGGAGTATATAGTTTTTTTCCACTACACTTCAGAAATCGTTGTGAAACAGTAATGTTGCACAAATTGTCTGTATATAGTGTAAATAGTGACGTATTATTTTAAAATTCTATTGTAATTTATTTTATCTTATTTAATTTATTAACAGCGATAATACAGGTTAGAAAAAAGTGGCAACACCTATAGCAATCGAGAAATTTCCAGATGTTTCTTTTATTTGTCGAGTTGGCTGGATGTTTCGAGAATGTTCCCACGCTCATGCATACATAAGACCGCAGATTGGGAAAGTTTTCAGATTGACTTCGAACTTCGATGAAAGCTGATCGCTTTGTTTACCTACTAGAGTGGACTTGTATAATCTCTGTATTCGAAGTTGTTCTTACTGAAGCTTGTGAGTGATTACACTGTTGCCTGTGAATAAATGTTGTGAGTTTTCTGAAGAGAATAAATAATAGTTTTTATCTTAAAAACTGTACCATCATTGCCTCTCCGAAAAATTCTTAACCGTATTCTGTAATACATTTTGCACTGTTACTTATGATATAAAATGAAGGAACAATCCATTCCGAAATTTTGAATTAGATTAAAAATAAACTGAAACACAAAATAGATTAACAATCCCATTTGACAACATTTGTAGGTACTTAGTTTTTTCTTTCCTCATACAGATATAAGAAAGAACTAGATGGATTTCAAGATCGGATTGGCGATTCAGAGAAGGCATCTGTATTCGGAATCGCCATTTTTGGACTTGGACGTATTGGTACGATACATCTTGAAAATGTCATAAAAAATCCAAGAGCAAATATTCTATACTGCGTGGAAGAATCCACAAAGAGAACGGACTTCGCGAAGGAGAGATGGAATCTAAAAGAACACACTACTTTCCTTAAACCTTCTGAGCAAAATAAAGTGTTTGAAGACAGCAGGTAAAAAAAAAAAAAAGTTGCTCGTAAATGTTAAGGTACTTATATTTCATAAATTTGTCATTTTTGTGGAAGTATACCAAACGGAAATTTTGTCTTAGAGTGATGCCCTTATCAAGATGATATTAACTAAAATCATCTCTTCTTTCACATACGCGATACTTATTTTTGAATAAAATATTAAATTTACCAAAGGTTAATTATAAAAATGAAAAAATAAATAAAAAACATCGTTGGTCATTTATGTAACACAGGGTGGCTACATAACCTGGAATTCAGGGAAATGTCAGGGAATTTGGTAAAATTACTCCTTAATCAGGGAATTTTGAATTTTTTTTTCCATTCCCGCATTCCCTGTTTAGATACCATTGAACAAAAAAAAAAAAAAAAAATGCATGTGCTTTAGTAAAAGTCCCTCAATATCTGGTTAGTTCTGACCTTTTTCTACTCTCAGCAGCTAAGCCTAACCGGCCAATCCCATCCCTCCCGCCTGTTGATGTTCCGCTTTTTATTTTTTTACTATCTTTTTTACTGGGATCATTGTTTTGCTTGGAACAATTATTTGCGTATATTTCTGTTAGCTTTTGCTTATCCTCTAACTTAGAATCGCGGACGCAGGCGCGTTATTGTTAAAAAAAATCCTCAAATTTCAATCTGACTGCATCGTTACGGGCATGATTATTTTCCTTTTTGCCTTGTGCTTATAGTCAACAGAATACATTATAATCCTAAATTTCTGAATATATCAAATTGATTCCATCAGATTTTTTGGTTTTTATTAACCCTTTACTGTGCTATGTTACAGGTGTGTAACAAATTTATAGGCATCCATAAATGAAAAAAAAAAAAAAAAAAAAAAAAAAAAAAAAACACGAAGGCGCTACTGCATTACATTCGGATAAAGGATCATGCAAGTTTTTTTTCAAAAAGTCCTTGCATTTTTTTCCCTGATAAACAAGTATTGAACCATGTACTTGTCATATTTTATGAAAACGATTTTTTGCCTCATCTATTATGTAATTTTATGGTTTAAGATATTACTGTTATTGTATAAAATTTTATTTCTATGCATCTATGAGCAGTTAATTTTATTAGAAACTGTTAATTTCATGCCTTTTCTTTTGTACAATATATGTTGTTTATCATTTGTCAACTACTAAATCTAAAAGACATCATATTTCATGAAAGATTTGTGCCTGGAGAAATTTGTGACTGAATAGCAAAATGCTGATTATTTAAGTTTCATGCTCATGCATGCCCAAGTTTAGTCCATATTTTGCACAGTGTTTTAAATTTATGCTATGAACAGGATACAACCTGTGACTTATATTAACGAAAATAACATGTTTTATTTGTGTCATTTTTAAAATTAAAAAGAAAAGTATTGTACTAGCTTTGTTTTTCCTTGAAGTGAAGTTAGTAAGTATGAGTGTAGTTTGTGAATTGTTTAATGTGAATTTTGTATTTTTAAGAAATGTCTTCCATTCGTTTTTATGCTCTAAAGATGCTTGTTTTGCTTTTTACCATAAAATTCATATTTTGGTGCAATTATACTTTGACTATTTAGAATTATATTTACTTATTAAATTTATTTATTTTTGAATTACTATTATTTTTTTTTAACGATAATGTCGGCAGAAATGCACATCAGTGAATTTTTAAGAGAATTTTCTGGAAATCAGGGAAATGTCAGGGAGTTTTGTTTCTCAATTTCTGTAGCCACCCTGTAACATAAAGCATTATGACTTTCAACAACTATGCAAGTTATGTCATATAAGTAAACAATTTCAATTGAAAACTAACTTAACAGACTTAAAAATACAAAAAATTAACTCACATGACATGGCTATTACATATTAATCACCTATTGGAATCTTCAATAAAATTACAAGAAAAAGTCTCCATCTCATAAGATATATGGGCGATTCTCCTGAAACATCCGTTTGAGGCCTCAAAATTTAAAGATTAAGCCAATTGGCCAATTTTTAGGAAGCTGAAAACTATGAAGTTTCTACTTATAAAACTATGGAGTTTCATGAAACATGAATTTATTTTAAAGATAATTATGCTTAAACATCTAAATTTGGTAGAAAGTATCATTACCATCCTAAATAATATCGAAATCTTATAAAATTTGCATTTAGTCAGTTTTTATTAGGTCAATAATTATAGACTAGTCATAAATTTAGATAAATATACCAAATAGTTAATTTTCAGCTTAAATTTTTAAATAAAATATATGTTTCTGTAGAGCTGCTATTTTTGTAAAATAAAAAAATTTACCATATTTTAGCAATCATAAAGTAAAGAATGACTACTTTTTTTAATTACAAATTGAAAAAAATAAGTTCTTGTAATAAAATACTTTGTAAAATAATAAGGTTAAAAGTAGAATTTAATAAAATTAAATAAGTAATGACAGCAATAAAAATATTTTTACTAACCATCAGTTTCAGCATTCCTATCTAAAATATGTAAAGATATTTCAAAGCAGTATTATTATTATTCTAATCACAATGCTAAAAAGGCTGTTGTTCCCAAAAAAATTTCAGTAATATTTTTAAAATACTTTTTAAAAGAAACGCTCTATATTTTTGTAATGGATGGTATTGACATTTCAATATTAATTGTGTGGTTTTCTGAAAAATAAATGAGAAAGAAAAATTAAAATGCATTTATTTTGTGTATTAACAGCTACTAAAGACATATAAAAAATATTCTTCAAAATATTTTAATATGGGTATTATAGACATTCCACAGCAAGTAGATATTTCGGGAGAGTGTTCCATCTACATAAATTATAATTTAAAGTAGATTTAAAAACTGATGACCATTATTTCAGTTATTTTGGATACTTATGTTTTCAATTTTTGATTATAACTTTCGATTAAAATTATAACGGGGGATTATAAACTTTTTTAGATTAAAAATAGTACTGCTATTAAAGTGTTATGCAGTGGTCATTAATAAACCTTAAAAGCCATTATTTATTCTTACAGTTCTTTTGTATCTCATCTTCTCAAAACTTGCTTTTGCATTTATAAAAAAAAATGAATGTATTAATCATAAATCTTTAAACATTTTTTATTTATCACAGGGTTAATGTTGTGATGGTATGTACCCCGACATTTACTCACGAAGGTATTGTTATGAAATCATTGGAATCAGGTAAGCACGCCAAATTTGAAAATATTTTTTACGTAGGTGTTTTTTTTTTTTTTTTTTTTTTTTTTTTTAATTCACCAAGACATTGACTTAAAATATGGATTGCTCCCATAAAATAAATTAATTTCCTACAAACAAGTATTTTTAATTTACGAGAGAAATGTTTTCCTATCTTACAGATTACATGTCCTTAAAAAATCTATACTCCTGTATTTAAAAAAAATTCTTCCCCTTCCTCTAACTAAGAATTATCTATTTTTAAATATTTCTGACTTTAAAGCACATTTTCACTAAAAAAAATCTATCTTCCAATTTATAGGTTGAAATCACCTCTATTCATATTTTTTAAAAAGGGAAGGCCTAGATATACCGTGTATCCAGTTACCTTGCCTTACTTTACTCTGAATCTGTAAAAGTCGTTTTGCTACTTAATTGATATTCATGCAGTAAAGCTTACACAAGAGCTCCTAGCGTTGCTCTTGCGCCATTAAACTGTAATAAACTAACCAACTTACACAATAGCTGAAACTGTATTATTATTCACGGCACTTCCCTCTTACGGATACATGTCGTACTAAAAAGAAATATAAAATTTGACTTTTTAATTTTGCTTGTATGATTTTTCAAATTGATCTAAGTGGCATCTCATGAATAATTTAAGAAAATTGATCCAACACATATCGAGGGTGTTATATCAATCGTCAGAGTTATCCTATCACAATTTAAAAGCCTTCCTTTCGTTAAAATGAAGTATCAACTACTTCTAAAGTCTACAGCTACTAAGTTCTTCATGTATAGGGCAGGGTATGAGTTTTATTTAAGTTGTATATGCTGAGTTAATGTCTAACAGTATAAATCTACCATTATGCACTAAAAACTTCCACACACAAAAAAATTAGTATAGTTTCATATTTTACATGACATCCCATGAATAATTTAAGAAAACTTGTAGCATAAACTATTATTTATCTGGTCTGCTTTATTCAAAAAGCTGTTTCGATATAAATATAATACATTTTTCTTACCTACTATTTCTATAAAACAATTGATATATCTCAATCGTAACACCGTCATTTAATTCAGTTTTTGTATATTAATATTGTAATTATATATTTGTTTGTAAATGTTTATTTTTCTATATAGAAAAAGCTGTTTTCTGCGAAAAGCCATTATCTTTGAATGATGAGGGCATAAAAAAATGTTTAAGAGCAGCAAAGAAATACTCTAAACCTTTATTATGTGCTTTTAACAGGTAAGAGTCTGGAATGTCATCTGAAATGAGTATTTAACAAATTATATATCAATGTGTTATTCAGACTTCAAATGCGTATGATAGAAATTCCAGTTTTGACTTATTCTTTCATCTAAAAAGAGGACATACTATTGATTTCATTTTTTTTTTTTTTTTATTATTATTTTTTTTTTTTATTGTAAATTTTTCAAATAGTTTGTCCTAAAATCCGATTAGAATTATTACATAAATATTAAATATAGTTATTCAATATAAATGTTATCTTCTAGTCATTGATGTCATTTTTCTGATAAAAGTAGCTCTCTTTGCTATATTTAAATGCAGGGTTCCCACGGTCCTTGAAAGTCCTGGAAAGTCCTTGAATTTTTTTTTATGAAATTTGGTCCTTGAAAGTCTTTGAAAAAAGGATAAGGTCCTTGAAAGTCCTTGAATTTTTAAGTGACCAACAACAGTGATGTAGTGTAAAATAAAAAGGTGTGGGAATGCTATGCGGCGTCGTTACAAACAAATATATATATTTTCTGAGTGTGGGGAAGGGGAGTGGGGGGGAGAGAGTGAAAATGACAACTTTAAATAATTTTGTTAATATTACTTTAATAATCTCAAAATAGCTCACGAGCACCTCCAAAAATTAAAAAAAGTGAATAAATAATAATTGTGTGTTTCGACTTATTCTTTTATACAAATAATTTTTTTAAACTATTAAGTTATATGGATTTTAAATAATTTGCTTTGCACAACCCATTTTAAAAGATTGTTTAACACTTTATAAAGGATTATAACACATTTTCAAACATATTATTGACACAAATTTTTAAAAATATCCGAAATATCAGAGATGCCTTGCATGCAATGGGTTCGGATAAATTCCCAGATTCTGTAGCTCCTCGAAATCTGTTTTCAAAATGAATGAAAAAGATTGTGATTGTTGCAGAAGTTGATTAAAAGTTTTATGGCTTTTCTCCTTTTCAAAAAGAAAATGTAGAGAAGTTCCTCTTTCTTGATAGATCCTTCCTTTCCAAATTTGCTACATTAATTAAATAATTGAAAAATTCAAATCCATCAGTCGATTTAAAATTTCTTGATAAAATATTAATTTGTGTACCATCTCAATCATCTCTAATTTTAAGCGGGATATTTCAATGTAGACTCATTACTTGCCTGATTTGTTTGGGACATTCCTGTTTTTTATCTTATCCAGTTCGATTTTGTCATCTTGACAGTGGTGACGGTTGGGTGACAATAATAGTCAAAAATGGGTATAAATCGCAGGAGGAAACAAACTCTAAAATATATATGATATTGCCATCAAAATCACTAGATTTTAAAAAAGATCGGGGAAATTTCCTCCCCTTATTGCCGCCACTGTATAATTTTTTTTTAAGAACTGCTGCTACATTTTTGGAATAAATTTTGAAATAACTGTAAAACTTTCCCATTCTCAAACCGAAAAGAAATTTAATTTTGCATTTTAAAGTACATCTGAATTGTTTTCCTACTTCTTCGCAGCCCAATTTCAATGTATTATACCCATTTGCAAAACCATTAGCACTTTTATATTAAGGAAAATCAAATATACAGGACCAACCTAGGAGTAAAATGCTATGTGTGCAAAAATGAGTTTTGGAGCCCCTTACAGTGAAAATGGGTACAGAAAACACTTAAAAAATGGTAAAGAGTGCTCTATATGCTATGGGTGCAAATTATTAAAATCGTAGCGTTTTCTGCACTAATCAACATTATTTTAAGTCAGCTTTTATTAATGAACCCACGGATTCAATTTTTTTTTTTTTTTTTTTTTTAATAAAAAATTGTAATAAAATTATTTTCATAGGAATTTAATAAAATACATGTTATTAAAATTACTGATTTTTGCTACGTATTACTTTTTTTAGTAGTCCTCTACTCTTAGCGCAAGCCTTGGAACTCCTTTGCAACCCTGGGTTGTGAAGGGCTGCAATTCGGCTAATGTAGCATTATCAGTACTGCCAAGTTAAAGTGAAACAAAGTTAACAACTGTTCAGTTCTGTCACAACAACATAGCGGAGCGCTTGAAGCCAGTCTCTTTACTGTACACTCAAGCAACATTTTATGTGTTGAACTAAACATATTCAAATTCACAAACATTCAAAGGCGAAGTTAATATAAAGGATTTAAAAATCAATACTATTTTGAACATATTTTTTCCATGTTCAAACAAGTTATCAGTTTGATTTTCCCAATATCTGGGAATAAAATAAATATTTCCCAACATCTGACAAAATATAAATACATAATTCCGTGATCTCAAAACACCTTAAAAGCTAATACAAAATATGAACATTCTGCTCTTGCCTATCTGGATTTTTAGCACTAACCAGTTTATTCCGTCAGAACCGCAGGTTTGCTTAACTTTTTTGGATTGTAAAAATCCCCATCTTTTACTGTCATTTGTATTTTAATCTTGAACGAATTAATTTCTTAGGTACGTTGAGAGGTTAACAAATAATTTATTAAATCCGTGATATAAAATTTTTAAAATAAAAGTTACATAACTTTTGTTGATAAATCGGTTAGCGTTCCCGTTAAAATTAGAGGAGGCGAAATATTCTTCAAGGAAAGGGCGCAAAGAACTGAATGTGCTAGGTCACAGTTTTGTTCTTTAAAAATGTAGATATTTGGCGTGAATTTGTGTATGGAAGTTTTAGACTGTATATACGACGAACCATACAAATTTGACGTCTGGAATTCTTCCACAAATACAGATCATTCGTTGAAGAGGATAATTGCTATTGAATGAATCGTAGCTAAATGTAAACATATATCAGTTCATATCTAATGAAAGAGAAATGGCCATGTGTGGGTTGCCGTGCCTTTTTCAAGTGTTTTATAAAAACTTGGACTTGCCTGCTCAGCTCTGAAGTTGTGGATCCCAGACGAAAACTAGTTCTCACGAAATGACTTTTTTGTTTGCTTACTTGGCTTTGAGTTCAGTATTACGTAAAGAGAAAAAAAAAATTTTAGATGAGGGAATGTCGTTCCGCCTTCTAAAAAGGTAAAGGATCGCCGTTGCCTCATATTCCCACTCCACTATACCCCTGACCACCGATAAACTCCGTTTTGTAATTTTACGTCTGATGTATTTAAAATTATGGTCCTTAAATTTTTCTAAAAAGGTCCTTGAATTTTCTTAAAAAGGTCCTTGAAAGTCCTTGAATTTTTTTCTTCAATAAGAGTGGGAACCCTGTAAATGGGAAAATAAGTTTTAACAAATCTTGTAATTTTTTTCCCGTGTAGGCGTTTTGACCCAGGCTTCCGAAGTGTGAAAGACCGAGTTGACTCTGGTGAGATTGGTAAAGTCCAGATGATCAAGACATGCAGTAGGGACTCGCCAAAACCCAGCACAGAGTACTTGAAGATATCAGGTAATCATTGTTTTTAATTCTTTCTTTTTCTACGATCTCCCTATGGAGGATTAAAGAGTAGTTAAACTTTTACACGAAACTTGAATGAAACATGAATTTTATTTACCTTTGAAATTGTTGGGAACATAATTCAAATGATGACTGAATAATCTACTTCTTTATAAAAGAGTTGAAAATCATAATCTCCCTCTTTTTAAAGATAACTACTAAAAACACCATATTAAGGGATTTTTAGAACGGCCCTCTTTCCCCCCCCCCCCCCTTGACATAATATTCTTTTTTGCGAACACAATATCTGCCGAAGTAATTTTTAAAACAATTATAATTTTACCAGACACTAGTAATAAAAGTTGATTAATAAAATGTGAAGAGAAAACTATTATAAAATTAAAAACTAGCTTTAAAAAAATCTTTAAAAAAGTTATATTAAAAATACATCCAGTTATTTTTCCTTCAAATGTTATAATGAGCTTTAATTACTGTTGTTGTACTTGATAAAATATTTCACTTGTTTAAAGCAGATATTGTGTCTATAAGAAGTATTATGTCTATGGTGAAGAGATAAGCTAATGGTTCCTTTTAGGGAGCGAATAGTGTCTTGTGTTTGAAGATGTTGCCATGGTTTACAGAAAGGGTATTTACATCTTTTTTATATTGTCACATTACCCATTTTTACCCTTTGGTTTAGGAGTAGCGTCTATACCACCTTGACTTGTCAATTCTGAGAAAACAATTTGTAACCAAACCAGCCGAGCTTACCTTTGACCTTTCTTTCAGGTGGTATATTTCACGACTGCGCTGTACATGACATTGATTATGTGTGTTGGGTGCTTGGCGAGTACCCGGAGAGTGTGTCTTCTTTCGCACACGCTTACTTCGAGGACATCAAGGAACTTGGGGATCACGATACCGTAGGGATCATGATGAAATTTCCCAGTGGGGCAATTGCCCATATTGATCTCAGTAGATACGCCGTGTATGGTTACGATCAGAGAGTTGAGGTAGGTATAGAAACTTGACTTGTTTAATATCAGTGAGTCTGGATTCCTCAGTAATATTATAAATAATATTTATGTCAATAAAAATCATCAGTTGGAACCAATGTAGTTTAATTAAGAATCTACTGGAAAAAGTTACAATACTATTTTATAGTGTAAAGTAATTTGTGCCTAATATTGGTTTCAATGATTTTTTATAATTGATTGAAGGGATAGATTGATTGATGGATATTTTTTTAAAATCTTGTGAAGGAACTTTAGGTAGGAATTTGGTAAATTTTGTTATTAGACACTCTAACTCAAGTTGGAAAAACAGATTTGTTGGAGTACACATTTGAATTTTAATAATCTTATAAAAAATATATGAATACTTATTTAACACTAACTGATTGTATTGGTTATTTTTTGATTCATAAGATAAGTGTAGGTTATACTATGCCAGAAGATCGCTAGTACAATATCCCCACTACTGAAAGCACTCCAAGTGTCATCATAAGGGTAACGCCTTCTTGGAGATCTTTCAAGAAGGAACAAAGCATTTGCATATAGATGGTAGGAAACCTTGTATATTAATTTCGAAGAGATCGATGAGTGCAACGTGGAAAGCGAGCATTCTGCATCTGAGCTCAAATATATCGGTATAATTCAAACTCTCTCGATGTATTTATCAAACTATGTATGATATCAACAGAAAAAAAAATCCATTTACTTATGCACCCTTGCTTTTCAATGTCACAGTGCTACAGTTTTGACTATCATTTGTTATTAGATTTTCGGACCCAAAGGAATGCTGACATGTGGAGAGCAAAGGCCAACAGGTGTTCGAAGTCACAGTGGCGTTGGATCTACAGCAGTTCCGATATACTACTCATTTGCTTCCAAATATCAAGAATCCTATGACATAGAATTGGAACATTTTCTGAATATTCTACAAGGCAAGTGCAATGTTAGTGCTATTAAAACGAAGGATTTTTTTTTTTTCAACCTTCGGCTACCTTAAAAAAAATATTAGTGATTCTTAAGCACTTATTACATTTATAAAGCATATCCTTTCTTATCTACTTTTTTTCTACACACTTTTTTTTATTTAGGTAATATACGAACCTTAAGGCTGCAAGAATATTCTTTTTCGAACCAAGAATTTATATCCACGTAATTGCTTATTGGTAGTTATTGACATTGAATTGCCTAAACTGAAAAATAGCCGAAGACAAAGAATGAGAGAACAGTTTTAAGCAATTTTTATTAAGTATATTATGGAACTAACAATTACTGAAATGATAATTTTAATTATAGATTCAAACTACTTCTTTCAGTCTAATATTAATTCTATTGTAATATGCGTGCAAAATGATAAAATCACTATAGTTTTTCTGAAGTTACATGCAAAATTTGAATATATTTGTAGTTTTGCATATAATATTGAGGAAACATATAATTCTTCGTCGTTGTTTTCACAAAAGAAAGCTTTATCAAGATGGATACAAGCAAATCATTATCGGAAAGGGAATGAAGGTGTATTCCCAAATTTTGGAGAAATCTAATCTAATATTTGAAAAATCTGCATTGTGTTCACAAACTATAGAAATGAAATAGTTTTTTTTTTTAATAAGTTCGTTTCCTAAGACAGAACTATTGGAAATTAATCATTTTAATCTTGAAAAAAAAAAAAAATAATAATAACTCTAACCAATCGAAATATAGTTGAATATAATAGAAATAAATTGCTTTCAAAACAATTATTCAAGAAACGTCTTTATCAATTTAAAGAGTTATTCAAAACACTATTAATAGAAAAAAATATTAATCTTTTTTTTTTTTTTTTTTTTTTGTTAAATATTTTTGTTCTTGTACTGAAAAACGGGAAAGTGGTTTGCTGTTTGAATCGAACAGCAACAGCTTCCCCATTTTTCATTCTCTCACCTTTTTAAATCTTTTATATTAACTTCGATTTTGGGTGTGACTGGGGTATGTCAATTTGCGGAGTCCTAATTAACCCCTTTCCGTCATCCAATCGGGTTGAAACTTTGCTGATGGATTCGATGCCGATGACAATGTATGCTATCAAATTTTGGCGACTGTCACTGTCATTAAAATATCGCTTTTATGTAATACTAATAAACCAACTTCTCGTCATCCAATCGCGCAGAAATAGCATTTAACCAATCATTGAAGAAACTCTTTCCTATTGCCAAAATTATTTTAATAAATAAATTATAAAATTGTTTTAATCAGAATAAATAAAATATATTAGGGATGTGAGTGCATAAATTCACATTAATTTTTTATAAATAAATTTGGAAAAATTGCTCATTGTAAATTTTGCTGATAGAGATGTTTTTAATATTTAAAATTAGCACCAAGCACACAATGACAACAGAAATGGCACTATGTTAATGAATATAAAAATTGGCAATGAATATAATGGGTTTATATTAAAAACTTTGTTTTTATGGTTTATATTATTTCTTTTGATAAATGTATTTGTTCTTGCACTGACGTTGAAATGGGGAAGCGATTTACATTTTGAATCAAACAGTAACCGCTTCCCCATTTTTCATCTTTCGCATCGATTGAGAGGACTAGATCAATCTGCATTTGTAAATGTAGTAATATTTCTTTTTTTAATGTCTGCCTCCGCAGAATATTCTACGAAACTAAACAAGAGAATTTTGTTATGAAGTTTTGAATTTTTACTAGCTTTCCGCCTGTTTAATTACTTTCACTTTAAGTAATACTTTGATGTATTTTTCATATTTAGGTATAGACGAATGTGAAATAAATGGAGATTGTATACTATCCATTTCTAAAATAGCATCAGCCTGCGAGGAATCAGCACGATCTGGAAAAACTGTTTCACTGGATTGGAGTGCACACGAAAATGGATTTTAAGCACACAACTCTTCAATCATCATTTGACTTTGTTGCTATTTTATCTTGCCTATGTGTGTCCCTTTTGGTATTCATAACTTGAATAAGTACAGGGTAACAATTATTGAGCTGTATGAAATTAAAAATAAAACTTTCAAAAACTACTGAGTTAAAAAATTTTATGTAAACTTTGAAAGTAACTACATATATTTGGATCTAGTTGGTGACATGTTCGGCTTGCTTGCCATCAATGGCTATGATGTGGCGCAGACGATTAGTAAAATTTTGTAAAACTTACAAAATGTCGAGAATACTCTCGAACTTTTTAATCGAATTTTTGATTGTTATAACACTTGGACAAGTTGTCTTCAGCTTGTACTCGGCTGTAATTGGGCTGTTATTGCTCGAATGTTAGACCTTGCCGATCAATATACGCTCAGAAACGCTATATTTGGACATACATTTTCACCAAAAAATGATCAAGAATAAGAGTGCGCATGTTCGAAGAAAATTCTAAGGAGTTGATTCAACCGCCAAGTTTGAGCTGAAACTCGCCAATGGTTCAAAAGTTATCAAGATTTTTGTTCCATATAGCTCAATAATCAGTGGTGTAGTGTAAAATAAAAAGGTGAGCAAACGCTATGTCGTGTTGTTACAATAGACATATACTTTTTTTTCTGTGTGTGTGGGGGGGGGGGGGAGGGAGGGAGTAAAAATGACATCTAAGAATAAATAACTTTACTAATGGGCGATTCCGCACTTGCGGGTGCAACATTTAGACTCACTCAAGGCTTCTTACTAAGAAAATAAAAACTCTTTTTAAAGAAATGACCAGTCGCCTGTTTTACAAAAATTAATATAAAAAACATTTAATAAAATGTATAAATAGACTCAGGAGAGGTTCAAAGTGCTATCGCGGGTGCAACGAAATCGGCCCACCATTAAAGGTCATGATGCTAGAATGAAAAAAGTCTGTTACTTATGGAATTATTATTAAATTATTTTTACATTCTTTAAAAGAATACAAAACAAACTAATTATTAACTTAAATAAAATTATTAAAAGAAATAAATATTATAAATTATTCACTTTTTATCCAGTCGCGGGTGCAACGTAAAATTATCGCGGGTGCAACACGTCTCACTGTAGTGAATATAAACATTTCCATGTAACTTTAAATTAAAGATATGAGATCATAGATGCTGTATCATTAATTAGCACTTTTCTATGTAACTTAAATAAATTATTTTTTTGGAATAGTCGGCGATTTATCAGCCTTAAGGTTCATTTTCAGAATCGCTGTAAACATCAGAAACGCGTAACTTTTTCGTAACTTTTTTTGTAACTTTTCCACGTTTTTTTTTAGTAGCATTTGTCAAAACTAATTTGCTTTTCAAATTAGACTTCGACGTTCGTGCAACACAAATGCTCTTACCCTCCTCAAATTGAAAAAAAAATGTTTTGATTGAATGGCTGGTATATTTTTTAGTCCTTTCCACCTATCATCTAACATGGTTTTTCCTTTTTCAATTTGTTTTTGGGATGCAAATATAAAAGAAATTTTTGGAGAAAGGCGCAGATCATAAAATTCTTCAGCGTTGTTAACAATATATTTTTGAGAAGCAGTCTCCTTTTGCTGTTGTTCTGCCATTTCATTTGATCTATTTACACAAAAAAAGTAAAAAATTAACAATAAACTCTTATTAAATAGGAATCAGTAATTATAAATAAGAAAATAAGATATGAAGTTATCAAAAACTTAATAAGTGAAAAATATATAACAAATAATGTAATCGTAAGAGTCATAACTGTTACACCCGCAATTCTAATATTTTGATCGAGGGGGGAACTCATTTTAGTCAACGTTAATTTTAATTAAAATGACAACATACCTTCTATTGAGACTGAATCAAGTTTTCCTTTTATTTCTTCTTACTTCTACAGAGTTTCAAAAAATTACCAATTTATTTCTTTAAGAAAACCAAACTTTCATTTCTTTTATATCGCGGGTGCAACTGACCAACAGTGGTTTCTTATTTAATTAATATTGTTAGAAAAATAATAATAAATATTTAGTTTTTTTATATAAGGCAATAAACAAATGTTATAACTTCAATATTTATCAGTGAAATATAACCTCAAACCACCGGTAGTAGCGATTTCGTGGAAAAATTATCAAGTGTCGATGAATGGTTTGCATCAAGTCTTCAGGTGACACCATTTCTGAGCGCGCCAAAAAATTCAAATAATAACTTAAGTTCTTAAAAGTTTTTTTATTATTAAATTTATATCTTTCTCTTTGTATTCGTATAATAAAAAGAAAGAAATACTGTGATTTAAAAATTTATGTCAAAAATCGTCTCCCGTGGAATCGCCCTAATACTACTTTAATAATCTCAAAACAGATTATGAACACCTTAAAAATTTATAAGAAATAGATGTGTGTTTCGACATTTTTGTTTTAAATAATTTTTAAACTATTAAGTTATATGGATTTTTAAACAATTTGCTTTGCACAACTCATTCTAACAGATTATTTAACACTTTATAAATGGATTATAAGACATTTTCAATCATACTATTGACACAATACCTACAAAACATTTAAAACAGATTATTTAGATGATTTTTTTAAACAATTTTCATTCAGAAAAATTTCCATGAGAGATCAAATTTCTTTCTAGACACATTTGACTTAGAGCTCCCTCTATTAGGGTCATCACTTGATCTGTGTTTTTGGGGCCTAGATTTAACATAATCATCTAACTTTCAGAATTTCAGAGATGCCTTTGACATGCAATGGGTTCGGATAAATTCCCAGATTTTGTAGCTCCTCGAAATATGTTTTCAAAATGAATAAAAAAGAATGCGATTGTTGCAGATGGCAATTAAGAGTTTTATGGTTTTTCTCCTTCTCGAGATTAAAATGTAGAGATATTTATATTATAAACTAATATGAAATTTTTTCATTTATTTAAATTCAATTACAGAAGGAGTAATATTTTAGGTTAAAGAACAAACACCAATATCAGGTTGATTTTATTATATATTTTTGCGCTTGAAATACAAGGGCATGTAGCACCGATACCTTAAATCAATTATAACAACGTTTGATCTATACATAGTTTTACATATCTTTTAAACGACACTTTATATTGAACCTAAGTAGACAAAAAAAAAAATGCTTAGGGATTTTTTGGTGCTAGGAAATTTACAAATCCATTATTTATTTCCAAGTTCTTGGACGTAATAGCTACTTTAGTGTGATATAGTAGACATACTCTGTCTGAATAATGGTAAGTTAAAAATTATTATTTTGAAATTATTTGCGATTGCTAAGAGTTTTTCATTACAAAACACCGGGATGTTAGAGATCCTAGAGGAGTTTGACCCTAAAAACCCTCCCCCTGGTTGCGCGTCTACTTAATAGACCCTTTCATTCCTTTCAAAATTTGTTCCATTAATTAAAATGAAATTAACAACTCGAAGAATATCAACTGGAAAGTTAAAATCCATCAGTCGATTTAAATTTTCTTGATAAAATATTAATTTGTGTAGCATCCCAATCATCTCTAATTTTAAGAGGGATAACCAAATGTAAAGCCTTGGGGGCAACTTCCTCTCCTAATCACTGCAAATAGTATTTATTTTTTAAACTTGAGAAAACAGATTTTTCTTAAAGAATGTCTGCTACATTTTTGGAATGAACTCTCAAATAACTGCAAATGTAAGCTTTCCCACATCCAAATTGAAAAATAATTTACTTCTACGTTTAAAAATAAAATACATTTGAATTGCTTTCCTGTTATTTCACAGCCCAATATCGATGTATTATACCTATTTACAAAACCATTAGAAATTTTACATTATGGAAAATGAAATATATAGCATCAAAAAATGTTAATACCTTCGCTTTTTGGAAAAGGACAGACTCATTAGCATGGGTGCCGGCAACATTATTTGTAAAAGGTTGCAAGGAAAAAAATTGGTCAAATCTTGATTTTTCAAAATATTTTGCTTCTCACAATGCCAAATGTAAAATCTATTATTAAAAGGCACACAGTTTATTTTTTCTGGTGAATTTTTCCCTTTTCTCTACTTTTCTGAAAATGTAAGCAACTAGGGGAATGCCAAGCATCCACCCATGCACCTTCCTGGCACCACCCAATTCCATTATTTTTACGTATTGTGTTAAAGTAAGTAACAATTAAAAAATCAATGCTGTTGTGAATATATTTTGTCATGTTTAAACAACGTATCAGTTTGATTTTCCCAATATCTGGTAAGCCAATATAAATGCATAATTCCGTGATCTCAAAACACCCTGAAATCTCATACAAAATATCAACATTCTACATTTTCCTATCTGGATTCTTAGCACCTAAGCAGTTCATTTCGTTAGAATCGCAGGTTTACTTCGCTTTTTTGGATTGTTAAAAAAAAAAATGATCTTTTAATTGGCATTAGTTTTATCCTCTTGGACGAATTCATTTCTTAGGTACGCAGCGTGGTTTGCAAATAAATTATTAAGTGGGTGGTATTAAAAAAAATAAAATAAAAAATTACATCACTTTTGCTGATAAATCGGTTAGCGTGCCCGTTAAAATTAGAGAAGAGACATTCTTCAAGGAAAGGACGCAAGAAAAAGAACTGCATGTGCCAGACCACAGTTTTGTTCTTTAAAAATGGAGATAGTTGGCGTTAATTTGTGTAAGTTTTAGTCCGTATTCATGAAGAACCATACACATTTTACGGCTGGAATTCCTCCACAAACACAGATCACTCTTTGAAGAAGACGTTAATTGGCATTGGATGAAGCATAGTTAGATGTAAACGTATGTCAGTTCATTTCTAAAAAAGTAGCATAGAAACAATGAAGGAGTGGGGGGGGGGGTAGTCTTGTGAATGTATCGGATTGTTGATGAAATGGCCACATGTGCGGGTTCTGCATCACGTTTAAGTGTTTTGCAAATACTTGAATTTGCCTGCTCAACTCTGAAGTTGTGGATCGAAAAGGAAAGCATAGTTTCTCACGAAAGTTCATTTTCTTACTTGACTTTCCGTTAAGTGTCACGTAAAGAAATGAAAAAAAAAATGCAAAGAAATTACAAATTTCAAAAAAAAAAATTTGGTGAGGGAACGCCGTTCCTCCTTCTGAAAAGGTACGGGATCGCCGTTCCCACGCGTTCCCGCTTCACTACACCCCTGTCAATAATAGTCACCTTGTTCAATAAAAGCACTTGCTCTCTTTTTACTTGGAAGAATTTAATTTAAAAATACCAACATTAACTGTACAAATCAACACCGAATAATTTCCTAAATAATTTGTAGATAAAGTCGGACAGTTAAAAACATTTATAGTACGACATTTTTAATGAAACATCGATAAAAAACTTAAATAAATTAGTTTGCTTTTGGAACATAATATTTTGATAGAGCATTAAGAATATAGATTAATGTGATAATGTTTTATAGAATATCGACAGGCACTTAAATACCTATTAAGAATATTTATATTCAAGAAAGTTACGTGAAATTGATGATCAAGTTATCGATTTTTATCTTAATTTCATTAGAAAAATAAGAATTTCCATGCTAGAACTTATTTACCTCGTTGAAAATTATACCTTAACTATATACTGAATCGATTTTAATAAAATTTGAAAAATGTCTGCGTTTAGGGATCAATAGAATAGTAACAAAAATTCAGGTATGGTACAAGTGGTTGTAAGCTCAAAAGTAAAGAATTTTGTTTGTTTATCGTGGTAACAATGAAGTGTGATTGCCATAAAATACAACTGAGGGCTTGAGAAGCAAAGGAGGTCTAAGTTACTTTTCTTAACTTATGAGAAAATACACTTTAAAGTTTCTTATTTTTATTAAATTCTATGAAAGCTAGTGATATCTTCATTCCAAAGGTTAGTATTTAAACAACAAATAATTTTCATACAAATTTAATAGAAATAAAGAACTTTAAGTATATTTTCTCATAAGTTAAGAAAAGTCACTTGGACCCCTTTACTTCTCAGGCTCTTAATTTCGTTTGATTTTAAATCTATTTTCTTTTCATTTGAATTATTCTTCAGGATTAAAGTTCTTAAAATTCTCACGATTGTTAGGAATTAATATTCTCCCCCAGTTCCCCCAATGCTTCGTTTTCCAATATAATTGTAAGTTTTTTTCGATGGGTGCCCTCATAGGAAATTCATCTGGAGCAGATTTTTTTAACAATTTTCGAGGGAGGATCAAAGGAATGAGGTTTAGACTTGATTTTGATTTGAGATGATAGAGGGTGTCATCGACAATGAATCTAACTTCCAAGTTTCGGATCGATTGGATGATGAGAAGTTGGTTAAATTGCGATCCGCGGATTTTTCCGCCACAAACAAAATCGAAGCTAATATAAAGGATTTAAAAATAATTATTGTTTTGAAGAGAGAATATATTTTTCAGAACTAAGTATTCTCTTATTAAACTTGAAGAAATATTGGCTAAAGTAAAGCTTCAGACGTTTTATGGGGGGAAGGGTACCTAGGTGTCATGCCCTGAAATTCGAATTTTAATGGTTAATAAATTATATAGGGCCAATTCTCTTAAAACTGAAACCACTATGCCTATAAAAATAAACCTCAAAGGAATTTAAAAGTAATGAATTGCTACTAAAGTTAGATACCCAAAGTATCATAAAAATTTAATAAAATAATTTGTTGCATAATTTAACTTTTTGATATTGAAAGTTCACTCATTTCATGGCCGCTAAATTATGTGAAACATCGCTTTATAAATAGGAGTTGTTTTAAGAAACAAATTCAAGAAAAATTGTACTTATTATAGTCATTATAATCAGTAGAATTAAAAATTTCCAATAATATTGCATTCTAGGTAAGAAAAAGTCATGCAACAAAGCTCAAATTTCAAGTCCTTAACACAAGTCCCGAGCGCCAGTGCGAAACATACATTTCAAAAATATATTTTAAAATTCAATTTTTACAAAATTTCATTTTTTGACTGAAATTTCAATCACATAAAGCTGTGCAACTTTTAAAAAAATACAAAAGTAATATAGATTGTTATTTTACGAAAACACATCTGTCCTATGCATTGGTAACTTAACAATTGCGTCAAAGCAAGATTTTTAAGTGACCCAAATTATTTTGATTACAATTATTATAAAATTCCATATTTACGTTAAAAACTGTTGTAAAGTAATATCTAACTTATTAGTAAACAAGAAACTAAATAAATTATAAACTTTGTTTACTTATATGTATGCGAGTCCCATTCCTCATCCCCAAATTTTCAAATGCGAAATATAAACACGAGTTGTTTTTTCTTTTGGGGAGTTTATTTTGTTAATAACGTCTTTGATGGAACTGGAAAGTTTGTGTTTTGTAATTGGAAATATTTAAGTTTTCTTTCCTTTTACCAGTTTCCAGGGACACTGTTTTTACTTTCAATTACCCATATGTATATATATACAAAGGCAGGCGCGGATTTGGGGGGGGGGGGTGCAACCGCACCCCCCATAATGTATCTCGTCAAAATTATTTTTAAATGGCAGTTTCCTCCAAATTCAAAGTAAAAAAAAAAAAATTGAAATTTCTTTAATGTTTGTAAGATCTATTTTTTACTTAATATCAATATCAATGGATTTAGAGGGGGTAAACAAAATTAAGCTTTTTCTGACATTTTTCATGCCTCATTAATACAGATTTTTAAGCCACCTAACCGAGCTCCTTATTTCACAACCCGTAGAAGGAATAGGCTTGAAAGGGGACGAGTAGATCGGGATTGTGATGGCATGCAATATACCGGTCAACGAATCGTTACCCCTTGTGTGATTCTCAAATTAAAAAAATTTCTCACAATACCATTAAAAAATTTCTCAATTTCAGCACGATTTTCTCATTTGTGAGTAGGAGATGGGACCAAAGACAGGCAAGTTTTTGATTGCAATTAGCATTCTGTAGGTATACTTCTTGATCAGAGGGCAATTAATTATAAAGGTTTAATATCGGGGGTGCCATCGCACCCCTAAACATCATTCTACGTACAAAAAAATCATGCACTAAAATAATAAATAAAAAAATAAAAAAAATAAAAAACCCTTAATTATAATTGGAAAATAAAATGCCTAATTCATAATTAAGAAAAAGCTTTGATCAAATTAGTACAATAGCATTATTGCAATTCTACATAGTGTTGTAAGAACTTACAGTTCCGATAAAGAAGCTATCACTAAATTAGGACCAAGAAAAGTTTCCCTTCGTTCTCTCCAAAAGATCAACAAAAACGACCCCTTCTTTCTTGACCTTGAATTTGATAAGGACACAAAGCAAATAAAACTTGAGGGGCATACTGTATCTGTCTAATCTAATACTGTCCCCTCCCTTGCACGTGACATGGCACCATTGTGAGTTGCAAGTTACTAAAATGCCTCTATTCTGGGGTGGAGGGAAGTGAATGGAATGGTCATTCTTGCTTGAGTTGGAGTGTGCATGCGATGTCAAGACTTTGTTTCTTCAATTGGTATGGCAGTGCTAGATAATTTACAGTAATATATAAGCATGATAAGATTTTTTAAATGTTACTATTTATTTTACAAAATGTAATATATCATTAACAATTGGTTTTAGTTTAGACGTTTGCTTTTTTTCTTTTTCTAAATATGTTTGAATATTTCATTTTTTACCGAATGATCAGAAGTAGTGATTTATCCTACACACTCATATTTGGTATTTTATGCAATTATCAACGTAACTCTCAATTCAATACCATCAGTATATGAATGGATTATAATAAAATATTTAATTCTTATAAAAATAAACTGGTTTTACTGGATTAACCCATTGTATCTGCACCCTTTCATATGCAAAATCATAAAAGCCCTATAATAATGTCAAACAAAATTGCTTTCGTAAATTATAAAATGTAATTTATCTTTAACAGTATAAAGTGAGTTCCATATAGCTTTTAACTTCTTTTCAAAATATTCAGGATCATAGCCAAACACGTTTTTAAATATTGCTATGCTCCAATCTCAAAAGTCACCGGATCGAGCAATATTTGGCACTCTGTAGTCTGTTTTCAAATTGAGTAAACACTTAAAAAATTTTGACTAGCAATCTTGCGTTGATTGTTGAGCTACTTCCTGATAGTTTTCTGAGGTTTCTCTTATTTAAGATGAAGTCAATTTTTCCCTTGAAAGACCATCTGGTAGATGTTCTCTGCTTGATAAACAAACTAATCAGAATCTAACGTTGTTCCGGTGCAATGCCTGGAAATATCCGATACAACGACATTTATTGCTACTAGAAGAATATCAAGTAATTTAACATATAATTTCAAAACTGGTCAGCTTAGATTGCAAATTTGTAAATATTGCGCATTCGCAGCTTTTGGCAGTTTTCATTTGCTCTGTTAAATAAAAGCCAACATTGTTTGAAATATTAGGAACAATACCGATGACTTACAAATAATTTAAATCCTTTAATGTTAAAATATTTATTTTTTTTTAATTTTTTTTTAATTCTAATTTTAAATGTGTTTTTGTGTGTGTGACTCAAACTTGATGGTAATATGACTGATAATATATCTAATATGAGACAAAGCAGGTCCTATATGGTTACATGAAAATTATTATTATTACAGTTTCACCTGCTGTAGCTAATTTAGTTTGGAATTTTATTTGAATAAAACGCTAAAACGCAGAGAGTTAAGCAAACTAATTTTCAGACAATGTAAAGTTTATTGTTTGAAAAACCTGCTTTTTTTTCTTTTTTTTTTTAATGAGGATTTGTGTGTTGACGGTTTAAGATGGGCTTTGAGTACATTTTCCTAATTTAAGTTCTTTTTAAATCATATTTATAAGAGAAAATCTTATAAATATGACTGAGTATAGTTATGTTAAACCAATCTCAAAATTTATATTAAAGTACAGGTTGGGTATAATTAAAATCCATCTTTTTAGAGAATATTTGCAACTAAAGGAAAATATAAAACTTTAAGATGAAAAGGGCTTATATGGCTGTTCGCTTTACATGCTATTCCTTATAAATGAAATAATAAACCAAAATGAATTCAACCCAATGAAGTTTTAAATATATTGTTATTCTTGAAGCGTAATTAGCAAAAATCCGAACAGTTATTTCTTAAAGTTTTCATTTCAAAATTTTTATGACAATGTTTAAACAGCATTTACAGATTTTTCCAGCAGTACTAATACAAAATTTCAAAAATATTTACTAATTTCTACAGACTTCTGACTGATCTAAATAACACCAGTTTAATTATGGCTTGCTTGCACCTTAAAAACCTTCGAAGCTGTCAGAAATAAAGCACACGTACCGTTTGGTATTATAGTCCTCTAACCAAATTAGAATTATATTAAAGTTTTAAAAGAAATTTATACTGGATAAATACAGAAAATCTTTATAGATTTTTATACTAATATTGTTGATGCGCAATTAACCAATAAAAAGAAAAGAAAGTTTACTTAATAAATAAAACAAATTTTGAGAGAACCATAGTAAAAACTATCTTATATTTGAAGATATTTTTTTTATTAAAAAACTGTACACACACTCACCTTGACTCTTTTTTTACTATAAAGTTCGAATATATGTTAATTTAGTTAGAGTAGTCTTAGTGCATCAATATATAGTGTTGATGTAACTAAATTTTGGTAAGATTTTTTTTTTTTTTTAAATTTTACTTCTTATTTCACAAAATGTAATTTTTCATTAACAATATTTGTTTAGACATTTGTTTTTTTCCAATTTTTTTTATAAATATTTTATTTCTGTCCGAATGATCCGAATAAGGGACTTACCGTACACACTGATATTCGATATTGTATGCAATTATCAACATAATATTTGAATATATTATAATAAAATATTTCATTCTTATAAAAATAAACTGTTTTTACAGGAATAAGCAATGTATCTGCACGCTCTCATATGCAAAATCATAAATATCCGTTGACAATGTCAAACAAAATTACTTTCTTAAATTATAAAAAAGTTATTTATCCTTAACATTTTAAAGTGAGTTCCATGTTGTAATTATACTTTTTTTCAAAATATTAAGAATCATAGCCAAACACATTTTTAATTACCTATCAATTACTTCCAATTACCTATATGTTTACATAGGGCAATGAAAATGTATAGAATTCAGAAAAAAAAAGAGGGGAAAATCTATTTTTCTTTCATTTCCCCAGGTTTTGAAACATCCTGATTTCAAAAAAGTGGTCTAGATAAAATGTCTATGCGTACATGGTCAACATAGCTCCTAAACGAATTGACGTACGATATTCAAATTTGGTGTGCGGGTTAGTGGTAGCTATGGGACCTACGATTAAGTTTGAGCATTCACATAAGGGTGAAATCATGAATCTAATGCCTCTTAAGGTGTTTTAATCACCCCCACCTCCGAAATTACCGTAGAAATCTGATAAAAGCGTAAAAAGTTGAAAAATGAGTGTCTTTAACGCAGAGCTCTCTGCCCTTGTGCATCGCCCATCAACGATTGATATCTTTCTGCTTTACGTTCAAGAAAGGACAGTGTAATGTCTAATGAATATCATCACCAATTTCGTCGGTTAGGCGTTTTTTTTTTTTTTTTTTTTATTATTATTATTATTTTTTTTTTCTTTTTCTTATTCCACGTAAAAATTATATCCAAAAATATCACTGAACTCTCCATTTTCATTTAAATGAAGGAAAATTTGGAAACAATAAATAATACCATATCAAATTTGAATGCAGTGATCAATATTATAGTGTGTAGTCTCAAGTTTATGTAACTTATATTTTAATTTACTAATGTGATGTCAAATAGGGTTGAAAAGCATTGTTTAACTTTTTAAATTATTAAAACCTTATGAATATAGAGTTTTACGTACCTGCAATGCTGTCTAAAGTTGTTAAAAGATCTATTGCCTTTTCCTGCATCAATTGATTTATGATGTTGAATGTATTGGTAAATTAACTTGTATAAAAAAAGTTTAATTTTCAGATTTGCTGAACTTTTTACACTCCACCTGATCTGCATGAGATATTTTTTTGTGCTCTTAAATATTTTTTATTTAATAAAAAATGCTAAATATTTAAAATTTAATTTTTTATTACATTTTCGGGGTAATTTGTTACATGGGGTGCAAAAGAGGATTGTCAAACCCTCTAATTTTTATGTTTCATTGAACCCTAGTAGTATCATATTAATTGATGATACCCCTCCGGGTGATAGGGTTAGTTGAGTTGAGTTACTGACTGAGTTGAATGACTTACTGACTGGAGTTATGGAGTTAGCTGTCTCTCAGTGAGCATTTAGAGAGTTCCGAAAGTGAACTGTATTACATTGTCTTTTGCAGCGATTTTAGCAGTTGTGTTGTCAAGTTTTTAACTGCTGTTTTGTGCTCTATTGTTGTGTAAAGAGCTGTATTGAATCTACTAGAACGAGAAGTTCTGGAGTTGTAAGAGAATCTGTGAAGAGTTATATCGGAATAAATTTCTGCAAGTTTTGATCTGCTTTGGCTTCAAATCTTTCCAACCCATCCACGCAACAACTAGCCTATTATTAATCTGCCGTTTAACCTCACGATCCAACGCGTCCTGGATAGGACACTTGAATGCAGCTGCACCATTCAGGCGATTCCGCGACAGTTCCCTAACAACAATTTGACTTGAAGCACAGCCTCGCTTCCCGATCTTTAATTTTTTTCTGAATGAATGCAATAGACCAGCGTTCGCCACTAACGTTTAGAGACGGGCCGCATGACTTAAGTTGGAACTTTCCGCAGGCCGCAGATTTATACCGAATACACCAATAAATATATTGCTTTACTACATATTTTCAACGTTAGAAATGTGATAATTACTAAAGATTCAACAATATGAAACAATTTTGAAAACTGAAACAATAATAATAATAATAAAATAACAATTGATATTTGATTCTTGTTTCAAATAATTAAAAAAATATTTTTCTTTACACCGTAAATCAAAGTCATAAAAGAAGTTAATCTTTTGTGATAATATTACAATGTGACTTGACATAAACCCGAATTCAATAAAGATATTTAAACCATACCTCCTAAATCTTCCATTTCAGTCGATGTTAATTGCGAGATGATGACGGTCGGTCCGCTTTTCACTATCTACTTTGCGTTTAAAACTAGTCTTCGACTCCAATATTGCACTATAGTCAGAGATCGCGATACTTCTTTTCACGTCAAAACAAAAGAGGCCAGTATGCATTAAAACACCCAACTCCTGCCCATCACATTCAGAAAAGCAGAAATCAAATTGCGCTATTCACGAATCGAGGGGGTAGGGTATCATAACTACAAAACTCAGCAATGCGAAGGAATGCGTCATTGGTAATAATTCAAACTATTGCTTTTTTTATTTCTTCTCGTGGGCAGTCTCAGAAAAAAAAAAGGATTTTTCAGACTTACTGACCCGGGCCGCTTAATGAAATCGCGGCATTTGGTAGTAAACACTTGTAGACAAATTAAAATTTGATTTTTACTCTTCTGTACTGCCGGCGGGCCGGAGAGAAAGCTGTCGCGGGCCGCCAAGTGGCTTACGCTGCAATAGACTAATGAATGAGATAATAACACTTAAATAAGTTAATAACACTTAAAATGATTATTAACACTTAAAAGGGTAAAATTTATCAAATTAATATTTTATTTATTTATTGTGATAATCACAATTCAATTATTCATTACTGTATAACTCATTTACTTGACTTCCTTCATGTAAAATTTTAATTCATTCAAAGCAATATTTGTTAGTTTTTTTGTATGAACTGCCAACTAATATCTGAAAGATAACGTAGTTCAATGTTACATCTATGAATTCAGGGAAGTATCAGATAAAAGTTGTCGACCTTGATTCCATACAAGGAATTACAAAGTTGAAGGTTATATAAGGCTCCTTTTTTCGATATCTACTCCAATTCCTTATCGATTAAATTACAATTTGCTGCGCTTTTTAAGATTAAAATATCTCTGAAAAAGGTAAAAAAATACATCTGTCAATTATCGAATACAAGTTAGACTGTTATGTCTGTTCAAGCAAAGTTTTAAAAGTTTTCACTAAAAATAAAAGGATAGCCTTTTAGGTAAACTGTAAGTACCATAATGATATTTAGTACCTTATATCATTCTTCTGAGTAACTTTTAAATTCTGATTGAATATTTTAGTGGAATATACTTGTTTTATAATTATAAATTATTAATATTTTGTTATATTATTAAATTGCATGCTTTTTAAATCTCTGTGCTTGTTAAAAAAAAAACTTTATCAATTAGTGATAAAATCGCCCGTTGAGGAAATATTTCTCAGCATAATGTCTCTTCAAACGTAATGTTGAATAATTAAGGTCAGCTATTTACAAAGAATTTCTACTTTAAAGGGAAAGTTGAATGATTCTTTTAAAGTTTAAAGTATTACCGCACACTCTCAGTTGTCACTCAAAAATGTTTCAGCAAAGACACTTTATTTTTGCTTAAAAAAGCAATCGGGTGTTTACAAGCAATCAATTTTGCTTGTAAGCATTCAGGTGTAGTGAATTTAAAAGTAAATAAAACAATACATTCAAATAATTTAAAATTAAATTGTAATTTTAATTAATCTGCTAATAAACCACAGATACTTATTTTTAGTTGTAGAGTCAGATGTGGAACGTTATTATTTCATTTAAACAATATTTTCAATTAAAAACCGTCACATTTTATATCAAAGGACTTTTTCACGATATTTTAGAATTAATGAACTTTTAACATGTGATGAACTGTGATAAAAGGAAAAGACTAAAATTTTAAACAATTTAGTAATAAAATTCAATTTTCACTATTCCGAGCTCAGAAATGTATAATGGTTTCCACCCTATTTACACTTAATAATTACATTCTTTAAACCATCTCGACAGTCCAAGATGATCCAAAAAGGTGCAGGGGTGCTTTTGTACTCCCTTGGTTTTTGAAAATTAAACAAAATATTGAAAAGTTAAATTCAAAAGAAAAAAGCTGGGTTCCAGATAGTGCAGAATTTAAATTATTAAAAAAATATTCAAGGAAAATTGAAGTTTAGCTTCTAATTTGGTATTTCTAAAAAAAATCAAGATTAATATGGGCCAAAAACAAAAACTGTAAATATCCCCCCTCCCTCTTTCAATTAATCTTGCCAACGACACCCTTGTAGTGATATCATCTTATGTACATCAGGACAGAAAACACACAAATAAATTATTTTTTGTCGAATAATAACAGATTGGTCTTTAGCTGTCCAACTTCGGCCAATCTCGGACATTAAATGATTTCGGACCTTAATCGTGACATGAATACAGATTAAATACCATTTGATGCAAATACACATAATTTATCCGTACCTTCTTCGTTGCAAATACACAAAATGGTTTAAAGAACTAGAATAAAAAAAAACAGAAAATTAGAACAACAGAAATCTTTATGTTCATGTGGTAAAATAACCACGTGTTCGACCATGCTACAGTAATAGGCCACCCATAGTTAAAATTTAAAAAAGTAATTCTTTGAAATTAGTATAGTACGAAAATATATAAGAATAAATTGCTCAATATACTTTTGTTTTGTCCACATTAAAAATATTTATAACAAGCTGAATGCACGTGCTTCGCTACGAAATTTTACCATGTGATATATTTTAGCTAGCTGGGAGGCCCCGCGTTGCGGAGATCCGTCATTGTTGTATAGGTCTCAGTTTTTGGTGTTTTGCAAATGGACTTGCTTGGCTCGAAGGAAGATTCATCTCTACGTGAAACCAAATTCAATTCGCTCGCTGAAAAGTTCACTGAAACGTAAGCACAGGCTTACTGCACTCGTTGAAAGGTTCATTGCTGCCAAAGCATAAGCTCGCTTTACTCACTATAATCTAATTGCTACGTAAAGCCTTAATATTAGAAGCCTCTCCCCTGTCGAGGGAAGAAAAAAACATTAATACAATAATACAACACCCCTTTAACATAATTTTAACACGCGTTTATAGAAAGCAAAATTAGGAGGTCAAAACTGCTTATGTTGAAACTTTCTGAGCTCTAGGCCTATTAGAAGTCTTTTCAGCAAAAATATTAATTAAAAAAATAATTAAAAAGCAAATTAAAATTTTAACATTCTTTTTGACAAAAGTCTAATTAGAAGGCCAAATATACTTGGATTGAAAATTTCAGAACTGTAGCTTAATTAGAAATCGTTTTGTAAAACATTTGTTATAATTAAAAAAAAAAAATAGCATTTTAAAATTCTGTCTTTTAAAAGTTCAATTAAAAGGCCAAACTACTTATGATGAAAATTTAGAAGACCAAAACTATCTATTTTGAAAATTTCAGAGTTGTAGCCCTATTGAAAGATGTTTTGCAAATTTTTTTTTAATTAATTAAGAAAATTAATTAAAACATAAATAATTAAAATGTTAACATTCTGTTATCGGAAGTCCAATTAGAAGACTAAAACTACTTATGGTGAAAATTTCAGAACTGTATCTCTATTTAAAGTACCTTTGTAAAAAAAAAAAAAAAATGATAATAATTAAAAAGAACTTATAAAAATTTTAACATTCTGTTTGACATAAGTACACTTAGAAGGCCAAAACTTCTAATGTTGAAAATTTCAGAGCTCTCCTCCAATTTTAAGTAGATTTCTATAGATCCACAGACACACGGGCAGCATGTTTTATTATTATAGATTCCTGATTGAAATTACTTTGCTACAATGCATGTAATAATGCACCTAAGAAATACATAGAATTCCCACTGCTTTTAATGACTTTGTTATAACTAGAATGATATTTTGAAGGTATACTTATTAAGGATGTTCTCTATATATTTGATGTTATGAAAGTTTTGATATTTTTAAAAGCATTCTTTGACAGAAAATTTAAATTTGTAAGAATTTTTTTTTTTTTTTTTTTTTTTTTTTTTTTTAAAAAAACAGCTTTTAACTAAAAACACTTTTGAAAAATAAGTACAAATGGGTCAGTATTTTTTTCATGTTTAATTTTTAATCATAGAGCTATTTTTGCTTATAAGTTTTTTAAATTATCAAATAATTAGGTATAAAATATCTAAGACGTGCTTTTTGCGTTAAATATTTAATAATATTTCCCGATTCTCATTTTAACTATCCTTTTGAAAAAAAATCCATTTAGATTTACATAGTTTTTTTTTTAACGAAATAAACATGGGGTCATACACTAGATCATTTGTAGGGATGGAACGGATGTGAGTTTTGCCGGATACCGGATTTCGGATATCCGGGGTACCATGTCTACCGGATACGGATATCCGAAACGGATTTCACCGGATATCCGGCCGGATATTCGGTCTAAGAAAGCTGAGTTGGGCCCAGAAGGCCTTGGTCCACACGGGCTGTCACGCCACTGAGTTAATTTTTTTATTTAAACTTTAGTTGATGAAACGATGTTTTAGTGATGCCAATACCTACACTTTCTGAACAATTTTGAAACTTCATCACCATTTTGTTTGTGTGTTACTTAAAATTGTACCAAACAATCTAAAATGTGATGAAAATATTTCAGAAATACGTTTGCAAATTGTTACTCAACTTCTTACCTTGTATCATGTAATATAAACATAAGATAATCTTCCTCAAGTCTGCATAAATATTCCATATTACTTTTACCCGAAAAACACACAGCAAGGTGATAACAAACAAAATTAGTACTTACATATATTTGTGGGTAAGGCTTTTGCTTTAGGATCATCTAAACTCCACAATTCTGGTACATATAATGTCGATTCCAATGTTGTCTGCGTGCATTTCTTGTTTTGATGAATTGTTTTTTCTTGTTCATCAATATTTGATGCATTTAGTGAGTCTTTTAAGCTTCGGTGAATTTCCTTATGCACACTCATTAAATAGTTCCATAAGGCTGGAAAAGGATTTTGGCTTTTGCCGCGCACAATATATTTTTTAAACGATTCTGTGGAGCAAGTAACACATAGAGGGCTTTGCTTTCGTCATTTCCATTAATTTTAAAATACTTCCAAATAGGTGATTTTAAATTAACCATTATTAGAAATTATAAATTGGATTGTAATTGGAGGAAACTATGATTCAAGACATTCTAGAGAGCTAAATATAATTCCACATTGTGGCGCTGCGTTAAAGACCTAAAAATTACAATATTTCATTTTACGTCAGAAAAAATATACCAGCTTTCAACTTCTGCCAATGAAAAATCAGAAATTAGACCATACCATTCACAGCATAAAGGGGTAGGGTATTATCGTCGATAGAACAAAAAAAAAAAAAAAAAAAAAAAAAACATTGAGAAGTGCGCATTGGCTATTTATTGCTTTTTACTCGCTAGCAAATGTCAGAAAAAAAGGAGGAAGTGGGAAGACTTATGTTATGGAAAAAAAGTACTATTTATTAGTATTTCGGTTCGTGTTTTACGGAGAAGCATTCAAATATAACATCTGGAATTAATCAGATCATAAACTTGGAATGAAAAGAACATATTGCAAAACACGTATGAAGGATGTGTATGGAAAAAGATTGGAGGAATCGTTTATGCTTATCAACTCGGCGCCAATAATACGCAATTATGTTGCAATTTATGTCCAAGAAAAAAAAAATTTAAAAAAAAGTGTAGGATGCGGTGTCCCCTTTGTCCGAAAAAGATCATTATTTTTTGCAAAAAATTATTTCTTGTGGATACCTGGTGGCCGGATATATAGCCGGATATCCGAATGAAATTATCGGATGTCCGGTATTTCAAATCGGATATCCGACGGGGTTTCGGATATTGAAAAATCAGCCGGATATGCCGGATATCGGATATTTGCCGGATATCCGTTCCATCCCTAATCATTTGATAAGGCAAATACTATTGGGAAACTCTGGTACATTTTTCGCAAATCCGTAATTTTTTTTTCTTTTTCTTTCCATTCTTTTTTTATTATTATTTTTTTTTTTATTTTTTTTTTATTGACTCAAAGTATTATAAAACAAAAAATAAAGGAAAAAAATAAAGAATTTTCTTGCTCATATTTTTTAGAAAAAAATTACATAATTAATTCCTAGAATAAAATCTCCTTCTTGATCGAAGTGGGCTTTTGTCTTTAGTTGATCAAATATGCGTCGATTTCAACAATTCCTTGAAAAATAAAAACAATTTTTTTCTTTAACTTATAAACATCAGAAGGAAAGCTCTAGGATAATTTTGGTACTTATTATTAGTAAAAAGATAAATAGTTATTATGTATTTTTAATGATTAGGTCAAAGATATGGAGACACACGTTCCTGTTAATGTCGCTGTTTTTGGTCTTGGGCGCATTGGTATCATTCATTTAGGAAACCTCAGAAAGAACCCAAATGCTCGAATCCTGTACTGCGTTGAGGAATCCTCAGAAAGATTAGAATACGTCAGAGACACACTCAGAATTGCCGATCAAGATACAATTTTTCTAAATACTTTAGAACAAGATGTTGTATTCCAAGACTCTAGGTAAGGACTAAATATTGACACAATGAGACACGATTTTTTTAATTATGCTTTTACATTTTTTTTCCTTATTGATCTTCTACCCTTTTAACTCTCCTTTTAATAGTGTTGAAGATTAATTAGTTACTTATACACACTTTGAGAGAGTTTCTATAAGAATTTCATTAAAGCTATAATTGGTTAATATTATTTTTAGAGTAGATGCTGTGGTGGTGTGTACACCTACTTTTGCTCATGAAGAATTAGTTATGAAATCTTTACAATCTAGTAAGAGTTTGTGGATTTATATTTTTTTATTCGTTCTCTTGAAAATTTATCTTTGCTTACATGTATGTATATTTTTTAATGATTTTTCGAAGCTAATTTCAAATGAATCACGTGTAGAGAGTAGTAATATTTAGTGCAGCAATATGTTAAATTTAAGTTGTTTTACTGTAAAATATTAACATCTAAACAATCTATGATTCATTAATATTTAAAAGTGCTATATTTGAATATCATGTGTTTTTTTAACTATCTTTGCGTTGATTGAAAAGTTCTCTTTATAATTTACAGTAACAAGAGGTTATTAGATTTTTCAATGCTTAATCTAATTTTTGGTAATGCTTGAAAAAGTATAAATTTCCTAATTAAAAAAGTTACAATTATCCTAAACGTTTTTTTTTTTTTTAAAACTATTATTTGGATAAAGTATTTTGCTCATCAAATCCATTAAAGAGTATAAATATATTTTCGTTCATTATAAAATTCTTTCCGTATTCTTTCAATTCAAAATTTATGATAAATATATAAACAATGAACTATATGTAACCATTTTGCATTAGAAAACTATTAGAAAATATTTTGTCTTTCGAATTATATATTCCAATTGCTTTAAAAAGAAAATATTTGTTTTATAATTATTTGCTTCTTTTTTATTTTAAGGAAAAGCTGTTTTCTGTGAAAAACCTTTAGCGTTAAATTATGAGGGAATCGAAAAATGTTATGAAACAGCAAAAAAATTCAATAAACCATTGTTATGCGCCTTTAACAGGTAACTCGTGCTATTTAATGTTTCATTATGCTGCACATTCCTTTACAACATTACATAAATATCGTCACATTACTATTCAAATAGTATATTAGCTGAATACTCTTGCTAAGCTATGAAATTTCATCATACTTATATATTGATTAGATTTTGCAACTAAGTACCTTCGCCTATAGGAGATAATTTTGTAAGATTAGTTTAGAAGAAGTTTAACATAAAGTGTTAAGTTATTTGTTTATTAGTTTTTGACGAATATTTTATTCAAATATTTGATTTTCTAGTATGTTTCATAAGAAAATTTCGAATAAAAGAGATTATATTAGTACCTCAACACAAAACGTTTTTGTCAACAACTTGGCACAGAGCCAGTATCTAATTCTCAAGTATTTAATATATTAACAGCTAAATTATTAATTTTTATGTTTCATATCATTGGAGAAGCAAATCCCCTGTGTATAAAAGCCAAAACACACTCACTCATTTCTAATCCTAATACTTCCGATATAATCACAACCCTCCTGATAGCTGTGTGGTTAGCGCTCTAGCCTCGCATACCAAAGGTGACGGGTTCGAATCCCGGATTAGGCATGGATGTTCGTTGTGGTTCGGAATCCACCTTAAGCTGTAGATACCAGCCTGATTAGCCGTCACTGTGCATAAAAATAGATCGTTGAGCGTACAAACCAACCAACCAACCGATATAATCATAGCTCCGAAATTTGGTACACTTATCAACAAAAACAAAATTGGAAAAAGTAAAGCAATTCGAATGTCAATCAACCAACTTTAAGAAGTCTAAAAGGAGTCAAACCTTCCAAATGTGATCCTAATATCATATTTCCTACAAAATCAAGACGCTCAAAATGGGTAAAAACTGTAAAAAAAACGAACGAAAGTAACTAAATAATCGCTACTATCATAATTTTACTATATTACAATTGGTTGTTTTTGTTACAAGGTTATGAAAAATGCTAACAAATATTACATGCATCAGATACTAATAAATATTCACAAACATCATAACTATTATTTGAATTGCTGAAAGACAGTACGTCAGTATTTTTTGCATTTGCGTGAGAAAGAAATATTGAATTACCGTTTAAGGATCATCCTCTTGATTTATAAAGAAAAACTTGGTAATTACTGACGCATTTTCATCCGGTATTAATTGTGAAAAATTATACTATATGCAATTTCAGACCCTCATAACGGAACATCTACCTCTTGTGCAATCCAAATAAAGTTGTTCAGTATATCAAATCAATTCAGTATATCAATATTTTATGAACAATGGTACTGTATTTAGAAACTGAATGAATAAAATAAAGTATATGCAAAAAACTATTTACATTATTTACAAAAATCTGTTCTCGTATCTTCTACTTTATTGCACAAGTAATGTCTTCTAAAATACTTGGTATAAATGTTGTCTAAGTAAATTTATCTCGGATTTTAACAATACAGGCGTTTTGATCCTGGATTAAGAAGTATGAAAGAGAGAATAGACTCAGGTGAGATTGGCAAAGTTCAAGTAATAAAGACTTGCAGTAGAGACCATCCAAGACCACCTACGGAGTATTTAAAAAATTCAGGTACAAAAAAATTCGGAAAATTTATTTGTATTAATTAATCATTCTAATGCAATAAATCTTAATGCACCTAAACTCTTGGAAGTTCTTTTAAGAATGATGATGCTTTCGCCATAAGTTCATTTGAAAAATAAAAAAAAAAAATTTAAAAAAAACTTAAGATAGATAAAACATACCTGGATGACTCTTGCGAAACGTCCTGGTATCTTTATAAACAATGAAGGTGAAACATATTAATTTATTTTGAAGAAAATTCTGTATAAACATGCAAATTAGGCAAAAAAATTATCCTTACCATCCAAATTCCTAATTCTAAAGTTTTTGTAATTGTATATTTTTTAATACTTTTTAAAAGAAAGTGTCTATACATTTGGAATTGAGATGTTTGATATATAATTAAAAAAAAAGATGGTTCAAAATATACATTAAATTTTATACAATATGTATTGACCATGAATGACCAAATTTGTGAAAAGGAATAGTGGATGATGACGACATTCATGTGGTTTTCAAAAGAATTTATGAGGTAAAACAATCAAAATGCATTTTATTTATCTATTCAAAGATACTAAGGGCTTACGATTTATTTTTAAATATTTCATAATGGGTTTTGGAGATATGGGTCAACGAATTGGACGTTTCGGAAGAATAACCCACTTGTTCACTTACGATAGATTCATTGTAGTAAATTGTACAATACGTACAATTTTGCACAATTGTACTATACGTACAATATTGTAATACGTACAATCTTTGCAGATTTATTTCCTTTCAAAATTGACCAAGAAAGGAATTTTGCCCTAGAGAGGTTTCTAGTGTGCATATGAGATGCTAAAGTAAATGAAAACTCATGTTTTTGTAAATATACCTTTGTAAAGAATTTACCTTTGTAACGAATTTCACTTATCCAAAGAATATTTCTTCTTTTGATAGCGTATTATTTGCCACATTCAATCAAAACCAGTTCATTCAGATTTATCCCACTTGCCTTAATAAGTTTAAGTATTACTTTTATAGATTTATGGGACTTCTGATATTGTAATAGCAATATCTTTTATGCATTGCGATGCAAGGACTCTTTTAATTACTCTACACGAGTACTAAATTGTCTTCTTTGGGTAGAAGAACATATGAAAAACCAATGGCTTAAACATTTTATTTCAGAACTGCTTACAATCAAAATGTAATTTCAAAATTTTCGAAATAGAAAATTTCGAAAATTGATTTTTTTCTTTTAAAAAATCTGTTTTTACAGTTTATCTATTTTTAACAGACGCAACGTTATTTTCTTTTCGATTCAGAAATAAAGCACTTTCCGACTGTCCAGGTAATATTATTTATTCTATAACGTTTCAAAATATATTAATTTATGTAGAGGGTTACAAGAACCAAATGGGTCTAGAGTACATCTAGTTCCTGATCCTATTTGTTTTATTTGAAATTATATTGAAATGAAACTTGATTAAAAATCATATCCTTTTTTTTAGGGGGCATCTTCCAAGACTGTTCAGTACACGACCTCGATTACATTTGCTGGGTATTGGGCGAATTCCCTATGAAGCTGTCCGTGCTGGCCCATACCCATCTGGAGGACATCAAGGAGATAGGAGATCTGGACACAGTTTGCATCTCGATGAAATTTCCCAGTGGGGCACTCGCCATTACCGACCTCAGCAGGAATGCAGTCTATGGATACGATCAAAGAACTGAGGTGAGTAGAACATTTTTTAAGCTTTTTCATCAAAGCATATGCTCTGAAACTTTCATACATTTTAAGAGTGTTGTTTTGAGTGATCCAGTTAAATTCTTAAAGAATAATATGAACTGTTTTCATAGTGTGGGAATGGAAAAATCGCTCTTTATTTCATAATATTCCTCTTCTTTCGATATCACATACACATTCCACAGGAACTAAAGAGTGGAGGCCATGTCGATGGTGCAATCCAATTTTACGTCAACCGTCAACCAATTATCACTTGAACAGCCACTTTATATTAGGTAAAAAGGCGTTCGGTTAACCAAGCATTTTTATTATATATATTGTTACGAATTTTTGTATATTTGTAAATATTTCGTAGTGTTAATTTTGTAAATAGATAAATTTCTGTAGATTTCGCATAAGACAATGCAATGGTTTGTTTCCCAGCAATGAGCCTCCCAATGCTTGATAGCGGGTTTTACAGAGGTAACTCTGGGAAGCGAGTTTCAAGGGGCAGGGCATTTAACATTATGTTAATGGTAATCTCGCCAAATTGGTGAGATAGAGCCAAGTTGGCGACGGTTTTGGCGACTAATTTTTGTCGCCAAATTTGCGAGAAATCGCCAAATGTCGCCAAATTTGGCGACCATTTGGCGTCATTTTCGGTACATGTATAGGTACATGTATCCCATATCCTATATAGGTCTTTTCGACTACTCTCTGGAAAGTTCTCCAGACATCTACCTCTGGGAGTTTCAAGAAGGTTCACGTATGTTCTCAGGTCACCCTATAAAAGCTCAGGGAGAGCGGATGATGCAGTTAGTTAGTTAGTCAGTTGTTGACTGATTTTGAGTCACGGAGCTAGTTGTTAGCTGAGTCCGATAGTTGACTGAAGTTAGTTGATTTTGAATCACTGAGTTAGTTGTGATTCTGAGTTAGTTGTCTCTCAACGTTCATTGTGAGAGCTGTATTCCTGACTTGAGTAGTTCTTGGATTTTGAGTTCACTGAATTAGTTGACTGGAGATACTGAGCGAACTGTATTGCATTGTCTTTTTCGACGATTTAGCAGTTGTTTGCAAGTTTTTAACTGCTGTTTTGTGCTCTACTGAGGTGAAAAGAGCTGTATTGTGTCTACTAGAACGAGAAGTTCTGGAGCTGTAAGAGAACTGTGAAGAGTTATTTTGGAATAAATTTCTGCAAGTTTTATCTGCTTTGGCGTCAAATCTTTCGAACCCGTCCCACGCAACAATATATATATATATATATATGATACCTTTTGAAATGAATGTTACTTTGTGTGTAAAATATAAACAATATTTCGTAAAATGTTGTACGATAATCTTCAGTGCAACATTGTTGTTTTACAGTTTAGTTTTCAAGCACTTTTTTATTTAATACAATTTTACGAAGTATTTTTACACTTAGTTGAACAGCAAATGAAATTTCTCTAAATTAAAATAGAATGACCAACTTGTAAAGTACTTCAAAACAGTTACATATGGTATACTATACGTGCTTTTTACTTTTCTTTTAAACTTAATAACTTTACGCAGTAGGCATTAATTCCGTCCTTGAAGTATTTTCTGAACTAAATGCAACATAACCTAATTGAATTGAGTTTTCTATGGATCTTTTTACTACCTCTCTATTTTGAAATGTTAAGTATTAAAAATATTAATCCATTCATAAAGGTGTCTATTCAATTTTGGTAGGATACATCAAGAAATTGTGACTGAAGGCTCATTTTATGCAAATTGCTTACATAGCTTGGTATGAAATGATTTATTGTATTTCTTTCCAAGTTTCTTTACAAGAAGAAGGTTGGTTGGTAGGAGTTTAACGGCGCAAGGGCAACACATGGGCCATACTGCGCCAATTTACAAGAAGAAGAACTACATTATTAATTCGTACAAAGCTTGGCTTTTTAGCCTATAAACATCATATTTGTTTTGTTAACAGTGAAAATGATTAGCAGCCAAAAAAGAACTAATCTTATAGGAAAAGGTGAATAGGAAACTTCATACGATTTTGTCGTTGAAGATCACTATGTCTTTCATTAAGTGTAGGCACCCTTGACATTCTATCCCTTTCTGCCTAATCAAATCCATCCATAGGGGAAAATAAATGCTATAACTAAAAAATATTTGGTTATGGAGTAATAAAAAATATGATTCCATATTTTGTCACTTCGAGCTGGAAAAAACATGAAGAAAGAAAAGGGGGGGGGGGAGAGGGGGGGGGGAGGACTATAGCCTTTCCTTGCCATACTTCTAAAACATAAGTTCCGGTGCCACTGCAAATGCAAAAAATCTACAACAAAACAACAAAGATATAAAACTCTTAATACAAGATTATGTGTGCAATTAACGACCTTTTATTTATTGATCTTAGGTATTTGGGCCTAAAGGCATGTTAACAAACAGTGAGCACAGACCTACGAGAGTAAGAAGCCATACTGTTCAAGGGAGCACAGCAGTGCCCATCTATGGAATGTTTGCTGAAAAATATCGTGAATCCTATGAAGCTGAAATGGATCATTTTTTACGAACAGTTCAAGGTAAATAATGTTTATGTAGAATAATGAATGGTTACGGGAATGAACTTACATACCTAGGAAACCGTACTCGCATATTAGATTTGACATATACTTGGGGAGAACAGATAGTTGGGAGATAGTGGGTTTAGACCTCAGCGCACTTTTTTGGATAATTTACGATATGACTGAAATATTTAACTACTTTTGAAATAAATTTTCTTCAATCTAATAAATGAAGTCCACCAACATATTTGTTTCCTTCAAATTTGTAATGCTTTACTATATTCCAATTTTTTCAAAGTTTTATTCAGTAAATTTAGAAATTAAAAAAAGGAAGATTCTTCAAATTATCTATAATAATAAAACAAGCTGTGCGTGTGTCTGTCTATGGCTCTGTGGATCTATAGAAAGCTACTTAAAATTGGAGTAGAACTCTGAAATTTTCAACATAGGTAGTTTTGGCCTTCAAATTGGACTTTTGAAAAACAGAATTTTAAATTTTTATTTAGTTTCTTTTTAATTATTTTTTTTAATTAATTAATGAATATTTTACAAAATGATTTCTAATTGGGGTACAGTTCTAAAATTTTTAACGTAAGTAGTTTGGCCTTCTAATTGGACTTTAAAAAAACAGAATTTTAAGTTTTTGTTTAGTTCTTTATAAATCATTTTTTTTTATTAATTAATATATATTTCACAAAATGATTTCAAATAGGGATGCAGCTTTGAAATTTTCAATGTAAGTAGTTGCGGCCTTCTAATTGGATTTTTGAAAAACAGAATTTTAAAATTTTATTCGTTTTTTTTTTTTTTTTTTTTTTAAATTAATTAACAAATATTTTACAAAACGATTTATAATTGGGCTACAGTTCTGAAATTTTCAACACAAGTACCTTTGGCCTTCTGGTTGGACTGACAAAAAGAATGGTTTTTTTAATTAATTTTTTCACAAAAAGCGACATCTAATAGACCTAGAGCTCTGAAAGTTTCAACAAAAGTAGTTTTGACTCTAATTTTGCTTTCCACAAACACGTGTTAAAATAATCGTAAAGGGATGTTGTATTATTGTATTAACGGGGAATTTTAATTTCTTGACAAGGGAGAGGCTTCCAATATTAAGGCTTTACGTAGCAATGAGGAACTTTCACGTTTTTGGGTTTTATTTTTAAATAAAAATAGAGAAAAAATCATGAAAAATAATACCATTCTTTCAAAAATTTGAGCTCGGATAGATAATTAAAAAAATATTTAGTTTTTCACTTTGCAATTTGGTGGGAAAAAGCCACTTTTGAGTGAAACGTCAACGCGCAGATAATGAACCAGTCTAAAACCTGTTTTAGACGAAGAATGATTGTGGTTTCCCCTTCGTTTTGCGACTGCATCTCTGCGTAACCACGTCACGGTTTTTTCATGCGTTTTTGGTAGCGTGACTTTTGCTGTGATTTCGGCTAATTTCAAACTCGATTTTTGATTAATTGAAAGCATAAAGATAAAAAATAATTGCACTGCTCAAATATATTCGTTGGATAATACTAGAAAATACTAAAAATATTAATTTTCCTCACTTGTGCAAGTTCCTCATTAGATTTTAGTGAATGAAGCAAGCTTATGCATACGCAGCAATAAACCTTTCAGCGAGCGAAGCGAGCCTACGCTTGCATAGCAATGAACCTTTTTACAAGTGATCCTCTAGAAACCGAGCGTCCTCTGAAATGGTCACACTTTTGAATTTTTTGCACCATAAATTTTTTTTAAGGTCAATTACATTTTTGTTACTTGATCCCCCCCAAAAGGGGAAAGGGGGGGGGGGGGTGAATGTGAAAAAAAAAAATCTGCTTGAAAGCTCAAGTCTCTAGAGGATATATTGAACAAATTCACAAACATCAAAGGTTTAATATTTTTTAATATTATCGGTAGGTTTTTATGCATAAAAAAAGTATGCATACAAAGTTTTGCATACTCCAAGAATCATTCTTAGACATTTTTAGACGTACTCGTTAGTTTAATTCAATTCAGATCGTCCAGATCTATGATGACAGGGAAGGACAGGTATAAATCATGGAAGGAAACAGTAATATTTCAAAATGAATAAAAAAAATGTAAAGAAAAAATATCTAAGTTTCATTTTTTAAATTTTAAAAAAGTGAAATTAATAATTATATACTTATTGAGTATTGATTCATTATATGATCAGAACATTCTTGCTGTCATAATTGATGATATAATTACTTTTGTGTTTATTGTCTACTGTTATTATTATTATTATCAATATTATTTTATAATTTAGGAAAATAAAAATGTAGTGAATAGCGCTTTAAAATGTACAAGTGTAGTATTCTTTAGCTTTTAATGTTTGTTAGAAGAAGAGGTATAAGACTGCGGGGGTTTCCAAAAATTGGTAGCAAAAATATAAATAAACACATATTCTAAATCAAATACCTATTTTCTTGCGAAAAAATTCCCCATCAATAAAATACAATCCATTCTAGGATTACTATTTACTTCTCATCTTAATCACCTATAATAATTTTTATTAAATTATTGGAATAAAAATACATTTATGTTGCAATAAAAAAATCTATTTTATTATTTTATTTTAAATAACATACCTCATCTATTACTGAAAATTTCTCATATGAGTTTTTTCGACAGGCAAAGAAAAATGCGAAGTCGAACGTAACTCTATTTTGGCTGTGTACCGAATAGCAACCGCTTGTCATGAAGCAGTGCATACAGGAAAGATTATTTCGCTTGATTGGACAGATTTACTAAGTGAATGTTAGTAATGTACAATATTAATAACTAAAAAAATCTTTACTGAACTGTATCAAATGGAAAAAAAAAAAAAATTAAAAACTGTGTTGTTTATATTTGTATGATATATTTTATTATGTGTATGATATATTTTATTATGTACCATACAAAAAAAAGCTAAATACTCTTAATTTACGTATTTATTTTATGACTAAGTTATATAACAATACATGCATTAAGATTTAATGAGTTATCATTAATTAGTTCACCAGGTCTAAAAAAAGTACCAGTGTACGCCGTACCTGCCCCACTACACCCCTAAATGTTAGGTAATTATCTAACATCTCAAATGCTAGTATGAAATATTTTATCGTTCACAATGAACCCTGTAAATCGAAAAAGTTTGCAAAATATCCTCTACAATGAAAAGACTTTTTCGTATTTTACAATACTTGAATAAAAAGCCTGGCGTAAAATATGTTTGAAATGTTTATAATTTGACTAAAGTCCTTCATGTTTTAAGAAATATTTTAATTTAGATCCGAAGAAAATATTCCTCTTTTATCACACTTGGATGGCAAAAAAATATTCCATGGGAGAGAGTGAGGAGAGTTCCACCGGAAGAGAGCTCCATAGAGGTCGGAAATATCGATCAAAATAAATATCGATACTATCGTTGCATGGAAAAAAATATCGATCCATGATTTTTTTTATTTGATTTTCAACTTTGCGAGAAACAAAGTTTTTCGGGCGAATTTCTACTTTTCATGATTGCTTTTTTGTAAGGTGATTACTTTTTCAACTGAAATGGATCTATTACAAAAAAAAAAAAAAAGTTATATTTTCACTTAATTGGTGCAGTGATTTTAAGAAAAATTTAGATAATTTTCGATAGCTTTTAAGTGTGTGGTAAAATATTGAATATTGGTGCCATTTTAACTGTCTCTCAGCCAAGTTCAAACTTTAGTTTTGAAGTTTTTGAAAAAGGTATAAAGAAAATCGAAAAAACACATGGAACGATCATCAAAAAACTAAAAATGTTTGAAAATATCGATATATCGGAGTCTTTTATCGATATTATTAATATCGATATTTTTATAGAAATATCGATACAAATATCGTCGTATCGATATATCGCGACCTCTAGGGTACAACTACCAAAGTCGTTAGGTCACTTCTCACCCCAAACACACTTTATGGTATCGAAACACCGCTACTGATAATACATAGTAAGCGGCCCAGCTTTAAACGGAGATAAGCTAAACCACAGTTCATATGTTATCAACTTTATTCAGAGGAGAATTACTCACATGACTACTTGATAATAATAATAAATAAATAAAAAAACGAATTAGTTTTGCAGATAACGGGGTAAAGGAATGGGAAGTAGGGGAGCATTATGTCGTCATTATTCTTGTTCTTGGCAGGTGTTCAATTTCAAATATCTAAGGAAGATTGTTTGGGTTCGCATAAAAATAACAGATCGTCGTCTACGTAGTCTCTTTACCGCAGAATGTTAAACACGAATTTATGAAACAAAATAGAACATTGATTCAGTTTAGTGCGCGTTGAACTTGAGTTTCTGAAACACGAGCCTATTGTAAAGTGGTTAAAGGGATTCACGATAATGACTCATTCTAAAGAAGGATTTACATTTACCTGGCGGATTAAGAATTTTAGTATGCTACCCCATCAGAATGCAGAGATATTAGAAAGTCCTTCGTTTACAATTGACATGTTGATGAAAACCAAATGGATCTTAAGGTTGTATCCTGGAGGTGATCGAAATAACACAGAAGAATCTTTTATTTCCTGTTATCTTCGAAGAGGTGATTTTGACTTGAATCCAACTCCAATAAAGATAGGCTTTTCCTTAACGACTGAATCCGCAGATTTTTCAGTAGTTTCTAAAACAACAGGAAACTCTTTTTATAGTATTGATGACAAAGGCTTAGGATTTCGACTGATAAATTATTGTGATGAAAATAAGCATCGATACTTTCCTCGGGATGTTTTGACTATCACATGTCATATATGGTCCTCTGAAGAAAAGAGTACAATGCCAATAATTAGTGACAATGCAATTAAAAACTGTTCGGTTGTCACTCGAATCAAAGTACAAATGCGAACTTGCATCTGGCCTATCACGAAAATTAATCAACTCAAGGAAAAACAAGAAAGATCCTCCATGAATTTAGAAAGTGCAATAGATGATACATCTTTCTTGAAATTATCATTTTACATAAGCGAAAATTCAAATGATGAATATGCTAATGTTGAAATTTGCCAGAATATTTCCCGGCTTGATCAAATTAAGGAACGAAATTTTGTGAAATGTAAATTAACAGTTCTCTGTGCTCAAAAAGAATACCAAGATTCATATGAAGCATCTCACTTATTTAGTTTGAACCAGGGTGAAATTTGGCGGTTTCCAGAATTTATTAAAAAAAGCAACCTAGTGGATGAGAAATATATTTACACAGACAATACGTTATTCCTTCAATGCGAGTTCAGTTTGTCTCGAAAGGGTTCAGAATATCACTTGGAGGTGCCTAGATATATTCCGTGTGCTCTGCAAGCGAAAACATCATCGGAGTTGAGCCCTTTGAGTGGTAGCATTCGAAAACTTTATGCCAGCCGAAAATTCTGCGATGTTAGTCTTTGTGCTGGTGGCAGGACATTTCCCTTTTACAAACTTGTTCTATGTGCCCGATCTCCTGTGTTCAGTGCCATGCTTGAAAATGACATGAAGGAGGCGAAAACAGGAGTTGTCGAAATTACCGACTTGGATTCCGAGACTACGGAGAGAATGTTGATATTCATGCATTCGGATGTCCTAGGAGAAAAGCTCTCAACCGAAGATATATGCAAGTTGTATTCAGCAGCAGACAAGTACCAGATCATACCTCTCAAACGACAGTGTTCACTTCTGCTTTTATCAACCATGTCTGTGCTAAATGTATGGGATGCACTGGTTATTGCGGATCGTCATCAAGATAATTTTCTATTGACACTCATTCATGGCTTTTTGCGAAGTCACTTGCACGAAATCTCTAACTGCCTTGAGTGGAAAAATTTTACAAAATGCAATCCTGAACTTTCCAATGAAATTATTGGGAGTTTGTCTAGTTTTGGAAGATAGAGTTTGAATATAGGGGTTAAATAAATACTCTAACTCAATGTAAATGCATTGAATTGATTGAAATGCAGAAGGGATAATCTTTGATACTTTTGCTTGGAAAGAAAAGATTCAATTTTCTAGATTGTTATTCTTTAGAATTATCCAACGATTTTCTTCTTTTAAAATTTCCCAATGCTTATGTTAAAAAAACTCTCAATATATTTTACTAGAATAGAAAGTTACAAAGGCAAAGAAGGGAAAATAAAATGCAAAACTAGTAATATAAAAACTTTGTAATTTATTATGCTACAATGAGTTATGGCATAATAGCAATATGAAACATACACAATCACAAATTCAACAAATAACAAACAGTAAACTACTCACTAAGACAACATTGGCTTGGATTGTATTCGTAAGTATGAGTACTAATAAAAAATAAACTTCTACTGCGTTAGATTCTTATATATTTGTGCACCATATAATCTGAGCAGAAGGGATTATACGAGAATATATATGAACAATAAAAAGGTTAAAAATAATAAGTATTAAAATTATTAATTTTGCTGTACAAGCAGTAAATTCTACAAAACAAAATATAAAATCTTCATGAGGTTATTTAATTGAAAAACAAAATAACGAAAATAAGGCATGATTTTTGCTGTTGCTATACGTGAGGTATGAGATAGGAAAGTACCCTATTTCCCTTAGAAGAAGGTTAATATGATTCCTGCTATTTTTCAACACAAAAGTTCAGATGGATTATATATATATATATAATATTTATAAAATAGCCATTTAAGGGAACTTATTACCTACATGGAAATACTTGATTGTATACATTAATGACAATAATTGTCAAATATAGAATTCATTAAAAATTTGAAAATCAAAAAATATTTTTCTTGTAATCATTGGTACTTCAGAAGCAATAATTAAAAATATCACAGAATAAATGTAAAATGAAAGAGAAAAAATTTCTTTTCCAGGGAAAATGCTAAATATTTTTAGTTTTCAGACTCTTCAGGAATTTCCAAATATCTTTTTTTACAATACTTGTTGTTTTTATGAGTGCTGAAAGTTATTATTACAAATCAAGCCATATAAAATTTAAATGGAACTGATTTTTGAGAAATGTCTGCTAGCTATACAAAGTGTGATTTTGCAAATGTTTTAATCATTTTACTTGCAGAAAATAATTTAAAAACCTATATAAACTTTGGGGAGCTATACAAATTATTTTCATTTTGTCATAATAAAAAGTGAGAGCTGTCATTGAAAGTAAACCAAATTATATGAAAAGCAGTTTCTATTCAACTTACATAAACTTTCAGTGCAAATTTCATGCTTGCATAAACTTTTTATTTTATCACCATCAAAAGGTACATGAATATATCATTTTTTAACATTTTATTTTGAAAAGTAAGAAAATCTTTATTGATTTGCCCCCAAGAAATATAAGTGAGATTTTACTTTAAATAAAAATATGCAGAATCAAATTTTACTTTGATAGTTCTTCACACATTTTTTATTAATAAGTACACAACTGAATTTAGAAAATTTAAGTAAATTTTTAACAATGTATGAAGTAAATCACCACTCTTTAAAGATTAATTTGATTTAGAATTGAATTCAAAAGCAAAACATTGCATTTAAAAAAAATTACAAAAGCAAATTTATAATATCAATGTATATTTCCTAAATAGGATATCTCTGAAATAAATTAATAAAAACCAAAGTAACATATGCAGGTCTAAAGTTTAACAGAGTAAAGAAAAAAACTTAACCATTCATGATTCATTTTAATGTGTCAAAGTAGCAGCTCAAAGAGTTATGACAAGATATTGTTGCACAACTAACATAAGCAAGTGAGAGATTTTACACCTTTGAGGTAATTAATTCTTACGGATGCAACTATTCTTGGAACAAGCTTTCAACAGGATATACTGTTATCCGATATTTGCACAATGTTCTTCTTATTCATTTTACATTGCTTACTTTAGCAGCTTTGCCATTATTTCATATCAGCTGTGCAACAACATAAGTAGGCTCTACTTCTTGAGCAGCTTTGTTGTCACTATTTATCTGAATAAATGAATTGCAATCTTGGATTATTTCCTAGATTAAAATTGTTTGTTACACGTGAAACACCCTTTATATTAATACAATTTTAAAATATTACTTCACAATAAATTGGCTGATACACAAACCTTTAGCATTAAACTTAACACTTTCAACATATTCTCCATATATCTCTTAGAATATAACATTATTTTATAATTAGACATTAACTTTGATTAGTTTAGATTGTACAGGTACATATAACATTAGATTATACATCCACTTTCTGTACAAGAAATTCGAATGAAAATTTACAATTTGTTGGCAAAGCTTTCTCAAACAGAAAAGAAGTATTGTACTGGCATGAAATAGGAAATTATTAACTCAGAAATGCAAAGTTGTACTGAAAGTTTAAGTTCTTAGAAGTGATCAAAAAGGCAAAGTGGAATGTGTATTGTACATAAATTTCATGTACTACCAAGCAATTTAGAGATAAAAATATATTACACTTGGCAATAACTAATGCAGATGTGTTGCCTGGCTTCAAGGGTTTGAGAGCAGTAAAAATTTAAAATTGGTGCAGTCAAAACCTTTTCAGTATGGACAAAAGGCAAATCTAGAGCATTATTTCAGAGTTTTAGAACAGTCTTAGAATATAATTAGAGCAATGATTAGAACAAGATATCTAATTTAAAAAATAGATTATTATTTATTTTTTTCAATTTTTTTATAATATCAGTAATTTCTAAATTGACAAAATATAGAGAACACTAATTGTCACCAAGTTGGTAAAACTTTGCTTTGAAATATTGTAGAATTTGCAAGTTTTTTGTTAAAGTTGTTTACTTCCACAGCAAAATTGAAAAAAATGAGCAAATTTGGAGCAAATTAACTGAAATTCTACATTTTGAAGCAGAAATTGTTAATTGGAGCAAGTGAAATACCTTTAATAATATAAAAAAAAACTGTATAAAAATAATTTAAAATGTAACTTCACATACCATTCATCTTGATATTTCAGTAAATATTGCCTATATTATAAAAAAGTCATAATTTAAATAATTATCAATAATCTTTTTATAAAACTACTTAGTGGATCTTTACAATACTTATTATTCTAATTTTTTAAATTTCAAGATTTAAATTTATATTTTATTGGCAGGGGAGGATATTTTATTTAAGTTACACATAGCAACACTTAATATGAGCAATATATAGAAAATAAAAAACTTTTTCCTTTATTTAGTTTTAATTACTGATTGAAAATATTTTCATTTTCCATTCAGATTTGTGTAATAATCTTGTTACATGATTCAAAAGTTTTTAATAATAAAAAGCTAATCACTTATAAAGTAACCTTCACTTATAGCCTTATTTTATAAATGAGTGTTTCTAATTCAAGTGTAAAAGTTTTATAAAACAATTTAGCGTATGGAGTATGAAAACAAAATCATGTTCTGTGAAGTACAATATTTGGGCAAGCATCTCATATATTTCTTTACAAAAATTAAATGCACCTTTCTTAATGTTTATTCAAAACAAATATAGATACTTCTGTATAAAAATCATACACTTTTTGTATGCAATCTGAAATCTTGGTTAATTATTTTTATTCCTAAATAAAACCAGCTTAATTTTAACTCCCAAGTTTCAAAAATAAAAAAAAAGCAAATAATAACCCTCTCTTTACACATTGAATACATAACATTAAAATTTTGTTCAATGACATACAGACACTTCATGATTGTGATGTGACGGATTACTTGTACTTACAGACAAATATTTTAACACACTAATTCATTATGATTACCGATTATACGTCTAGAACTATCTAAATCTATTAGTTTAATAATTAATCAGGTATTTCTTATACATGAAATCCTAACTATGTTGAAACTGCAGAGCACATAGCAGTATTATATTAATGACGGAATGTTGATAGGTAAAGACAAACCAATTTCTTCCTTAAGCCTTTTCGAAATTATTTATTTCTGCTGAAGTATGAAATGCTTCAAGAGAAGAATCGATAAATGTGTAAATATAATTTCTCCTTTCGGAATAGCTTTGAGTAATAATTTATAGTATAAGTGCAGTTTAATAGTTTATAAATTAAATTTTCAATTTATAAAATTGTCAATAAAGCAGTAATTCCTTATAAATCATACAAAAGAATACTTGCATTATTTTATATTTGAATAGCTTTATAAAAAAAGAATGTAACCTTATGGTGCATAAGCACATTAATCTATGCAATTATTCATATTTACACTTCAACTGTTATGTTTTTTAAATAAATAATACAAGTTTATATTGCATATTTAAGAAATCTCACACTTATAAAGGAGTTTATCTAAGTACTTAATCTCATATTTTACAATTTATGCAAGAACATATCATGAAATATGCTCAGCATTCTACTATAATTTGATCTAGCGAACTGCCTGCAGTTCTGACAAGAAATACTACAGTAGAGGCTTAAACATGACTGCAGTCATTCAGCTCGTAGTTTAAGTAGTGATAATATAATGTGCGTAACAGTTAGCGCATCAAGAGATCAAAGATAGCTGCTATCCTAAAATGCAACAGCCAAAGGCAAAATGACCAGTATTTAGTTGTACTAACTTTATGGACACACATTATACTGCAAAACCTACAACTTGTAAAGTTTTTGATTAAAAAAAAAACACACACAAGCAGTTTTTGTTGCTTGAAACATTCTAATCGATGGCCATTTAAGGCATTTCAAAAATAATACCCCTTGTTATTACAGTACTAGAATATAATTTCAGTATACATATCTACAGGTTAATTTAATATTAAAAAACTATTAACTATAAAAAGTAATCGTTGAATAAAATATATTAAAGACAATGCTATTACAGAGGTTCAAGTATTTGAAATCCTTAATATAATGATTTGATAATAGAAATACTTGAAAAAAAATTCTCGGAAAAACGGAGAACAATATTCCAGACTGCACATGTGAAACACATACAAATTTCTAAATATATATTTTGTCTGACAATTTTATAACTCTGGATAATACATAAATATTTATGTTATATTTCATTTAGGGAAACTTGTGATTTGCAATAACCTATAAGGTAAATGATGATAAATAAATTCTGTAAAACATTTAACATAAGTTAAACACATAGTGGCATTTTTTTTTTTAATTTTCCAAGGAGAGTTGCCTTAAAAATTGTCAGTTTTACAAAAACTAGTGGTTATTCAATTAATGTTTTTAGATTTCAAACAAAATGATGAAAAATAATTTTAAAATAAATACTTTTTTTGTTTAGTTTTGTTAAGTAAACAATGCAAAATACTTTATAAGCTAAATCTTTGATTTGGTAGATAAGTTCAAATAAAAAAAAATAAGTCTTAAAATTATCAATAAAATAACAGATAATTATAAAATGACAAAAAACATCAAGAAGACTTATGAAGAAGTTCAATTATATTTGAAAGATTTTAAAAAATAAAATTTTTATAAAAACTTGTAAAAATATTTTTTTTGTTTTAAATGAAATGATCACTGTAAATGTAACATGTTTACTTACACTCTAAGTAAAATCTAACAAAGTAACATTGCAATAGTTCTGTAATAAAACACACTTTGAGACAAAACTTTTAAAAGCAAATATACCTTATTAATTTCGAAATATTAATTTTTCTGGTTTCAAAATCAATAAAAATCAAAGTGCAGCAGTTAGTTTACCAAAATATTATACAAGAAGCAAATTATACTAAAATAATATTTTTATAATTTAATAATTTTAAACACATTATGAAATTTTACTACACAAAAAGCTAATAATGCATTAACTTTTCATTAAAAGAATAGTTTAACAATCAACTGTTGTCTACTAGCCACCTTTTACAATGATCATCATTAAATAAAATCGAATAGCAACCAAATATGGGGAAAGCTCATTCCCATTATAAAGTACAACTATCCCACAAAATTCAAATATACCAGCCACTTCTTCACACTGCAAGTGTTTACCACACAGATTTTGGTACATCATTGAACATCAATCTGAAGTTCATTTATATAATAGAGGAATACAAACAGACTGGACCGTATCCACGGGTTTATATGAATCAAGCCTCTCCCCCCTCACTACCACACTGAAATATTTTCCATTATATACTATACATTAAACTACTCTGGTGTATAACTTCACAACAAAAACAATTGAAATGAACTGATTAGTATTTCACAATTTCTCCTATTATTGTGTGTAGATGGATAAAAATATTTTTTCACCCCCCCCTCTTTGAAATGAAAGTCTAGTTACAGCATTACAAATAAATAAAATTACTTTAGGTTTCAAATGCCAATGCACACCTGCAGATTGGTAACTGTTTCTGTCTCCCAAAGTCACTAACTCTAATGTCACTATAAAAGGAAATTACCATTATCTCTCTACAATCCATATGATTTTCAGAAGAATGTTCAAAGAAATACCAAAATCTTCAGTTAAACTTGCTTATTAATAGACATTCACCGATTCCTCCAGGATCTCAAACAAGGCACCTAGAGGACCTGTACGACAAGCAATATCATATGCTGTGTCCCCACCATCGTTCCTCACATTGGGGTCTATGTAAGGTTGCCATAGTAACAGCTCCAGAGTCCTTCTGCCAGAAACGTTGGACGCGGCCAAATGGAGTGGGGTGATGTGGCCTTTTGTCTGGGCATTGACATCGGCTCCGTTTTGCAGTAAAAGAGAAACAGCCTCCACAGAATCCCACTTGCAAGCGCAGTGCAGTGCTTGCCAGCCATCAGCTGTTTTGGAGTGGATGTCTGCATCGTAGGATAGCAGCATCTATAAAAAAAGGAATTAGCAGGGTAGTAAGAAAATCCTTAAAAAAACCTTATATTTCCAAATAGGTAGCCCTAATTTTGACCGTAATCGACTAACTTAACGGATCGGTCATTATTCTGAAATCCATTTTACAATCACCAAGTATTAAGTGTCAGGAAGGCTTACACAGATTATTGTGGAATTTTAAAAAATTCTATTAACTTTCATTGATACTTCTTTAATTAAAACAAATCCATGAATTCTAATTTTCCAAATTATGTTACTACTCTGATTATATAAGAGAAAAATTATCACTAAAGTCTTCATAGCTGTGACTTCGTGAGAATAGCTTGGAGGATATCTTGAGGTTTAGTTTTGCAAAGTAGATCCTAAGGCACACTTAGTCTCCTATTAATAAGAAAAAATACTGGAAGAAAAAGTCAATTATTTTCAATGATGATCACACTACTATTCTAATATACCCTTTATATTTCTAACTATCTTCTTACTTCAAACTATCGTGAGAGTGTTTTGCTTTGAAGTTGTCACTGCAAATTTGTACTAAAGAATAGAGCAAGGAGGTGCAGATCACATACAAGGTGGTGTAAGGCAACTGAAGTTTTTGTTCAGATCTTGATTTTTCAAAAGTTAGTATTGGATTCTCTACTGCAATGTTAATTTCTAGTTATGCATGTTTTCTGTTCTAATGAATAATTAGTCACCAATTCAATACAGCTTTCCTGATATTTTTAATTTTCAAATGCAAAGGGATTGCAAGTGCCCCATACTGACACTCCTGGTGGTCATGTACCAAGGTGGCTAAAGCCAGAAGTAATAATTGGGTGCCAGACAGTGTAGTTGGGGGAAACTGCAAAGGTAAGAGGATACAAACATAGGAGATAAGTAAAACAATTTCCCTCTTCACTAGTATCTTGGATTCTTAGTCAGAAGACACACACAAATTTTAAGAGTGCATTTAGAGGCTTTTCTAAATATGCTGCTATCTTTTACCATAAATATTGTTAGAAAATTCAGGATATTTTGAAAAGTAGCTGAAAGAAAGTATGTAGATCAGCTTTTTAATGAGCCTGCTGGATAAGTTGCAGAAGAAGAAAAACTTGCATTAATAACTGAAATAGATATTATACAGAAATTGTGATTGACAGGAATTTCACTTATGAAGGGCAAAAAGAACCTTTGATAGTCGAAAATTTATCACCTGTAGCGTAAAAGATGGTTTTTGACGACTACTGCAATATAATCTCTTTTGGTGATACTATATTGCAAAGTCATCTTGAATTATGTGTTCGGCATGCTACAAATCCTTTAAATGAAAAGCAATGAAAAAAGTGTTGTGTGAACAATATTCAAGATAAAATACACCAATGAGTTTATACGGCAAAATAAATCAATAGTAATGGCCGATTAAACAGATATTTCGCAAGTTGAAACAAGTGTGGACACTTGTTTTGAAAGAAGGTAGCATCAAAGGGCTCTCTTAAAACATGACTGTGTCTCAACCAGATTAGTTGGCGACTACAGTTAAAATTTAGTTTCAACTGAAATTAACTGATCATTAATTGCAACTAGTTAAAGAAAAGGTAAAATACCTCAGCAAACTTACTTTAATAACTTCAATATTATTGCTGTAGGAAGCTCTATGCAGAGGAGTATACAAATCATTGTCTTTTACATTCACAAGACTTGGATCTTCCTCCAGCAATTTCCTCATAGTTTCCAATTCATTCTTTTCTGCAGCCCACAAAATCAATTTCTGAGGGTCACCTTCCAAAAAAAGTCAAAATATTACAATTAAAGAAAGAAGAAATATTAGAAGTGCATAATTGAGCTGAATTACAAATGTATAATAATGCTAACTACAAAGTAAAAGCAATTGTTGCACATTGCTGTTATACTAATTTCCAGCAAAAAAATATTGTATTTTACTTTAATGTAAAGAGCAATATCAAGCAAAAATAAATACAAATATTTAAGAGAAAATGATTTAAATTAAATATTATCATAATTTCACCAGAATTGAAAAAGAGATAACTGGAAAAAATTTACTAAGAAATTTTATAGAAAAATTAACATTTTGAAATGATGAAAATTATTATTTGATCTCCATGAAAATAACTCTATAAAAAAGAGGTAAAACTTTTAATACTTACTTCGAAGATCAGAATTTAAGTTAATGCAACCTAAGCAATTGGCACTCTAAAGAAGAAATTAAAAACTTAATTTAGGGTAGGGTTAACCCAGTAGCACTTGCCTAATTTCTTCTTCCAAGTTAGTGCAAAAGAACTCTGGTTGATTTTGCCATCTCAACTACAGCAGTAAAAACGACTAAACGGGCAGGAATATCCAGCATGACAAGCGTTAAGAACTACAATAAATATCTAAACCTATTCAAGATAAGATTTGAAACCAGCGCCTTTAGTATGTAAACGGTCGCTTTCATTCTTTGCTTATTTATTAAGAGTAAACGATCCTCCAACTTGAGATTTTCAAGAAAATAATTGTATAATGGTATTTAATTTGAGTGTTTTAAAATAAAAAAAAACTTGCATTGAAAATTTGAGGTGAATTAATAAAAACATTTATTGAAGAACAAATAACAGATTAAATAACTTTTTAATCGTATACACCCTAGTCTGGTGATTTAGGAACTTAAAATATTAATTAGATTTATAGAACAAGAATTAAAGAAACTGAAAATAGAAAAATTAGTCATTATTTTAAAGCATATCAGCTATTCAAATTTAGTTTGTTAGTTTTGTTGCACACTCAATTTTTAATAAATACTACATACAGTAAAATATCCGAAATCCAGACTTCCTAAATCCAAAAATATCTAAGATCTGGACCTTTTCCAACAATTCTATCTTTAAAAGAAAGAAAAAAACCAGGAAGTTTGTCTGTATCCGAAAGTGATGATAGCAAAAACGAAGTGGTTGAGGATAAAATTCCCAATGAGCAATTAGTTGGAAGTATTAGACACAGCAATTAAAGGATTAGAGTAAAGAGACAATTTCAGAATCGAAAACAATGGGGAAAAACAGGAGAAAAGTTTAGGCAAAATGCAAAACTATTAAAATTGCTAGCATTAAAACAAATGTTTTTCAAAACCGCATCAAGTTATATAAGGTTTTTTCTTAGTTTATTTCATTTATATGTTTTATTTCATTGATTTTGTGTATAAAAAATTATAATCTACTATCCAGAATTTTCCAAAATCCGGAATCGCTGAAGTCCCAGCAATTCCGGATTTGAGATACTCTACTGTAGTACAAAATAATAGACAGCTGTTCAGTTAAATGTTTTTGAATAAAAAAGTTAGATCCATACTAAATAGCAAGGCATATTACATGCACTAAAATAAAAAAGTTTTACTCGTTAGGCCAAAAATAAAAAAATAAGTTTATTTCCTTTAACATGGGCAAAAACATTAGGGTAGGTAAAAAAAGTTCTTTCTTAGCTAAATGTTTTTAACAAAAGAAAATACTATCCAAGTATTAATGATAGATTTAAAATTGATCAGAGGTGTGAACAGCTATGTAAAATATTTCGATAGAGAAATACCTGGTTTGTGTTTAGTTACCCCTCCATTGACAAGGTTTCAGCAGATATATGCTGCTCTAAGGAAACCAGTTCAGCAAGCACTTTACAATAAACTTACAAAGTAGCTTTGTTAGGAAAGTAGTTTGTGAAAGGGTTGATCTGACTCCATATTGAATTTAGATATTTAATAGAAACTAGGATAGATAAATTATATCAAAGAATTAGTAAGAAAGGAATGAACAGAACTGTCTCCTCTGAAATCGGGTGCAGTCCAGAATTAGTTGCTATGCAGGGTTTGCTCTTTGATATAAATATCACGTGCACAAAGCGGGGAGCATAGTGTTGCCTGCTTAAGCTATGCACATGATCGTTGAGTTGCAGAGTAGGATTTGAGATCTTGCAAACTAATCAGTTATACGATCATTGTGATATCGTAATCAAATAATCATTTTAACAAACAGGTTTTTGTCTTTTTATAATTAAATTTTTTAAAAAGTCTAAAAAAAAAATAAAAAAAAAAAATTAGGGTTGGAATTTTGTATTGTATTTTTAGGGTAGGTCGGGTTACATGAAGCAAACCATTTTTTTCATTTGGCCTTACTTGTGTACCATCGCAACTACCTAGCCAAAAGTTAGTAAGAGATGTCAATTCTATTAGTTGGATGCCAGTAATGGAGTGATGTTTTTTGATTTTTTAAAGTAGTGGATCTATGAGCAGTGCTAGAAGTGTGGATAGATGTGTCCCCCCCCCACTTTTCAAGAAAATACCCATGCGTCTCCCCACTTCTAAAATCACTGAAATCTATTCCCCAACTTTTAAAAACACACAATCTGCCTAAAAACTACTAATAAAAGATAACATTAATCTTTAAATGCAGTGACACTGAGAAAAAGTTATTTATTTATTTTTATATTAGAAAACTATTTATGATATATATCATATTATTATAAAAATGAATTGTACTACTTTGAACCAGGGGCGGATTTAGAGGTCAATCAAGGGGGGTGCGATTATGACCATGAGTGTTTACAGTGGCGGTGATAGTTTGTCAATTTGGGGGACAGGAGTATCATCAAGGGTTCAATGAAAGATAAAAATGAGAGGATTTAACTACCCTCTTTTGCGCCCTATATAAAAAATTACCCCGAAAATGTAATACAAAATAAAATTATAAATATTTAGTATTTTTTATTAGAGGAAAGTATTTAAGAGCGCAAACAAAATTATCTTTTTCAGATCAGGTGAAGTGTAAAAAGTTCAACAACCCTGAAAATTCAACTTTTTATACAAGTTAATTTACCAATATATTCAACATCATAAATCATTTAAAGCAGAAAAAGACGGCAGATCTTTTAACAACTTTAGACAACAATGCAGGTACGCAAAACTCTTTATTTATAAGGATTTAATAATTTCCGAAGTTAAATAAGGCTTTTCAACTCAGTTTGGCATCACATTAGTAAATTAAAATATAAGTTACATAAACTTGAGACTATACACTATAACTGTACACTATAATATTTATCATTGTATTCAAATTTGATATGGTATGATTTACTGTTTCCATATTTTTCTTCATTTAAATGAAAATGGAGAATTTCGCGATATTTTTGGCAATAGTTTTTACATGGGATAAGAAAAAACTCGAAACGGCGAAATTGGTGATGATATTCAATAGACATTACTCTGGTCCTTTCTTGTGCGAAAAACAGAAAAATATCAATCGTTGATGAACGATGCTCAAGGACAAAGAGCTATGTGTTAAAGACACTCGTTTTTCAAATTTTAACGCTTTTATCAGATTTCTACAGGAATTCCGGATGTTGGGACGATTAAAACTCCTTAAGAGGCATTAGATTCTTGATTTCACCCTTATGCGAATGAGCAACCTTAATCGTAGGTCCCATAGCTACCACTAATCCGTACACCAAATTTGAATACTGTTTTTTCAATTCGTTTAGGAGTTATGCTTACCACATAGATATTTTAACTAGACTACTTTTTTGGAAAATGGGGGTAAAGGAGGGAATGGTAAGGGAGGGAGGGGGATCGATTTTTTTTTATACTGACTGCTGTACACTTTCATTGCCCTATGTAAACATATGGGTAATTGAAAGTAAAAGTGTGTTTGACTATGATTCTCAATATTTTGAAAAAAAGTACATAACAACATGGAACTCACTTTAAACTGTTAAGGATAAATGACTTTTTTGTAATTTAAGAAAGTAATTTTGTTTGACATTGTTAAAGGGTTTTTATGATTTTGCATATGAAAGGGTGCAGATACAATGCTTATTCCAGCAAAATCAGTTAATTTTTATAAGAATGAAGTACTTCGAATCATTCGGACAAAAATGAAATATTTAAACATTTTTCGGAAAAAAAGCAAACATATAAACAAATATTGTTAATGAAATATCACATTTTGTGAAATAAGAAATAAAATTAAAAAAAAAAAAACACTACACATATTGATTCACTAAGACTGCTTTAACTAAATTAATATATATTTGAACTTTAGAGTAAAAAAAAAGAGTGAGTGCATTGACCTCAATGTATGTGCACAGTTTTTTAATAAAAAAATTATTTTCGAATACAAGATAGTTTTTATTATGGCTCTCACAAGATTTTTTTCTTTTCTTATTTATCATGTAAACTTTCTTTTCTTTTTATTGGTTAAATACACATCAACAATATTAGTATCAAAATCTACAAAGATTTTTTATATTAATCCAGAATAAATTTCTTTTAAAATTTTAATAAAATTCTGATTTGGTTAGAAGATTGCTAATACCAAACGGTATGTGTGCTTTATTTATGACAGCATCGAAAGTTTTTTATGTGAAAGCGGGCCATAGTTAAACTGGTGTTGTTTAGATCAGTCCACAGTCTGTAGAAATTAGTAAATCTTTTTGAAATTTTGCGTTAGTACTGCAGGGAAAATCTGGAAACATTTTATAAACATTATCATAAAAATTTTGAAATGAAAACTTAAAGAAATAACTGTTCGGATTTTTGATAATTACGCTTTAAGAACAACAATATATTTAAAACTTCATTGGATTTATTTCATTTTGTTTTAATATTTCATTTATAAGGAATAGCATGTAAAGCTAACATCATCCATATAAGCCCTTTTTACCTTAAAGTTTTATATTTTCCTTTAGTTGCAAAAATTCTCTAAATAGATGGATTTTAATTATACCCAACCTGTACTTTAATATAAGTTTTGAGACTGGTTTGACATAACTGTATGTTTTCTCTTACAAATATGATTTACAGAAAACTTAAATTAAGAAAATGTACTCAAAGCCCATCTTAAACCGTCAACACACAAATCCTCATATTAAAATAAAGGGGGGGGGGGGAGAAGAAAAAAGACTAATACAGAATCAAGAATAATACAGAATATAACTGCAAGATAATGCACCGGGACAACTTTAGATTCTGATTAATTTGTTTACCAAGCAGGGAACATATGCCAGATGGTCTTTTAAGAGAAAAATGGACTTCATTTGCATCTTAAATAAGAGAAACCTCGGAAAACTGTCAGGTAATAGCTCAACAATCGACGTCAGATTACTAATAAAAATTTCTAAAGTGTTTACTCAATCTGAAAACAGACTACAGAGCACCAAATATTGCTCGATCCGGTGACATTTCGCATGGTAGGCGAGTATGAATCTTGAGAGAGAGATTGGAGCATAGCAATATTTAAAAACGTGTTTGGCTATGATCCTCAATATTTGGTTTTTTGAAAAAAAAAAAAGTTAAAAACTCTATGGAACTCACTTTAAACTGTTAAGGATAAATTACATTTTTATAATTTAAGAAAGTAATTTTGTTTGACATTATCAAAAGACTTTTATGATTTTGCATATGAAAGGGTGCATATACAATGGGTTAATCCAGTAAAATCCGTTTATTTTTATAAGAATTGAATATTTTATTATAATCTATTCATATACTGATGGTATTGAATTGAGAGTTATGTTGATGATTGTATAAAATACCAAATATGAGTAAGTGGGATAAATCACTACTTCTAATCATTCGGTCAAAAATGAAATATTCAAACATATATTTAGAAAGAAAAAAAAGCAAATGTCTAAACTAAAACAAAATGTTAATGATATTACATTTTGTAAAATAAATAGTAACACAAAAAATATCTTATCATGGTTATATATTACTGTCAATTATCTTGCACTGCCATACCAATCGAAGAAACAAACAATCTAGGTGTAGACATTGCACGTACACTCCAACTCAAACAAGAAAGATCATTCCATCACTTCCACCCCAGAGTCGAGGCATTTTAGTAATTTTCAATGCACATGTGAATGGTACAATGTCACGTGCAAGGGAGGGGATAGTATGACCCCTCAAGTTTTATTGCTTTGTCTGTGTACTTAGTTTCAAGGTCACCCAAAGAAGGGGTCATTTTTTCCCCCCTTCCCTGAGCTGTTTTAAGATTTTTTTGGAGAGAACGAAGGGAAACTTCCTGGTCCCTGGTCCTAATTTAGTGATAGCGTCTTTATCGGAACTATAAGTTCTTACAATATTCTGTAGAATTGCAATAATGCTATATAACGATTTGATCAAAGAAATTTTCCTAATTATGAATTAGGCATTTTATTTTCCAATTATAATCACAGGTTTTTTCAAAAGTTATTTTAGTGCATAATTTTTTGTACATAGAATGAAGTTTAGGGGGTGCGATGGCATCCCGATATTAAACCTTTATAATTAATTGACCTCTGATCAAGAAGTAAACCTACAGAATGCTAATTGCAATCAAAAACGTGTTAGTCTTTGGTCCCATCTCATACTCTATACTTCCAAATGAGAAAATCGTGCTGAAATTGAGAAATTTTTTAATAGTATTGTGAGAAATTTTTTAATTTGAGAATCACACCAGGAGTAAAGATTCGTTGACCGGTACATTGCAGGTCATTACAATCCCGATCTACTCGTCAAGTCTCAAGCCCATTCCTTCTACGGGTAATGAAATAAGAAGCTCAGTTAGGTGGCTTAAAAATCTGTATTAATGAGGCATGAAAAATATCAGGAAAAGCTTAGTTTTGTTTGCTGATTTCCATCGACATTAATATTAAGTAAAAAATGTAATTTCCAAATATTAATGAAATTTCAATTTTTTTTTACTTTGAACTCACTGGAAACTGCCATTTAAAATTAATTTAGACGAGATACTTCATGGGGGGTGCGGTCGCACCCCCCGCACCCCCCCCCCTAAATCCTAGCCTGCTTTGAACGAGATATAAGTATTTTTACTAACAAATACAGTCACACTTGATCAACTTTTAACTTTGGAGGAACTTTCTTTTAACTTAAATTTCTATTCTTGTCTCATATAAAGGCAAGCTATTTAAAAAAAAAAAAAAAAAAAAAAAATTCTTATAATTCTCTATTAATGTAATTTCATGAAAGTATGCCCATTTATAAGTATTATTTAAATCTAAATAATCAGTTAAGTATATGACACTGAAATATTACTTAACTTTATCTCTTACTTCCAAGTAAAAAAACTAAGTCGCCGAATATTCAGTAAAATAACAATACATTTTGTACCCTTGTTTAATGTTAGGAAGTATACATTATTTCTTAAATAGTTAATATTTTTATTATAAGATGTATCGTTGAAGATGGAAGGGGGGAGGGGGTGCACTTACCACCATATTTTGGGCATCCCAACACTTTTACCACTGCCTATGAGTGAATTAGCAGAACAAAATGGGAGTTTTCTAGATAAAAAAAAAATAAAAAAATAACAACTTTAAGCATGTGAAGCCTTTTTTTTTTATTTGAAATAGTCAAAGACCACCTATTAGACATCAATTATGCAATTTTATGTATAAAGCAATTATTCAGTAAATAATTAGTGTAATTATATTTAGAAATGAGTTGAAACACCAAAACAGCATTAATTTTAAAAGTCTAGAATATAGATGGTAAAGTTTAACACACTTTGTGCAAAAAATAAAAATTAAATCCAATTTTGCAGGATTCAGCCATTTAAAAAAAAAAAAAAAAAAAAAAAAAGATTTGAAACATTTTTTGTACTAAAAAATTACGTCCATGGATATGATTTGTCATGTCTGTGGACTGTAGCAACCCCAGGGTTGGTTGCTTTATCAGTATTTTAATTTCCCTTCATATTTCTTTGATGTCGAAATATATTTGTTTTTAGCTATAAGGTATGTTAAGTAATGTTATGCTTGAGTATAAAGTTTTTATGAAGTTCTCTCCAAAATCTTCAGAAATCTATATCTGTGGCAAAACCTCCAGCACCAGTTGACGATAATTTTGGAAAAATGGTCGAAACTCCTCTTTATTTAATTTTTTTTTAAACAAAATCCCTTATTATTTAAAAAAAACTTCATACAGATACATTATAAGAAACTAGCGATTTTTGGTAACTTTATTTATGGCTAAAATAAAACTACAGAGCAGTGCTTATGATTGGTGTAAAAATATTTATATAGAATGAAATTAAGGAGTTACTGTTTGAAAATATTTATCGTTTTTTTATAAAAACATGGCAAGTTACTACAAATCACCAGATCCTTATAGTGCATCTGTGCCAAAACTTATTTGGGGACAATTGTTTGATTTCCAATTTTTTCAAAAGATCGGTACACATATCTTTTAAAAATCTCTATGGATAATATGAAGCTGAAATATAATCAGTAACGAAAGTAGCTAAATTCATATATGCTCCTTAAGGGCTTACCATCAAAGTCTTCAATTGGTCTTTCTTCATCCATACTTTCGTAATTCTCTGACCATTGAGAGAAAGACCAAGTAGAAGGATGCGATTTGGATTCGAATGAAGATTGTCGATCTCTATTCTCAACAGATGATTGACGCCCATTATCATCATCGACGGATGATTGAGATTTTACTTTCTCAACAGAATCGGTGGAGTTCCGAGTCTCACAATCACTAGTTTGCTTGCTTTCAGAAGAATCTAGTTGCACTGCACTTTCAACATCTAATGAAACCTCCTGGCTTTCTTTCAAGCTTTCACCACTCTCATCGTTGGATATTTTTGCAGCTTCTTTCTCGGAAGCGACTTTTTCTTCCTCGGCAAGAGCCTTAGTACCATCTCCAGCACTTTCTGTAGTATCTGAATTCAATGGGCTATTCGTATCGTTAACATCAATATCCACTTGCTCACTCATTGGCCTCATTAAAAATAATCTGTTCTACAATACGTTCCTTCAAATTTTAAAAGTTACATTCACACTTTTTTTTATTTAGTTGCTTTGAACGAAAGGGAGTAAAGAGAACAATACTCTTTGACAAGAAATAAATTCCGCAACTCGTTTTTGTTTGTTTACATATTTTCTCTGCAGATGCAGTATGATGAAAAATGAGAACTGAACTGAATTACAACAAATTAAAAATTACCAATGTTTCTTATATACATGATGCAATATCATAACCCTACTCTTTACAGTTGAAAATTTTAATTCGGCACACATTAATGTAAAATAATAAAAATTGTTTATTATAAATAAAAATATTATTTAATTTTACATATTCTTTCAATTTCAAATAGTAACTGGCAACAATATTGTATTATTATAAAAACAAAACCAAAACCATTCCAAATACGATTGTAAACTTTGCTTATTGGAAGTGGGCTTACGAAGAGTAATAGAGGGATTCTATATTTTCAATAGTGGATCACCACTAGTGTATAACCAAGAGGATACTATATAGTTATTAGTGCCACAGGATTTCCTAAACAATTACACTTCGTTACATTGTATCACAATCGAAGAAATGTTTGCAAATGAACTTTAGAAAGCGTATTTCTCTTGATCTTCTGCCTTTTCCTGTAAATCAGCATACATGTCATGCCTCTTATCTCTCACACTTGAGGAAAACTAAGAGTGTGCAATGCTTGCAACAGGGAATTTTCCAATGAATCCTCTTATGAAGCATTTTCACACTCACAATGGAGAAAATCCCTATATGTGTGATTATTGCAGCCAGACATTTTCCCAAAACGATATTCTTGCAGAACATCTCCTCACTCACTCTGGAGAAAAGTCCCATACGTGTCATTTTTGTGGGTGGGCATTTTCCCAAAAGGCCTATCTTGCACAACATCTCCTGATTCACACTGGCAAAAAGCCCCATGTGTGTGATGTTTGCAGCAGGGCATTTTCCTGTAAGAACAGTCTTACAAAACATCTCCTTATTCACACCGGAGAAAAACCCCATGCGTGTGATGTTTGCAACAGGGCATTTTTTCGTAAGAGCAGTCTCTCAAGCCATCGCCTAACTCACACTGGAGAAAAATCCCATGTGTGTCATATTTGTGGACGAGCATATTTCCAAAAGGCCCATCTTGCACACCATCTCCTGATTCACACTGGAGAAAAGACTCATGTGTGTAATGTTTGTGGGCAAGCATTTTTGCAAAAGGCTCATCTTGCACAACATTTCTTGATTCACACTGGTGAAAAGCCCCATGTGTGTGATGTTTGTAGCAGGGCATTTTCTTGCAAGAGCAGTCTCTTAAAACATCTCCTCGCTCACACTGGAGAAAAGCCCCATGTGTGTCATATTTGCAGCCGGGAATTTTCCCAAAAAGGGAATCTTAAAAACCATCTCCTCACTCACACTGGAGAAAAGCCCCATGTGTGTGATGTTTGCAGTAGGGCATTTTCCTGTAAGAGCAGTCTTTCACAACATCTCCTCATTCACACTGCAGAAAAGCCCCATGTGTGCGGTGTTTGCAGCAGGGCATTTTCTTGTACGAGCAGTCTTACAAAACATCTCCTCACTCACACTGGAGAAAAGCCCCATGTGTGTCACGTTTGCAGCCGGGCATTTTCCCAAAAGGGAAGTCTTACAAATCATCTCCTCACTCACACTGGAGAAAAGTCCCATGTGTGTGATGTTTGCAACATGGCATTTTCTCGTAAGAGCAGTCTTTCAAGGCATCTCCTGACTCACACTAAAGTATAACCACTTGCATTTGATGTTTGCAGCATTGAATTTTCCCTGAAGAGCAGGATCTCGAAACGTCTTGCATAAAGAACTGATTGCATTTTTGTGCGAATGGCATTTTCTGTCACGAAAAGTCTTGTCTAACAATAAAGAAGGAGAATAACCCACAAAAAATCTCCCTCTACCTATCTGTGGAACAGTTTTGCCATTTTTTTTAACGTTTCTTTTTCTTATTGACAAGACCATTTACTTCTTTTGAGTTAAAAAATTTTATCTTCCTTTTTTTGTGTAGCCCAGGGGTCATGGGTTAGTTTTCCCTTCTCAACGCTGTGATGTCATCTTCTAAAGTCAAGATTCCTCTTCTGCTAATAATTTAATAATGCCAACCTTTTGGATATGATGGATACCTCAAATATTGTCCATAGCCAACAAAACTTACTTATTATCAATGAAAATTTTAACTAAAGAGTATGCATAGAAGAATGAGTCTATATTTTCAAGAGTTTTGAGAAAGGACATCATGTTCAATAGTGACTCTCAACCAACAAAATTCCTCTTCACACTAAATGCTCTTCTGCTGAGCAATTTCAGTAACTCCAAGAATCTGTAAGAGAATAGGCTCATAATGAATGGAAGGCTTTTAGCTTGTGCCGTAAACTTTCATGTGGGATGATTGGTTCAATTGATCACATCCTGTTTGAATGCAAAAAATAGCAACGAGGAAGAAAAGTCATCTACAAATCTGCAAGATTTTATGCCCAAAAGGACAATATATATTCAAAACATTTCTTCAATAAATTATACAAAATTCTTATTACACTTACGCACTCATAAAATTCTTATTTCAAACAAACATATTTTATCTGTGACTGAACTTGTTCTGGTCTGAATAAAAAGATGGAAGGCCCAAGTGTTGCCATAGGTCCTATCTTTTGTTTGTTTGGAACTTCTGACTGTCTATTTCTGTCACAATAAAGTGCTTAACACAGCCAAATACATCTTGTAATTTTGTGCTTCTAGAAGAATACGAGATCAAAATCTTCTAGTGTAAACTCCTCACTCCAACCCCACCACACTAACGAGAGGACATTGAGGCCATGACAGATTTAATGTGCACCAGCCCCCATTAGGTACACACTATTCTTTGGCAATCTTCAAGGATCGAACCCACAACCCTCCAATCATGAGCTCGATACTCAGACTACCAGGGCCCTTGTATCTTTAGCTATCATCGTCTTAAGTAAACAAGTAAATTGAAGAAATTTTATTACTTGTCTACAAAATTTAAAGGGAAATTTGAGAACAAATGCATCACAAGTACCTGGAGATTTCTGGAAACTTTTTTTTGAAAGTTTTGTCATTTTATATGGTAATCCTTGAATTTTATAGTTTTTCTGAACTACTTACCAAGTTACTTAACATTGCCAAATACTAAGTCAGAGTGGCCACAGAACCTGGAAATCAGAGAAATGCCAGGGAACTTTTTAAAATTTAACGAAAATCAGGGAAATTTTTAGGCATGTTTTCCCAATTATCTGTGTTTTGGCACCATTTACCCAGATATTTGTGGTGGTAATTGTTCAAAGTTTAATGTCGCAGAATAATTTAATTTTTTTCATTACCACCAAAACTATTTTTAAAAAATTGGCATGTTATCTCTGTAGCATGCATGCTCTATTTGATCAGGGTGTTTACATATCTGGAATACCGTGAAAAAATTGGAGGAATTTGAAAAAAATGTTGCTGTGAAATCAGGGAATTTTGTAGAAATCTGTCAGAGAAATCAGGGAATTATCAAGGAACTTTTTTTCCTGAATTTTGTGGCCACCCTGATAGTGCTCCTGTTCCAGAATTTGTGTATATATATATATATGTATGTAATGAATTCCCATTGGAACTTTCGATTTTAGATTTAGAATTCTCTAGTATTTTCCGGTATTTGCGGGAGGTGCTTTGAATCGTCGAATGTCACTAGGAAACTTATAAAAGCTCCATACTTTGGTCTGCCACACCTTTTAGAATAATTAACTCTTGACGCTAACCAAACGTCATCCTCGCCGGAAATAAACTTGTGTGCAACTCGTCCACAATTTGCTTACTTTTAACGGTCAACACATCCAATGTACCGTTATATATGTGTGTTTTTAATTGTTATTTCCCTTTGATATTTCAGTTAAAACTTTCAGAATAGTTTCAATTACAGAAACTTTTAAATAGTTTAAATTATATATAGCTATCAACGACATCAAATGTCACTTACATTAAATTTTAAGAGAAATGTAATCATCAATGACGTCAATACATACTGAAAGTGGTTTGTAAGATTAAATATTGTAGAGCTTTCCCTCTATAATTTGAAAAAAAATGTGGCATTGTTTCAATGTATAATTTTTAAGAGTTTTGTTTTTTTCTCATATTGTTTTATGATTGGAATGACTTTAAAAATTGTTTAACTACATTTTAAAGTTTGTAATATTTCAACAAATGTTATCTGTTAAAAAAAGTCTAAAACAAAAATCTTGCTGTGTTTTAAAATTTCTATTCCTCTTGCTATTACTTCTATTTATAGCCTGGAGTAAATTATTTGTAATAAATTATTTTTATAAAAGATATTGTAAAGTAGGGTTTTTTTCAATGTCGTCCTCACAAGATGTAGCTATAATTTCATTCAAGGAGTTCAATGTTAATTCAAGCTATGTGACTGTATCATCACACTATTTCCCCAATTTTTGCAAAGTATTTCTAGTTGGAAGAGAACGTGTTTAAGGAAAGGAATAGTTTTAATAGAATTTGGTAATAATAGAAATAGTATATGAGAGATTTTAGGGAGCACAAAAGTATTTTTTTCTTTTGAAAACAGTTTTAAACTGGTGTCAAATGTCATAGCAAATATATATATATATCTGAAAAGGGTAGGTAGGACACTATATTTTAAAACAATGGCAGGAAGAGTGGATTTTGTAAGTAAAAGGACAAGAAGACCATACCGCCTTTTTAAAAATGCCTAGGATGAAGACCTAACATATGTAAGGCAGCATATTATTCCTCAAAAGCTGTCTTGGGGTGAATCTACACATTTACACTGGAGAAAAACAATGCGTACATGGAGCAGAATTTTTTTTTCTTACTCCTGATGAGGTCTGCTGAGAGAACACCTCCACCTGGAGGTCTGTTGATTCTCTAAGGCAATACCTCCTCATTTACACTATGGGCTACAGTGCACATTTTCAATGTGCTTCAAAAATCCTTTCTCTACAGATGGAAATTCAAAATGCACTTCTGCTTTCACATATTGGAGAAAAGCAGAAAAATGTGGCATTTATTACAAATATTTCTCCCTGAATTGTACTCTCAGTAAACATCTTTTTGCTCACACTGAAGAGTAACCACATGCTTATTACGAAGAATTACTGAATAGAAATTTCTGAATCAGACTGTATTTTAAATAGTACATCTTGCTTATTTTTATAATTTTACATTGATATTTTTCTCTCTCAAAAGACGCCTTTGATATTTATTGGAGAAAAAAACCCATGCAAAAAGCATTTTCTTACAGTAGTTTCTTTCTAAAAGAACACTCTTACACATGATAAAATGTCATGACAGTTTCATTGGCGACATAATCGTTATTTTGTGTTAGGTATGGGGGATTCTGAATTCATTCGAAATATAACAAGGATAAAAGCGATAATTATTACATTGGCTAAAAAAAATTAGCAAATTGATAATAATGATTGCATTATTTCTTTTGTTGTACACATGCGGGCAACCATGGGGAGGATTTCTAGTAACATGTCTCTCTTCCCCTAGGACCCTCAACATCCTGATACTTTCGTATGAATGAATAAGATATGCATAGAAATCATGCAAATAATTTCAAAATAATGTTTTGAATTTACCAGAATTCTAGGCAGTGTAAGCCCTCTGAATCGCATTAAAGTAGCTATTAGGTAATAAATAATAGAATTGTAAATCTCATGTATCAAAAAATCGTTATACTTTTTTTTACGTATTTATATGTATAATTTTATATTGATTATTATAAAATCTCATTTAATTAAAATGTAATAATTGGGATATTTCCGTTTTTCAAATGCTGTAATAATGTTTCAATGAATAAATGGCTCTTTTCTATTTCGAATGCTATAAATATTTAATAAACTCAACCTGCCTTATTTTGATGTTTTGTCTTAAAATATTACTTCTCCAACTGAATTTAAATGAACAGTATAATTGTTAGATTAATTTATATTCCAAATAATATGGATATTACAGGATCTAGATGCAAAACATGTAGTCCTTTTTGCTGGGGTATTTTGACAGTGGTGTAGTGTAAAATAAAAGGGTGTGGGAACGTTTACTTTTTTTTCCTGTGGGGATGCGAGGGGGTGGGGGTGAGTAAAATTGACAACTAAGAATAAATAACTTTATTAATACTATTTTAGTAATCTCAAAACAGATTATGAGCCTATTAAAAATTTAAAAGAAAAAAATTTGTGTTTAGACAGTTTTTTTTTAAATAATTTTTTAAACTATTAAGTTATATGGATTTTTAAACAATTTGCTTTACACAACCCACTTTAACAGCGATTATTTGACACTTTGTAAATGGATTATAAGACATTTTCAAACGTATTACTGACACACATTTTTAAACAGACTTTTTACAATAATTTTTAAATAGATTATTTACATGATTTTTTTAAAACAATTTTCATTCAGAAAAATTTCCATAAGAGATCGAGTTTAGATTCAGACACATTTGACTTAGAACTCATCCTAATAGGGTAGTCAATTGATCTGTGTTTTCAGAGCCTAGGTTTATCTTATTGGATGAATCTTGGATGTAAACATACGTCAGTTCATTCCTAATGAAGTAGCATTAAAACATTGAAAGACTGGAAGGGGGAAGGGGAGTCTATTGTATCAATCGGATTGTTGATGGAATGGCTATGTGCGGGTTGTCGCGCCTCTTTCAAGTGTTTTGCAAATACTTGAACTTGCCTGCTCAGCTTTGAAGTTGTGGATCGAAAGCGAAGGCATAGTTTTCACTAAATAACCTTTTCATTTTCTTACTTGACGTTCCGTTAAATGTCAAGTAAAGAAAAAAAAATGCAAAAATTAATAAATAAATAAATTTAAAAAAAAATAAAAAATGTTGCAAATTAAAAAAAATTTTAGGTGAGGGAACGCCGTTCCTCCTTCTAAAAAGGTAAAGGATCGCAGTTCCCACGCGTTCCCGCTCCACTACACCCCATAACTCAATTATTGGGTAAAAACATTTTACTATTAGGCATATTTAGGTAGAAGATTAATAAAATTAAAAAATATTGGAAACATTATAAAAATATGGGATGAGAAAGTTCTAACTTTTTATGCCTTTGTTGAATTTCTTCGCAAATTTCGGGGGTGTGGATGTCTAGTAGAGCATATTTAAAATCAGCGATTTTAATCAAAATCGTTAGAACAGCCATTTAGTAAAAACGAAAATAAAGGCTTGAATGACAACTTACACACATTTTTTGTAGCTTTACCCTTATTAACTTTTACCTTCTAATAAAAGAAAAATCTTGTTTCAAAAATGAATCTTGAATATAGATTATGATATGGAATTGTATAGGAATTCTAAGAGAAACGACATTTTATGACGTCAAAATTTTGAACTTATATATCATTAAAAACACACTTCAACTTCAACTTTTATTTTCTTTTTCTTTATAGTTGTCCTCGTTACGTGGCACGAATCTTCCTACCAGCTGCAAACCCTGATTGGTGGAAATAAACATCGCGGAAAGGTTACAATCTGGCTGCAATTTAACTCAGCCAAAATGTTTCTCGATGCCTCAACTTGGCTAAAAAAATATTTTTTGTGGTTTCAACTATGGTTACTAGAGTTGTTCTGTTTTGTTTATGTATGTTATCGGAAGCAGGTAGCCGGGAAAAAATTTAATGTTCAAGTAATTAGTTATTCAAGATTAAATTTAAGTCATTAGAAAAAAGATCAAACTTGCATGGGATTGTATTCTTTAAACCTATTCATATTATGAACAACTTTTTCAGAAGAACAAATTTAAAGCATTTGTTACGGATTTACTACTTTTTCAATGTGAAGTATAACTAATTTTGTTTAAGTGTTTGGTATTCTGCTATTATCCATACTAAAGGATATCACAGCTCAAAAAATACTTTTTAGATTACTTATGTGCTCTGAAACTTGACACTTGCTAAATTTTAATTTGTTAAAGAGCTGGGATTTTAATTTTAAATATTTTAAAAATAGTTATTTTAAGTGTTCTTTTAATTCATTCAACATACATAATAGATTTGAGTTCAAAGAATTAATTTTTAATGAATAAAAATATATGGCTGCTCCATCTTTTAAATGATTTTGCATATACTTATACACATACTTTTTTTAATGGAAGTATATTCCCAGGTGTGTTAAAATATTTATCAGAAATTAGTACATTTTAAATTTTAAAGAAATTATTTACCTAGCATGTAAATAAAGTGTGATTTCTTGCTTTTTTTATGTAATATGTGTGTTAGTAATATTAATAAAGATATGATAACTAATAAATGTTTACAAATAGTATGTTGATTTTTATTGCCCGAGATGTAACGTAGACACAATTTGGTTTCTTTAAATCAATTCTTCAAGTATGATGCATATCTAATTGTATTTTTTAAAAGTTATTTGGCTAACTTTTAAAAGACACCTGTATTCGACAAAGAAATTGTATGTACCCTTCCTCATGGAAAATTTAAAAGTGTAAGTTACCAAACAAAAGAATGCTTATTATTTGCCAAGTTAGGACATCTAGCCATTGAATTTAATTCAACTGATTCCCTAGCATAGAATGATGTTCGATGAGGTACCTAAATTAGCAGTTATCTGTCGGGCTATATAGCCATGCCAGAAAACTTGTATTCGCCATAGACCAAGGTTGTGTGCCTTCGCTTAATATCTAAATAACTCTGGTGTAGAATTTTCAGTCAGTGTAAAATAATTTTAAAAAATTTGCTTTTTACATTAGCAAACAAGATGCTGCAGTATAATCTATCCTTAGAATACCAGCTAGATGCCTAAAAACATCATTAAATAGTCTAAATTAACAAGCAGAAAAAAATGTCAGCTGGTGGTATAAAACAACTTTATTTTTTATACATGTTCTTAGCACCTCTCCACCCACAATCACCGCAGTCTAGGCAGCTGAATTAGATTTGTTACATTACCTCTTAGCTAACAATTGTTTACAATTTAGTCAGTGAAAAATGACTGAAAGTGTTTCTGTCTCTTAAACTATAATACTGTGCTGTACTCCAGCAGTTCTCAACCTTTTTTTCCTTGTGTACCCCTTGACCTATCATCACTGTTTTGTGTATCCCAACCTCGCCCTTATTATATATTTGTATTGTTTAATTATTAACATCTAAGAAGAAAGTTGGTTGTCCTATTCCTTTCAATAGGTACTGGTTCTGCAGATAAAATAATTACTAAAATAAATTTAAAATATTTAATTCCAACTTAAAAATTATTCAGATTCAATTACATAGGATTTGAATTTTTTAAAATGAAATATATTATTTCTCTCATGTGAAATCAATCTATCACTATCCATCATTAATATCTTTTTTTCCTGCATACCCCCCTCCCCTCGAGACCATTTCACTTATCTATGGGGTATACGTAGCAAAGGTCGAGAAACAGTCTTCTATTCAATGATTTAATATGGCCCATAAGGGACATTTATACGAGGATTGTAAAACCGCGAGTACGCTCTGACAGAGAATTAGACAGTTTTCTGTCCTGGAAAGTGCGCATCTACATGGGGAAAGTAAAACGGTTAGTAATTTGTAGTTGAAGATAGATGTTTGATTGAAATTTAATTCTGAATTGGTTGAGAAAGTGTGAAGAAGTGTTTGCGATTTAATTGTTGTATTGGTGTCGGACTCTGATGAAGCTGTGGGTGAATTAATTGCGTATTTGAATGAAGAATTAAAAGATATTTTAAATTGGCGCATAACCTCATGGGTATCGTAAAAGAGATATTCTCCGTATATACGAAATAATTATTCACGAATTTCCAATTGAAGATCCTCAAGAACAGAAAATGTTGTAGAATTACCGTTAACAATTTTAAGACGTAGTTACAACTTTTAGAGTCTCTTATTTAGGGATTATTTGACACAAAATTACCACCATCGATATTAAAAAATAAATACTTAAATGTGTAAAAATATTAATAATGTTTAAAAGAAAATAACTTATTAGCTGTATATATATAATTTAAAAAATGAATACGAAGAAAATAAGATTTCAAAAATAATTCATTTATATATCTTTAAGTTATCTACAAAGACATAAATTTCATCAAACAAAAGTATTAACATTTATATGCTTGATAAATTAAAACTTGCCAGATTAAAAATGGATGGTCTAGAAAATACCATTTCTCTGAAAAACGTATCTGCAGAGTTGAATCAACTTAGTTTTTACTGCAAGAACGTAACCAAAGACTTTTCTCGGGAAAAAATTGGAAACTATAACTCGGTAAATCATAACAATTATGTTTGTTATTAATGTTAATTTGTCGATTGTTATTTGTTTGTTATTAATGTTAAACAGCCAAATATACTTAGTTACACATATTTTTTCAACATATGTTGAGGAATTTAAAAATATTTCAAATAAATTTAGCATTTTAAACAAAATATCTTTTGGATTTAGTGTTCTAAAAGTAAACCTAGATATTTCGGGAGGGGATATATTCCCCCACCTGGGTAAGTGCCTGTTTTATTGTATATATAGTTCTTCAATTCTTTTTTTAGAAGCCGCAACTTTAAGATTTTCTTGCTTATATGTCGATTTTATGCTTTTTATTTTATTCCTTAAAAATGGAATATCGACTACAACAATATTCATTACAACTAAATCTTCATAAAGCTCCAAAAGTATTTTGTCTCTTTTAATTTTATTAGAATAATCCATGTGGCAAATATTCCAAAAAAGTTCACAATTCTGAAAAGCTTCGAGATATTTCGATTTATCATTGGAATTCCACCTCGGTTGCATCTATTGTTTTAACTCTGAACTCATTTTTAATAATGTTTTTGATACTTGCTCAGTCAATCCTTTGAAACAAAAGTGGGGCAGAAAAATAAAGAGGAAGAATTCTGGCTGTCGAAGGTCATGCGAGTCTCTTCACCGACAGAACTCATTCAAAAATCTTTTCTCTCATTTCATAAATGTTCAAACTTACTGTCTATCACTTGGGAAAAATTTAAAACGGGTAGAGTCGAGAAAATCTCTAAACATTTTTACTCTGATGCTACAAACCGAAATTGGCCTGAATATCCAGCATTATTTGATGCCCTTTCAGGTCATACATCAACCTAAAATAAGTTTAAAATGGAAAATGATCAGTCAAGTGGACTTAATGCACAGCCGTCGTTGGAAAATTCTAAAATGATTAAAATTATCATCTTGTTTATCAAAGTTTTGTGGTTTAATATTTGGGTAAGCCCTAAAAATCAAATCAATTAAATGACATTTATTCTAAATCAACGAATTAAATAACACTCAACACTAATTTCAGTTTATATTTTATTGCTCCTTCAAAAGCACTAACTTAATACACTTTTAGCTTTACCCATTTCTAAATGCAGAATTTGTAAAATACAGTACAGTCAAACACCTTTAATGTTAAGTCGATGGGACCGCTGAAATTGTTTGTGCTAAACAAATAAATTAACTAAGTTTTTAAGTACCGAGAACTGCTTTTACTTTGCATCAAACAGGATTTCATGTTAAGTTACTTCACAACGTTGGTTTGACTATATATATGAGGAACATTTCATAGGGGTTTTCATAAATTTGTGATAATTATACTGTAATTTTGTCAGTTTTAATCCCTTTCAGTCCTGAATTTATTTGGTTTATCTGTGATTATTTAACAAAAAAATTATCAAATAATATGTCTAGTGACAAAGAAATACACTTCACTTGTTTCACAATTTAGTTTCCAAGTGTATTTGAAGTTTAAAAAAATTTAAGATGGGAAATATCATGGAAAGTTAGAACTTTAGATAATGCATTTGGCATCTGTGGTACTGAAAAGATTGTGAAGTTTTAATAATCTTAAAATCGTTGAAATAACAAATGGAAAACATTTAAAAAGTTTATTCTGCAGCAAAATATACAAGGCAAAACAGCATAAAAAACTTTATTGAAAGGCATAGCACAGGAAACACTTATTAAGGTCTTGGATGAAAAGAGGATGACGTATTGCATTCCCTGTTTTTGTATATTTTGACTAATAACCAAAAAACATTTGTAATTGATGACATTAATACAAAAATGATATGCCACCAAAAAACAAACATTATTTAGTGGTTTCCTGACTTCACAGAATGACTTGCCTACTGCCAATTCACAGAAATCTCTCTTTGGCAGAAGCAGAGAACTATTGGAAAAAATACAAGATAATTTAGAACAAATCAAGAGAAAACAAAATTATTTACTAGTGTTTATATAATATACTACATTAAAAATATAAAGAAAATCAATGCAAATTTTAAAAGTAGCACATTAATTTTTAATACTAATATAATCGGTGTGGCAACTGGCAGAGGAAGGCAGTTACCCTCTAACTTTTTTAAGTTTAAGTGTTTTTGAAAGTAATATAACTAACACCCCCCAATCACCACCATTGGATTCAATCCCAGATCAACTATTTAATTTGAAACAGAGGATAAATAAGCATTAGTAACTAAAAATTAAAATTAGTAGATCTTAAAATTATTTGCACTTTAGGACTGATGTTCCCTTTGAATATTATTTAGCTAGGGATCCCTTTAGCTATATAAAAACAATTTGGAAGGCAATTATTTTGGTAGATTCTTTCACATAAAATACTTTACATTAATAGAATGGATTCTCAAGCCCCAGATGTAAAATATTTTTAAAAGAAACCACCAAAAAATTATTTGGTAGATACCTCTAATCATGAAACACTTACTGCATCTTATGTAATCATGAAAAGAATTCCAAACAAATTTTAAGTGCCAATTAAAATAAATTCTAAATGATATCTTAATTACCATGGATTATTTTGAACACTACCATTATATTCATTATTATATTCTTCATTATATACCCAAGTTTAGACAAAATTCAAATATATCTGGCAACAGTTCAAAGTTAAACACAGAAGTTTAAAATGTAAACAAAGTTACAAAAATTGTGAAATCAGAGATTAATGATATTGGTGTGAGTTAAAAATTTCAGAAAAATATAGATAACATCTTCACATCTTTTTTAATTGAAAGGCAGAAGAGAAAAATTAGTATTCTATGCAAGTAATTATCAAATTTATGATGAAAGTTCAGGACTAATTTTGTTTAACTGGTAGCAGGTTAAACTTTACCTGGTCATTGTTGTCAAATTTACTATTTTCAGGCCAAACTGCTGACAGACATAAATAATAGTATATTTTAGAAAATGTTATAGCTTTCCGATGAACATGAGTACATTTAAGATACTAATATGAAAGATATTATTAATTAGGAAAGGCACTGTTTTGCAAAGGTGGTGGAAAAACCCACACCACTGCTTAGTCAACGTTCTTAAACACTTTTCTTTATTTTGTGAATGTTTAGTTGAGGCTGGTTTGTGCGCTCAACATCCCATACCTGTGCACAATAACGGTTAATCAGGCGTGGATCTGCAGTTTAAAGCGACTTTCAAATTACAAGTTTAGTTGAAGAAAATATATTTTAAAACTTTCCACTGAAACTTGGCTATAAGTAAATATTTATTCTTAACACTTCAGGTAGCCTTGTCATTCCTCCCAATATCCGCCAGCCGACCAAACGGTATAGTGGTGAGCGTGCTAACTCCTAGACCGCGAGGTTGCGTGTTCGAGTCCCGTGTTAGGCATGGATGTTTGTAAATGTATGTTGGCTTGTCTAATGACGAATGTTTCGGCGCATTATAGCCCTTGTGTTGCTGACGGCGCCATATAATCTGAAAACAACCAACCCAATATCCGCCTCCTATAACCTGCAAATTATAAGTAACTAGTCACTAATAAGCAGCAGAGATGATTCCAAGCACCAAAGGTTTTGAAGCCGCAAAAATTATTATTGGAAACAGTACAAAGTTCATTTAAGGCAAACTGTTGAAAATCCAGTGTTTAATTTGTATTGTGTATAATTGAGTGGCATCGTTTATTTTCATGTAATGTTTTATGCATATGGCAACACTTTCTTCTCCTTTTTTGAATAAAATATAAGCCAAAAGTAAGACGTAGTGTTCTTCTCTTTTTCTACCGTTTAAATCCTAAATTCAAACTAAGGACCACTTTATTTTGTTATTATTGTAACACAATAAAAAAAGGCTTCTTTGGAACAACGCTTAAAAATATAACATTGCTGGTATTCAAACTTCACACGAAATTTCTACCATTGAGAAATAGTGCTTATAAAAATATTCACACTTTCAGAAGATTTAAATGAATAAAAAAACCAATTAAATTACTAACGCTAAAAATACGACGATAGAATTAGCAGTACCTATCAGTCGTTACAAATGCAAATCTTTACTCCATGCTATCATTTTTCATCTTTAGAAGAAACTTCACATTGATAGCAAAAAACAGACTGTGCAGAGTTTTCTCCCTAACAAAATATGGTAAATGTTTATGAAATCTATTTAAATGATTTCGTAGAGTAGCCACAAAATTCAGGAAAAAAAAGTCCCCGGATTTCCCTGATATTTCTAAAAAATCCCCGATTTTACTGCTACTTGTAAACACACTGATCAAATGGAACATGTATGCCAGAGATAATATGCCAATTTTTTAAAAATAATTTTGACAGTAATGAAAAGTTTGAATTATTCTGAAACAGGACATTTCTAGCAATGACAATCACAATTTTCCAGGAAAATTGCACCAAAGCACGGATGAACAGGGAAACGTACCTTCAGTATAAAGAAAATGTCTCTGATTTTCGTGACATTTTAAAAACTCCCCGAGAAATCCAGAATCAGAAAACTTCCCGACATTTCCCTGATTTCCAGGTCTGTGGTCACTGTTTCAAAGATGCCATTGAAGCAGAATTTGGAAGACAAAATTGAGTTCAATTCCTTGTGCATTTTGCTAATTTCAAATGCAACTGTTGAAAGAAGCTTTCTAACATTATGACCCTTAAAATAATATTTAACAAATTCGAGGAGCGAAAATTGGTTGGTTGTATTCAGATTATCTGGCACCGTCAGCAACATGAGGGCTATAATGTGCCGAAACATTCGTCATTAGACAAGCCAACATACATTTACAAACACCCATGCTTAACACGGGACTCAAACCCGCAATCTCGCGGTCTAGCTAGGAGCGAAAGAAGGTTGAACGGATAGCCACTATCGTCAATTCACTAATATAAAAATAACTGATGACATGGCTCTAGATAAAATTTTTAAAAAAAAGAAAGAAAAGATGGTTGGTTAGTACGCTGAACAACCTATTTTTATGCACAGTAACGGCTAATCAGCCTTGGACCTACAGCTTAACGTGGATTACAAACCACGGCGAACATCCATGCTTAACGTGGATTACAAACCACGACGAACATCCATGCTTAACGTGGATTACAAACCACGACGAACATCCATGCTTAACATGGATTACAAACCATGACGAACCCTGCACCTCTGACCAGAGCCAGTGCGCTAACCCCACAGCCATCAGATGGGCATTCATATTGTAAAAAAGTTATTAATTAGTAAATTGAGAATCTCTTAAAAAATAACCTAACAATTTACTTCTCAACTGTTAATACAAATTTTTAATTCAGATGCATATAGAAAAAAGTTAGCTACTATTTCACTTTCATCAACCGTTCAAAAAACAATAAGAATCAAATTACATGTAGAAGACACTGGTATATTACTTTGTATTTATTATTATTACACACTGCATTTTCTATTTCGATCATTTTGAAACTCGCAAGCTCTCATTTATGACTACCTAGATGTTTATTGAATGTAGATAAATGTTATTACTGATGTTCTGAAATATTAAACAACTATATTAGTACATAACTTGAGAAATGAACTAGTAGTTACAAGAACGTATCAAGGCTGCTCGGGTACCCAAGCGATAGTTTAAGATAATAATTATAACCAGCACAACAAAAACGGGGACGAATGCATGGAGTGGGGTAATCGCCAACTTTCCTCGCCAAACCAGTTCTCTGTTTTCTCCCCTGACTTGCCTCGTCGTTCTCCCTTCCTCCTAGTGATGAATGTGACTGAGTTTACTGGATGGTGATTGGTTGATATACGAGTGATCTTCTGAAATGAAAAGATCGATTCTTGGTTGCCTTTTAGAATCGAAAAGTGGCCCGGGCGAAATCAATCTTCAACGGTTGAATCCCTCGGCGTAACAGAGGATGTTCCGTGTACCCCAGTGGCTGCAAATTTAGCAGGATGGGAGAACTGCCGACGGGAACAGACACTGCTTACCCGGGCTTACAATGCCAACTATCGGCCAAGGGAAAGGAGGAATCTCCGTACATATACCGCTGAGTAGCACATCAGAGCAACAGAAAATATATATATATATATATATATATATATATATATATATATATATATATATATATATATATATATATATATATATATATATATATATATATATATATATATAGTTTTTTTTTTCAGAATATTAATAAAATGTTATGCATTTCACATAAATTTAATAGAATTGGGTTTCGCGTTAAAATGGAAAAGAAAATATTCTGATTAACATGATAAAATATTTTATAAAAAGGCAGTTAAGGAAGAAGTTCCTGTATTTTATTAATTATACCGGAGCATCTGAAGTACCAATAATTATGATGATGACTTGAATGAGGATTTAAACAGATTTTAGCTTCCCTTCTGTATTATGTTAACTTTGTTAAATTATAATCTTATAAAAAAAATTATAAAAGATTTTTGTAAGGGATTATCAGTCGTGGTAGTATTATACAAGTATATAGCTTTTAAAATAAATATAAAAATGTAGCTTCATCCATTAATTCTAATAGCCAAATGAGGCGTTTTATATTAAAATAAATGACTCTTTGTTACTGCTTGCAAATCGAAAACTAATCCCTCATTAGTGCATTCAATCTTCAATAAAGGACGAGAAGCAGTTTTAAAACTAGAATTTGTGAATCTTAGAAATGTATATATAGTAAATTGTTAGAAAACAATGTTTGATGAAAAATAAACTCTTAAATTTATTTTAACAATGATTAAGGGCAAAATGCTATTTCTTTTCAAAACGAATATATTTAATAATTGATTCATTCAAAACTCCGTCTGGAGACATTTTTCTTTCGACGGTTTAACATCCGACTGACTCACGGGGATAGCGAAGTCACCCCTCGGCTTAACAGAGAAGGTTCTCCGTACCCTAGTCAATGCAAATTCAGCACTAGGGGAGAATTGCCGACGGGAACGGTCACTGCTTACCCGTTCTTACAGTGTCAACCATCGGCCAAGGAAAATGCGGAATCTCCGTGCATGTACACATCGGACAACAAACAATATATTTTTTTTCCCTCATTAAAATTTTTGATTTTAATTTTTTATTAATTTTAATAATCCAAAGAATAGAATAGGTCAATCCAAGAATAGATTCGCGTTAAAATAGAAGAATACAGATTCTGATTAGTAAGAAGAAATATGTTATCAGAAGGCAATTATTGAAATATTTCCTGTATTTTATTAATTATATTAGAGCATTTGAAGTACCTGTAATTATAGTGTTAATTTGAATGAGGATTTAAACTAATTTTAGCTTCCCTTCTGTATTATGGTAACTTTGTTAAATTATGATTGTATTAAAAAAAAAAAAATTGGAAAAGACTTTTTTTTTAAGGAACTATCAGTCGTGGTAGTATTATACAAGAATTTAGTTTTAAATATAAAGATGAAAATATAGTTTCTTATATTAGTTCTAACAGTCCAGTAAACAAGTCTTATTAAAATAAATGACACTTTGTTACTGTGTGTGTGCTTTCAAAACGAACACTAATCCCCAATTAGTGGGTTCAATCTTCAATAGAAAACCAGAAGCAGTTTTAAAACTAGAATTTGGGTATATTACATATAAATATGTGAATAGCAAAATATTAGAAAATAATGTTTGATAAAAAAAGAATCATCTCTTAAATTTATTTTATCAATTATCAAGGGGAAAATGTTATTTCTTTTCAAAACGAACAGATTTAATAATTGATTCATTCAAAACTCCGTCTGGAGACATTTTTCTTTCGACGGTTTAACATCCGACTGACTCACGGGGATAGCGAAGTCACCCCTCGGCTTAACAGAGAAGGTTCTCCGTACCCTAGTCAATGCAAATTCAGCACTAGGGGAGAATTGCCGACGGGAACGGTCACTGCTTACCCGTTCTTACAGTGTCAACCAAAGGCCAAGGAAAATGCGGAATCTCCGTGCATATACCGCTGAGTAGCACGTATATCGGAAGAAGAAAAAAAGGGGGGGGGGGGGAAATCCAGCATATTAAAAGTTGTGCATTCGCATAATATTTTCAAGTAATTACATTGGTCATTTTATTTTTGATAATGAAAGAATAGAACAGGGATTCGCGTTAAAATAGAAGAAAACTTATTCTGAATAGGAACGTTATCAGTAGGGCAATTAATGAAATAGTTCCTGTATTTTATTAATTATATCGGAGCTTCTGAAGTACCTGTAATTACAATTCCAACTTGAATGAGGATTGAAATGGATTTTAGATTTCTTCTATATTATATTAACTATGCTAAATTATTATTACATGAAATTTAGAAAAGAGTTTTTTAAGGAATTATTAGTCGTGGATAGTATCATACAAGAATGTAGTTTAAAAAATAAAGATGTTTCATACATTAGTTCTAACAGTTCAATAAAGAAGTCGCATTAAAATAAATGACATTTTGTTAGTGTGTGTGAACTTTCAAACCGAACACTAACACTATTCCTTCATTAGTGGGTTCAATCTTCAATAGAAGACCAGAAGCAGTTTTAAAACTAGAATTTGTGTATCCTACATAAAAATATGTGAATAGCAAAATATTAAAAAATAATGTTTGAAGGGAAAAAATTAACGCTTACGTTTATTTTAAGGGAAAAATGATTTCTTTTCAAAACCAACGTATTTAATAAGTGATTCATTCAAAATTCCGGTTGGCGAAATTTTCCCTTCGACGGTATAACATCTGACTGACTCTCGGGGAAAGCGGAGTCACCCCTCTGCTTAACAGAGGATGCTCCCAGTACCCCAGTCAAAGCAAATTCAGCACTATGGGAAAATTGCCGACGGGAATGGTCACAGCGTACCCGCACTTACTGTGTCAACTATCGGCAAGGGGCAATGCGGAATCTCCGTGCATGTACCGCTGAGTAGCATGCACATTGGAGCAACAACAACAAATTTCCGCATATTAAAAGTTGTGCATTTGCATAATAATTTTGAATAATTACGTTAGTCATTTAATTCTTGATTAATTTTTATAATCAAAGATCACTCAATGTAACTATATCCACATAAATGTTATTGAATAGGGATTCGCGTTAAAATAGAAGAAAACAGATTCTGAATAGTAAGAGGAAATATGTTATCTGATGGCAATTAATGAAATAGTTCCAGGATTTTTTTTAATTTAATCGGAGCATCTGAAGTACCTGTAATTATAATACCAACTTGAATGAGGATTTAAACGGATTTTAGCTTCCCTTCTATATTATGTTAACTTTGATCAATTATGATTGAAAAAAAATTTGGAAAAGATTTTTTAAGGAATTATCATTTGTGGTAGTATTATTTAAGTATATAGCTTTTAAAATAAATATAAAAATGTAGCTTCATACATTTGTTCTAATAACCAAATGAGGAGTCTTATATTAAAATTAGATGACTTTTTGTTACTGCTTGCTAATCGAACACTGCTCCCTCATTAGTGGATTCTATCTATAATAATAAAACAAGCTGTGTGTGTGTCTGTCTGTCTTTGGATCTATAGAAACCTACTTAAAATTGGAGTAGAGCTCTGAAATTTATAATAATAAAACAAGCTGTGTGTCTGTCTATCTGTGTCTCTGTGGATCTATAGAAACCTACTTAAAATTGAAGTAGAGCTCTGAAATTTTCAGCATACGTAGTTTGGACCTTCTAATTTTATGCATCACAAACAGAATTTTAAATTTTTATTTAGTTTCTTTTTAATTAATTTTTAGAATTAATTAATTAATATTTCACAAAACGATTTCTAATAGGGCTACAGCTCTAAAATTTTCAACATAAATAGTTTTGTCCTTCTAATTGGACTTTAGAAAAACAGAATTTTTAATTTTTGTTTAGTTTGTTATTAATTAATTTTTTTAATTAATTAATATATATATATAACAAAACGATTTCAAATACGGCTACAGCTTTGAAATTTTCAACATATATAGTTGTGGCCTTCTAATTGGATTTTTAAAAAACGTAATTTAATTATTTTTTTTTATTATTAATTAATTAACAAATATTTTACAAAGCGATTTGTGATTGGGCCACATTTCTGAAATTTTCAACACAAGTAGTTTTGACCTTCTAATTGGACTGATAAAAAGAATGTTAAATTTTTAATTTGTTTTTCAATTAATTTTTTTACAAAAAGCGACTTCGAATAGGCCTAGATCTCTGAAAGTTTCAACATAAGTAGTTTTAGCCTCTAATTTTGCTTTCCACAAACACGTGTTAAAATAATCTTAAAGGGGTGTTGTATTATTGTATTAACGGGGAATTTTGTGTTTCTTGACAAGGGAGAGGCTTCCAATATTAAGTACGTAAGTATTAGATTTTAGTGAGTGAAGCGAGCTTAATGCTTACGCAGCAATGAACCTTTCAGAGAGCGAATCGAGCTTATGCTTGCATAGCAACGAACCTTTTAACGAGTGAAATAAGCCTGTGTTTACGTGTCCATGAACTTTGCAGCGAACGAAGCGAGCTCGATTTTGCCTAGCGATGAACCTTCCTGCGAGCGAAGCGCCAAAAACTGGGTCTTTTACACGAATGACAGATTTCCGCAAAGCGAAGCCTCACAGCTAGCTAAAATATTGCACATGTTAAAATTTCGTAGCGAAGCACGGGTATTTAGCTAGTTTTCAATAAAAGGTCAGAATCAGTTTTAAAATTAGAATTAGAATGAATAATTATGCATTATTTTCACTTTGATAATAATAAAAAAATATGGTGTATTTTTTAAATTACCTTCTCTGTAGGTTTTGTTTGGTACCTAACGGCAACCATTTAAAAAAAAAAAAAAAAAAAACTTTTTACTTGCACAGAATAATGTTTTCCTATCTTTATACTTTTTTTTTTCTTCTTCCAGATAGTTCTTGTGGTTTTCAAAAGACAGTACTTCAAATAGTTGAATCAGAAGACACACTACATAATCTATGAAAATAAAGTTTTTAATATAAATTCTTTTTTATCTATTTCCAATTTGTATGAGTAATTGCAACTTATTGAGCTCAGATCAAAATTCATTGTTTGACCACTACGAAGAAAACATCCATTCCGAAATTATTATTATCCAAAAAAATATTAATACTTACTAACTTTTTTTGCCCCCTAAAACTTGATTGAATAGATTGTCATCTGCAACGAGTCTTATGTACCACGTTCCAACTCGTTTCAATGGTGGCAAGTTGGTAAATTAAATTAGCCATCTGAATATTTTTTTTTCGTCAACTTTAATCCATTAACGACGGTTGGCAACAAAACTTGCCAATCGTCATTTTAGTTTTTATCTTGGCTAAAAAATTGCGATTGTTGCTCCACGTAAGTGTTTTTTAAAAAGTCATAGAAAAAACTTTTTAAAAAAAAATCTGAAAATTTCAAAATATACCCTAAATGATTTAAATAAACAAGGTAAAAGTTAAAAACCGTGACTGTTTATCCATTTAAAATTCATCTTTAATGGGTCCATTTCAAAGTCATCTTTAATAAGGGAAAGTCTTAGTCATTGAATATAACCAAATTTTACGTGTTTGAATTAAACTTGACAACTGGTCTGGATAATAGAAAGTAAGTAAAGGCTTATAAGTCTGACGTAAAGCAATAGAAGAGCGAGTAAAACCGGCCATTAGTGGCATTGTTATTATCATAGAATTTTTGTGCTAAGTTTCAGCCACACACAAACAAACAAAATTGCAGTTATTATAAAGGATTTAAAAATACAAAAGAGTTATATTTTATTTCTTCGAAGTTAGAGAAATAATGCAAAATAAAACACAAAGGAAGTATAAGAATTGTTCAGTTAAATTATAAATGTCTTATTTCTGATGATTGATGTGGAGCAACAATAAATAAAAATCAAAACATTTTCCAGGAACTAAGAGAACAACTTATAAATAGTTATAATACAATTAAAGGAATAAATGGGTCCCGAAACAGGAAAACTGCATGTCACAGCATTATACCTCCTTAAAACAAAGTACGAAAATAATGAATTGCCTTTTAATAACTTTCTCATCAATAGCATATTCAATTGTTCTTATATAAATGTATTAAAAAATAAATCAAACGTCCAAAAGTCATTATCCTGGCTTGACACTAGAGCCATCTATGCTGTTATAAATGTTAAATAAATTAATAATGAAACTAATTTTCTAACAAAAACTAATTTAATTCATTTATAATAAAGTATTTTATATAATGAAAAATTATTTAAAATGATTTCATTATTTTAGTTTTTTAAAAAATTACTAAAACGCATGTCACTGGACAAAGTATCATTGTCCTGGCATATTGCATAACACTCAATATTTCAAATACAGAAGCATTCTAAATTTTGCGTCTTTTCCAAGAACTTTTATTTCTTTAGTAAGCTGTGCGAATAATTATTCTCAGTTGACACCATTTTTTACAGAATTTTTAAGTTCTTTTCCATCAAAGTTATTTTAATTCGCATCATTTTCTTGCCATCAACAAAAAATACTAGGTGTGTAAATATATATATTGCAATATAGAATACATAATAAAGTCACCTTTTAGAAAATATAGGCATTAACGTTAAAATTTTTAAATAGAATATGCCAGCTTCTTACGCATTAATTTCATCGTTGCCCTAGCATATAAAGAAAACAATAACAGCAAACCAGGATAATGATGCTTGTTATTTATTCAAAATATAATTCAAATTGATTGAAGTTTAACAGTATCCCACTACTATTGTAATTAAATTTTAAAATTTATTATTTTTATTTTAATTGGCATTTTTAAAAATAACCTCATTTAAAAGAATTTTCGTATTATGGGTATGTCCAAGTATTTTGTAAGTACTATATTGAAGTATTTTTTCCTACACACGACTAACACATTTTTGAGCTGATGTTACTTTTTTCTTGTTCTAAAGAGCCTAAATAATAACTAAAAAATTCAATATACATTTTTATGGCATCCTTTTTTTTTTTTTTTTTTAAATATTTAATATCGAAAAGTTGCCAGTTTTGGAAGAATGACCCGAATACTTCTTTTACCAACCATACAACAAGTGACTGAAAACTGCATTACTCAGGTATAAAAAATTAAATAGGAAATAAACGGGAGACTTAAAATAATTTTTAAAAAAATGCTCTACTAACTTGACTAGTAACATTGAACGATAGTTTCAAAATGGTAAATGTTTTTTTGCTTAAATTTTACACTTTTCACCTATTTTATTTTAATTTATGAAAACCAGGGGGCTGCAAGTGCACCCTCCTGGAAGCGCCCATGTGTACCTATTTAATGATCGATTCATACAAAACTCAATTGGCGAAATATTCACTTCGATGGTTGAACAAGCAACAGACTTGCGGAGAAAACCAGATCACCCCTCGGCGTAAAAGAGGATGTTCCCCGTACCCCAGTGAATGCAAAATCAGCAGCAAGGGAAAATTGCCTATGAGAACGTCCACCGCTTACCCGCACCTACTGTGTCAGCCATCGGCCAAGAGAAAGGCGAAATCTCGGTGCAAGTACCGCTGGTAGCACATTGGAGCAACAAAAGAAAATATTTTTTTTTTCAGCATATTAAAAGTTGTGCCAAATATTTTCGACCAATTACGTAGGTCAATTAATTTTTGAATAGCTGACAATTATGCATCGATTTTGTTCTACTTCGGTCAAATATAAAGTGTCATTTAAAAGAAATGTAATAATAAGTATGTTTCCATTTTGCAAATAGAGTTATAGTGTTTCAGTGCTAATGCTTTTATATTTAAAGCGGCATAAAAATGTAGCAAAATTAGTCTGATATTGGTGTTAGTTCATTTACCTAAAATATTACAACTTATCAAATTGAATTTAAACAAAAGGAAAAAAATCATATTAATTTATAATCTGAAAAATATGGATAATGCAAGATCTAGGTAACCATATAGTCCCATGTTAGGTTGTTTTATATTACTGACAAACAAGACAAAAACCATTTTAATATTTTTGTCATTTATAAGTGACATATTATGAAACTGCAGAAATATTGATGACATCTGACAATATGGGATGAGAAAATTCTCCAAATAAGTTTTCTTTAAGAAATATAAGAGCAAACTTTGGCCTTGATTGAAAATCCCTGCAACAGATGTTTTCTGGATGTGCCCCTAAAAGCAGAAACCACTATCAGAAAATTTAGAAAACAATATCCGAAATGATTGGAATGAGAGAACAATACTTTTTTCTGCTATTCAATGTTCTTACAATAACTAATTATGTATCATCCCCAATAATCCAAGACAACGGGGCGCTAAAGCAGAATTATATCTCGGCTGTCAAAAAACAACCTCAAATGTTCCGCATGGATAAGAAACACATTTAGTGGAATTATGTTATCAGTGCCAGAAATTTAGAGAGAGTATTTAGGATATTCTACGGAAAGTCAGGACTATGTATAACTAACTTTTGTTTATTACATAAAGTATATTAATATTTAAAATACTTCTTTAGGTACAAGCATCCTTAGTATGATGTTGGTTGTTTGGATAAAGAAATCAGATGTTAGGCAGATGTTTAGTTCAAATGCAAAGAACAAGCTACAGAATAAATTATTTATGAATAATTTTATCAAGTCATTGAACTTGGCATAAAAACGATTGACATCAGATGTCACAAATGTGAAACTCAATAGAATTTAAAGTATTGATTAAATTTAAGAAACAATTGTTGAAATCTTTATTATATTATAAAGTAACTTCGTTTTGCAAATATCATAAAATACCATCTAAAGGAGAAGCAAAAAAGTATCGTTTTATCACATCCTTGGAACTACTTGTCCGAAGGTGAAAGAAAATGTTACAATACTTTTGTTGATATTTTTGAACATATAAACTGTCTAATATATTGCAAAAACGTTATAAAGCAATAAACAACATAAATTATAAGTACCTTTTCTTTTATTTTTGCATTGTACATTTGATTGAAAATGCTTTGAAGTTGAAATTACTGGTTTTCAACCAACTTTCTTGTTCACTACTAATTTTTATTTAAATGAATTAATAGGTGAAATAAGACAACTTTCTCCTTCTAAATATCTTTTTTTCCATATATCTTTTGAGGATTCGAATATAGAATAAAGAATAATATTAGAAATTTAAAAAATAAGGAAATTTGTTCTGGAGGAGGTGACAGTGCAAAATACACAGTCAAAATATAGCTTCCGAATATCAAAAATATGGACTAAACCTATTACATTTTGTCATATTTTAAGCTGTATACTATTTAGCCAATTATAAAAATAATAATGATACTTATGTTTTATAACTTTTTATTTTAAATTTAACTTAATATTGTAAACAAGTAATAAGTAAGTTGAGTTCCTCTTACAGAAATAAATTAACTCTTAGCTTAATTTGTTCTTCATTTATTAATCAAAAATTTCGATTAATTAAAATGTGTGTTGATTAAAAACGCATTTGTGGTACTACACTTTCATGAAAGTAATATACTTAAAAACTAAAGTTAGGCTTTCTCAGCCCTCCCTCCCCCCCCCCCCCTCATCTCCATAGAACGATATGGTTGGATATGCTATTGATGACTAATACAAGGACAAAGAATGGTTTTGGCTTGTGCCCTTGGTCTATATCCCCCCCCCCCTCTCCGCAAAGGTGGGACAGTATATATTGCGACTGATAACTGTCGCCGGGAAACGCTAGTCAGTTTATCCACAAAACAGTGTTGCCATATTGGCTTTCTTAAGGCCAAATTTATAAAAATTTGGCCTTTTTTAGAAGTTCCTGGCCTTAAGAATTTACGTTTGGCCTTTTCTTTAATTTGGCCTTATTTTTGGCCTTTTTTTCCACAACTTCCGAAGTCAGAAAAAAATACCCCCCAATTAAAACAAACTTTCCTCTTTTTTTTTTTCAAACTTTTTGAGTGAGAAAATAAGCTTTTCGCCTAAAGTTAAGTGACAATCTTCTATTCTTTAATCAATCTCTTTATTCCCCGTTCCGGCCATGTCTCTTCACTCATAGCTCTTACCCCCCCCCCCCTTCTTTACTGGACCTTGGAGGTCCGATACCATTAGCGGCACACTACAATCTTTACAGCGTGGGGGGGGGGGGGATTTTTACGACTCTCGTCACAGCAGGAGGGTAACAGGTGAAAGTCCTAAACACAAACACTTTGTACTGTTAAAGAAAAGAAAAACGCCTTGAGGATATAGAGTTGTCAACCTCTGCCTGGAAACCAGACAGTGAAGAGAGATAAATCACCCTTAGTTTAGCAGAGGTCTCTAATTACCCCATTTGGAGGGGTGAAAATGGTTTTTTATCTCGGGCGGGAACCCGGTTCAAAAAAAATATTCCAGAAAATTTCAATGGGAACTAAAGAGTTAAATCTCGTGTTTTGGCCTCAGGATCTGACCAGGGATAACCGGAGTTGACAAGAAGGGGGGGTAGGGTGTCGAATGATTGTCCGAATACAGGATGTAAACGATGCTCTAGGCAGAATAACCACATGTTCTTTTTAAGGGGAAAGGGCGATATCAATTAAGATAAGTGATAGAGGGACTGGGTTTCCAAGAATCTTGTCCCAAAAGGGAGGTGAAATTAGGCGTTCTGTCTTGCCAACGAACCTCAAAATGCTCTAGGCATTGCGACTGCCATCTGCCACCCATCTAAATCCAAGCATGGTTGTCCGTCCTGAAGAGGATGATTATTGTGATGCCAGTAGAGTTGTAAAAGTATAATTCGGTTAGATTAGTGAAATTTAGGTTTTTCAAAATAACTTTTAAGAATGGATTCATCATACATCGTAATGAACAAATAATTCAGACAGAAAATTTACATTTAAAAATTAAACTTCGATCAATCGTAATACGCATAACATATATATGCGCCTTGTAAAGTAGTGAAAATTCCATTAAATATCCAGTTTCGATTTTTATAGTTCAACAACTTCTACTAAAATATATAATTTTCATTCTAATAATAAAATAATTTTTTTTAAATAATATTTAGGAATCCAGTTGTGTAGTGAAACGGGAATTTTGTAAAGCTCCACAATTCACGTTTTCCAAAAATTCATTCGTATAAAAATCAAATTCATGTAACTATTTAATGTTTTATCTGGATTTGATGTTATTTACACACTCATCAAATGTCTCTTCTACCTAAATAAAGACAAAAGGGTGTTGTTTCTGTACCTCAACTGGAAAACTGAAGAAAAAAAAAGAATAAAACTGAAGAAAAAAATATTATAAAATGGCCAAGCATTTTTTTAAGTTACACTTTAAATATTTCAAAAAATTTCCAATATTTTTGTTTAAACTGTTTGATTTTTTATACTCATCTTAATAATGATAGAGATATTGCAAAAATTTTGGCCCTCCCTCCCCCACCCGTTTCCCTTTAACCTATGCATTCATGTATTTCACATTATTAACAAGGAGTTCAAATTGCACACACATAATTCCGTGTGTAAGTTGTTCCATTGTACCTTGTATGGAAAGTATTCATAAATTTCTATGTTCAACGAATTGTGTGTCCAAAGGGTGGTATATTTTTAGAAAGAATTTTTTTTAAGCATTTATGTGATACCAAACACAAATATTTTAGACAAAAAAATTTCTTGAACAATTTTTTAAATTAATAAATTTTTAATTAAAAAATTGAAATTTTAAAATGTTTGCTGTTAAGGAAGGCCAAAGAGTACTATTTTTTAAACCTTTGTCGTACAGAACACTAAAATCATGCATTTTTTCCCATTTGGCATCAATTTAGCGATGACGTCACAGTTTGGCCTTATTTTGACAGTAATTTGGCATTACTTTACTTTTTTCATCTGGCAACCCTGCCACAAAAGGGGAATCTACACGGTCAACGGGAGAGGGGGGGGGGGAATGTTGAGATGGGGGAAATTTCCTTTTCGGTACCACTTTTTTTTCCTAATATGGATAATGTGAGGAAGAAGGGGGGGGGGGGGGGGGGGCACTTACATACATTGTGATTGGTGGATGGTAAACCTATATGACACAACGACAGAAACTACTTTCCATTCACATTGCAGAACTGTTGGTGAGAAATACAAATATATCACCATGTCTACCAGTCAACCAAGTGCTGGAATTGTAAGTTGAATTTTTTAACAAAAAACTTATTTTTAATGTAGATATTTTTTGTATGGGGGGGGGGGGAGGGGGGCTTTTTTATAGAATATCCAGGATTGTGCAATAGAAGGTCGTGGTAAGATTATTTAATTTTATGTTTTTATTTAATTTTATTATAAGTTTTTAGACAGAATCGTGATTTTTCGAATTATATTTGAAAACTTGCATTTTTTCCGGATGATCGGAAGTGATTCGTCCACTGCATACCGACTTATTGTATTGCGTTTAATAATTGTCAATTTTGTTGTACTATAAGCAATGCATAGATTTATATGTAGGTTATAAAAATGTTACTGCATTGTTTTTTGAGTTTGAAAGCCCAATTCAGTTCTGTATACAAAATTTCAGAAAAATAATCCTAAATATAAAGATTGTAGAATTTTGATTCCAGGATCCCCTTAACGCCAAATTAGTTGTGATTATGATTGGTGGATTATTGCACTGCATTCATAAGCAACAGTACGTTAATAATTTTCAATTCATATTATATGTGTTTAATTATTTTCCTTCATATCCTTTTCATTGTTTTCAGAATGCATTATTCGAAGACCTCTGCATGTTCAATATTTCATCTATACTTCAACCAGACATCATCATGGAGATCTTTACAGAATACGGTCTGATACCGAAAAAATATCCTACTCCTCCTTGCTCAATTTGTAATGGAACCACGGTGATCAATCTTGATAAAAGCAGAAAACTGGATTGGCGATGGAAGTGTGCCGCAAAAGATTGCTCTGGATCAGTAAGTAATCTTCGAAGAAAATGAGGATCGATACATATAGGAGGAAATGTTAAATTAGAAGTGAGACTTAAATTAACAAAGTACTCACGAAAATGTTATTTCATTATATGTCTCTTTGGTTTATCTCCATATCAATTTCATATTATGCAATACGTAAGTTCAATTACTTTTTCTTTAATTAACTTCTAAGTTGGACCTTTTTAATCCTTTTCAGATAAATCCATTGTCCAACACATTTTTTGAAAATATCAAGATTTCATTCACCGATGCCTTTTTGATAATCATCGAATTTGCATGGAATGTACAAATTTCGATTGCTTTAAAGCATATCAACACATACAGAAAGACAAATGATGGAAAAGTAATGTCCGAACATACCATTAATGATTTTTATAGTTATCTACGAGAAGTGGCTGAAATGTTTGTGACAAACGACGTCAAGATCGTTGGAGGAAAAGGTGAAAATTTATTTAAAAATGCTTTGCTTTTTAACAGCCTGTTTTACATTACTAATCTTACTTTACTTGTAGGTTTTCATGGGAAAAATAAGTGAAAAAAGAAGCAATAATTTAAAAATTTTATTCTTGCCTAGATTCAATCTATTATACTTATATAAAATATTTAAAATTTTATAGGGGAAATTTTTCATATAATTAATCCTTCGTTCAATTTTACTTATTTTAGATTATGCGTTTGCAGGAAACAAGAAAAAGTATTTAATGACTAATTTTTTTCTTAGGAAAAACAGTATCCATCGACGAGACTTTCTTAACTAGACGAAAATATCATAAAGGCCGAATTACAGAACAAATGACACAAGTAATATTAGGATTAAATTGCAGGTATATAGTGGTAATATTTAAAATTGGTAAAGAAATTAAGATGCTAAACCTGAATACTAACGATTTGTTAATGTTTTCAGGGAAGACAAGGAGAGCATGTTTTTTTTAGTAGACGGAAAGTCAAAGGCCAACTTGTGGCCGTACATTAAAAAACATGTACATGAAGACACCTCAATCATTTGCACTGACTCTGCCAAACAGTATCACAACATCAACGCTATGTTCCCGGCAGTTATTCATAAAACAACAAATCACAGTATTGGACAATACGTCGATGAAAATGACAGAACCAACACTATTAACGACATAGAAAATGAAAATAAACACCTAAAAAAATCAATCACTTGCCGTAAAACACCACAGATAATTATACAAAACATTGCACATCATTTTTATAAAAGAAAAAGGCTAAATAAGAAATTCTCCTTGTCTAAGCAAATAACCAACTTATTGGAGGACATTGCAGCATGCTATCCGGGATACGGAAGAAAAGGATTAAATTTGTTGAGATCTGGATTACTTACTCCAGAATCGGAAGGAATCGAGCATTTAATACCGAAGGAGAAAAAACGAAAAAGTAGTAAGTATATTTCGTTATCATTTATTGATATACTTTGAGATGATACGCTTTAAAAAAATATACCTTTTGTTAAAAACAGTAATAAATTTTTATTTGGAAAGTATGTGAATGAACTAACGTTTTCTTTCAGAGTCATCAAATGAGAAAAAAAAGAACAAGGGTAATAAGCGCCGAAAGATCAAGGATTAACCACTAAAGATTCAAATGGTACTCCTCTGTTGTTTTCACCATATTTTACTTTGTTCACATTTAACAATTTTATTAATTAATATTCTTTTATTTGCAGGTATTCTCGGAAGAAAACAAGAGGGAAGTAATAATTTTAAATTTTTATTTTAGCCCAGAATCAGTTCAAGAGGAAAAAGAACTAATAATTTGTATATTTTATTTTAGCCAGGATCAGTCCAAGAGGAAAAAGAACTAATAATTTGTATATTTTATTTTAGCCAGGATCAGTTCAAGAGGAACTGAAACTAATAATTGTATATTTTATTTTAGCCCAGATTATTAACCAAGATTAATTTATATGAACATGTAATCATGTGCTTTTTTTCAATTTCACTGCATACATGTGTTTTTCTTTGTTATATATGATTTTTTTTGTATTTCATGCATTGTGTTGTGGTCCATGTGGCGGTGGTGGGATATTTTTTGGTGCAGTAGAGAAGGGGGCTCCTCGTGCCCTGCACTGGATGCTTTATGAAAAGTGCAATTCCAAAAAAGCATTAAAATTCATTAAAAATTGTTAAAATGTAAATTTGCTATCACTTTTAGGAAATGTAATTGGTGAAACATCAATGCTCTTTTGGAATTATTCTTTTCATTGGTAACGAACACCTTCTCACAATCTTTTTGAAAAATTAAAGAACTTAACTACTTTACCAGGAATAATGGAACTTATAAACTATTGGGCACTATAAACTGAAGCATTGGAGTAAATTTGGTCAGCTGGCATGTTTTCTCAAGATACTTTCTTTAACCACACTTTTGTAAATTTTCTAAGGTAGTCTATAAATTAAAAAGTGAGTTAAAAATTGTGTTACATTTATCAAAAGTGAGTTCAAAGTTGATTGCTATAGTTATAAATATTTTAATTAGTTCATAAGATAAAAAGTCTTTCATATTGATTGCAAAAGTTGTTAACAGTGGCGGCTCGTGGGTATTAAAAGTGAGGGGGCCCAAATTAACAATTGCATGTCATGGGGGGAAAAAGCATGCAAATATCAAGACTCATGAATTTCATGTAATTTTGTAAATGTTACTTAAATATATATGGGAAAACAAAACTACAAGATTATTAAACAGTTAAATTATCTAAGCATACTGATATCTGATAAAGTAAATATTTCAATAAAAGGAATTATTATTACAAAAACGAAGCGATGTTTCGTTTGAGAATGGACGACGTCAGGAAGGGTAAAATGAATGCACTTGCACCTTTTGCTTTTGAAAATTAAAAATGAAGCGAAGATTTCCTAGGCAAAAAATAAAGTACAGGCTTCAAATTATTCAATTCAACGTAAAATTACGGCATATCTATTTATAAATTGTTCCGTAAGAAATCCGATACTCATTCACGGTTGAAAATTCCTGGTTTGAAGCTTTAGCCGCTTTACACCCTTTTGTATGCGATCTGCACCCCCTTACCACTGTCACAAAAAATAAGTGAAAGTATGAAAACCGATGTGTTTCAATTTCTATTCTGTATTTAAGAAAAAGAAAACAAACAGTTAGGGAAGAGTTATAAAATAAATAAAATCAAAACCTTGGTTAAAAATTCTGTAGAAATCACAGTGGAAATTTTTTCATCAAATATTACATGAATCATAGAAAGAAAAAAAAATGCCGACAGCAACAATTTCACATTTCGTAACTTTAGAGTAAATACTTAAATAAATAATTTTATAATGTTTTAAAATAATTTAAATAAATCATTTTAAAGACATCGGTATTGCTCCTAATATTCAAGTCAATGATATTTCATGAATCAATTCATGCAAAATAATTTTGGCTTAACAGTAGAACTATGAAAAATGACATTAACTTAGAATGTGCAATATTTATAAATTTGCAACCAAAGTCAAAGATATTGTTATATTGACCAGTTCAACAGTTTTAATTTAAATTCATGAAAAAATGAATAATTACTTGATTTGAGGATGAATAATTACTTGAAAAATGCATTGCATATGCATCTCAAATTTGAGATGTCTACTTACATTGCAACCAACCTGCAAAACATCCGATGGGCTCGATTCGACGACGTTTAACATGAGAATTGAATATATTGCCTCTGGTCAATGAGTTTTGACCTAGCGATAGTAAAATATAGGTGTTTTACCATGATTCTTGATATTTTGAAAAGAAGTTGATCAAACATGAAACTCGCTTCAAATCTTAATATTTTATTTAATTCAGAATTTATTTTGAGAATTGGATCCTACCTGAGTTAAGAATAAACATCGTTTCTTCAATTTTAAGAATGCACAAATTTTATTTGATAATTTCAAATTGCTTGTATGATTTCAAGGTCGTCCGAAGAAAGGGTCATTTTGTCCCCAGGAAAACTAGCATCTTTAAGAGAAGGTTCGCTTTTTTTGCAGTAATGATTGTGATCTCCCTTCACAATAGTTAATGTCTAATGACAGAATAAATAAGTTTTAAACTTCTTTTTTTTTAATATTAAAAAAATCCCACAACAAAACAATGTTAACAAGCATATATGTAAGTGGGGCCCCAAAAAGGTGAGGGGCCCAGCCCCCCCCCCCCCTGTACCAGCCACCACTGGTTGTTAAGTGTAATTGAAAGTTGTGCGACGCTCCAAACCTTTAGCTTTATTTGGCATAACCACGGATATTATTATGACAATTTAGCCATTCAAATAAAATAACAGGTTTTTATTCCAAGTTAATAACATATTTCTCATTAAATAAGCACAATACCATTGTTTATTTGTAATTAAACAATGTGTTTGAAAACAAAAGTAACGTTTTAGTCGTTTATTACTATACTATAGCAGAACATTATTCTGGGGCAGTGGAGTACTTATATTAGAATTTCCAATTAAATAATTCATTAAAAAAGGCAAACAATTTATTTTTACTTTTCATTACTTTCTTTATATATAGTAAATAATCTACTACATGTATATAAAGTTTATTTTATTTCCCCCACTTTTTATACATCTTATTAGAGCATCTTATAAGTAAACAGTAGATTTTACAAGAAAAAAGAGATCGTGTGTTGTGATTTTAAATTATTCATTTGAACAGAAAATCAATGTCTAATTATTAATTAACATTTTATTACAAAATCGAACTCCAATTTTTTTTAAGGGTCAACACTTGAACACTGCTCTAACCCTACAAAAATGAAATAAATAGAATAATAAAACATTGTGCCCCTTGTGTTATTTTTTGAATACCTGCTTCTACACGTCAACCATCTTGTATTATTTGCAAAAACAGATAAATAAATTTATATAGTTTTGCCTCAAAGCATATTAAAGTTATAATTCAATTCCTTTATCCTTAGTTTTTATCAATTAAAACTCATAACTTGTACGTTCGCCTTTTATTTAATAAGTCCTTGAGTGTTGTCAATCATTAATGCCAAACTGATTTAATTTTTTATTATAGTTTAATTGTATGACCTGCTTTTAACAGCTAATGATTTAAGTGTTTTAACAACACAATCGCAAACCTGCAAATTTTGATTAGAGAAAATCCCATTCAAATCTTTTCATTTTTATTTAAACATCTTCATTTATATTGAACTAGAAATTTCATTTGAGCCTCTACTAAGTGTAAAAGCATGTCATAAAATATTAAAAAAAAGTGCAGTTAAAACTGGAGAAAAACTAATTTGTACAACGGGAATATTGCATTAAATATTACAACAGAATATTTTAGAGTAACGTATTGCTTATACTTTACGCTCACTATTTCAAAAGCTAAATTACAAAATGCTATAGAATTTTTTCCCTTTCAATAGCAAATAACTATTAACTAATAAAATAAAATTTTAAACGGATAAAATATATGTTGTATATTGTTTTAAAACGAATTCTGAATGAATAATACGTATAACTCACAAATTCGTATGAAACTTCATTATCTGTATATACAGAAAAATGCATTAATGTTTGATTATCCCTTCACTATAAAACGGTAAAATTCAAAATAAGCCCAACATTTTTAAAATTGAAAAAAAAAAGGATACGGCTTATTGATAATTATATAAACTTTTCATCATGCATGTCTATATATCGAATACTAAACATAAATATGAAATCAAAATTGATTTTTAATAATTCTTCATATCAGATTGAATTAACATTTAAGAATAATTAACGAGTGACGAGGATTAGAGCTAAGACGAACAATCACATACATATCCTTTCCGACACATTTTTAAAAAAATTTATTATCTTGAATTCTAATGTACAATATATTATTATAGTACAAATTTAAGAATATCGCCTAAGCAACAGGAAGTGTACAAAAGCATAACATTGAATAATTCCATTTGATAATTTATTGTTCGAGAAATTTGCAGTTTGTTACAAGATTTCACTTGTATTGAGAAGAAAAGATTTGAAGACGAGATAAATTTAATTATTGTAAAAGAAAATTATTGTTTTCACATCACGAAATCATTATGTTTATCTAGGCGAGTACTTAGGTTGGTTGGTTGTATTCAGATTATCTGGCGCCGTCAGCAACACGAGGGCTATAATGCACCGAAACATTCATCATTTTACAAGCCAACACCCATGCTTAACACGGGACTCGAACCCGCGAGTACTTAGGACTTTAAGCAAAAATAAATTGCCAAACATGGTCATGCATGATCATGATCTGAATAAAAATTCGATCCATTTTTTTAAAAAATTTTTTTGGAAAAGCAACTACAGAATAATTTTGCATATTACGAAGAACATCACTATACGTTTAGTTTAATAAAAATTCAACCGGTTTGGTCATTAAGACGGTAAACAAATGGTCATTTAAGTTTTTCTTCTTTTTATGGTTCTGCTCACACATTTCCTAAATCGGGATCATCCCCCCTAAATCATATATCAATGTCTACCGCCCTCTTGGCAAATAGAACTATAAGACATACGATGACTCTTCTTTTTGTGTAAGCTTCCCCCCCTCCCCCCCCCACCCTTCCCTCACGCTTTTACAAAAGAGTGTACACAAGTGTCGCCCGTCTCGCTGTCGCCGCGAACAAGAAAAGAAAGCAGGGGGGGGGGGGGTCTTTCATGAATAGGATTGTTTCGCCCTCCATGACGTCCAAAACTGTGTTACTTTTTTTTTTGCCTGCGACTTCGGATTGATTCCATTCCTGTGGTATTCATGATAAGCGGAAAGGAATCCAACTTTAAAAATTTAAAATTAGGAGAGAAGAGGATGGATTCCATTATTTAACGCGTCTTTTACCAAAAAAATTATTTAAAAACTAAAGGGTGGATTGAATCTAGAAATTGGCGAGCTTTGGAACGGGAAAGGGGAGATGGGTACGGGGGGGGGGGGGATAACTTAGAGTGACATTCCTTGCCACAGAGTTTTTTTTTTTCTTCTTTCTACTGCGCGAAGACATGTTTCGTAAAATGTATTTTGAATGTGCCTTGAAGCAAAAGGGGTCCTCTCCCCTGTCCTAAATGGAAGAGCGTGGGTGAGTTGAGATAGCGTTCTGAGACTTTTTCGAGCTCGCAGGATAGAATAGCAATTGGTTATTTCCCGGTTATTCTTTAAGTACATGCAAATAATTATAGAATGGCCCACTCAATGTGCTTTTAAAAACAACATAATGACGATAACATATGCAATTAACAAACACTTATATGTTAATGACAAATAAAATTTAGAAATTAATTAATGTTTAAAACTGAAATTGAATTGGTTATCTGTGAAATCTCAATAATTAGCTGAAATCAACTTTTGGTAGATGTTTTTGTGTAGAATGGGGGTTCTAATCACTCAGCTAAAGAGCACTTAGCTCAGTGGTTCTAATATAATTATAAACATCCTTGAGCCTTAATCACGTACAACGTGTGTATTGCATAATGCTCTTTCTTTTTAAAGCCATGTAATAGATAATCTAAAAACTAAAATTTGACAACGAACAAATTGCATTTGGAGTTTTTCAAATATTTTTTTATCATCGAAAAGTCTATTCTAAGGGTTATTAAATGACAAACTTAAAAGCATGGTTGGGTTTATTACAAACAACAAAACACACGCTCTATAATTGGTACCTCTTTTAATAGGGTTGGTTGGTTGTTTTCAGATTATCTGGCGACGTCAGCAACACTAGGGCTATAATGCGCCGAAACATTTGTCATTCTTTTAATAGGGAAAACATGTATGTGAATTACTCTTTTTTTTTACGCAATATAAGCGCATAATTAAGATACAATTTTATGAATATAACAACTTAGTGAAATTAATATTTTCCGCCGATTCTTTCAAAAGTTAATTAACGCGACATGGCTGAGCATCCAACAATATCAACGATCAAATTCACAGCATTGATGTAACTTAATTTTTTAAGCTTGATGAATACGGGTATACAATAAACTTTATTAGTAATTAAATTTAATAGATTTTATTCAATCGTAATATTCAGGAAATGTTTTTGTGCAACTTTGTTTTACATCAGCGCGACGTATCAATCGTGCATACCCTGGCAATCTTAAGGATCTTCACAAATTAATCTTTAGAAAATGTTATTGTAATGAGCTTATATAATAAATTTTTATCACTTTGTGTCATGTTTACTATTTGAAGTCGGTATGAAAAATAAGTGTGTTGAGTTCATGTTTGTGGCAGTTGCGCCAGAAATTTCGTTTCAGTAGTATGACAAGGAAATGCACAGTTTATTTACCTCCTCCCCCCCCCCACTTTTTTTTGTACACTGAAATTTCAAAATACTGAATCTTTAGAGAACTTTAACATTTTTAAATCAAATTTATTTTTCTTTATGACTACACTATCTAATAAATCATCAGGTTCAGACTGATTTGTCTTGTTGGAAGATGATACATCCGCAGTAGTACTAGATGCATATACGATACATTAACCGCATTAATTGAATAAACATCTTCCAGAGTAGATATATGCTTGGCTTAAATGTGGGAGTATTCGTATCATTTCTAACTTTAAATCTTTTACTGTGATGAAACCATACATTCAAAAGTGATATTTTCTTAACTTCACACATGTCTAAAGAGTAATTTATAAGAAAATGTGAAATAAATATAATAATGAAACATTGAGCACATGGTGTGATTTTTTTGAATACCTGCTTCCACACGTCAACCGTCTTGTATTATTTGTAAAACAGATAAAATGATTGATATAGTTTTACCCCAAAGCATATTAAAGTTATTATTCAGTTCCTTTATCCTTAGCTTTTACCAATTAAAATTCCTAACTTGTACGTCCGCTTTTCATTTAATAAGTTCTTGAGTTTTGTCAATCATTTATGTTAAACTTTCACTGCCAATTAACCATTGGTATACATAGGGTAATGAAAATACAGCATTCGGTAAAAAAAATTGATTTTTTTTATTTTTTGAACGTTCCCACGTTTTGGAACATCCTGATTTCCAAAAAGTGATCGAGAAAAATGTGTGTCTGATGCATGTGGTCAGCATAACTCCCGAACAAATTGACATATGATGTTCAAATTTGGTGTGCGGGTTGGTGGTGGCACAGGGACGTACCATTAAGGTTTCCGCCAAAATCGCGCATGCGCATAAGATACTGTAAATTGAAAAAAATCATGTTTTTCAGTAATTGCTAAAACACGGCTCCCGCGATTTTGATCAAAATCGCAGTGGTAATGCCTCTGAAGGTGTTAACACCTACAAAATTCCCTTAAAATGTTGAAAAACGAGTGCCTTTAACACAGAGCTCTCTACTCTTGAGCATCGCCCATCAACGATTGATTTTTTTTTTTTTTTTTTTTTTTTTACGCACAAGCAAGGACAATGTAATGTCTATCAAATAAATCTTTTTTTTATGTAAAATATATTTTCAAAAATATTGGCAAACTGACCTTTTTTATTTAAATGAGTGAAAAGAAGAAAATGGTTAGTAACATCAGTTCAAATTTTACTGCAATGAAATGACCAATATTATGTAGTATATTTGAAAGTCTTGCGATGTTCCTCACCCCTAGTTATCATATTTTAGTTGTATGACCTGCTTTTACCAACCAACCATTTTAGTATTTTAACAGCACAATTTCAAACTTTCAAGCTTTGATTGGATTACGTTGGTTTTTTAAACCTTATTTATTTTATTTTACTTTAACACTTTAATCTTTTTCGCCATGTTACCGATCGAGGTCTTATATTTTTATATTCAAACCTATGGTTTTAATGTTAAACATAAAATTTAATGCATTATTGGATTTTTTTTACTAGCTAGCAAACACGTTTTTTTTATATTGGATTAAGAATCTCTAAAGAGTAACTATCAAAACGTTTCAACAATTTAAAGAGTATCGAAATTAATAATTTTAAAATTTTTCGAACTTATTATAACATGGAAATTCAACGTTTTGTGATATTTTAAATGGAAAAAAAAAAAAAAAAATGCTATGTGCGTTTTATCTAAGATGAAGAGTTTCAAACTATAAAAAATATTAGTTCAATGCATGAGAAATTTTGAATATTCTGCAAGGCCGTACCCAGACCTTCATTTCGGAGGTGGGGGGAGGGGGCAGCGGTTAAAAAAGTATTTTTACCCATTTACAAAAAATGAAAAAAGTTGTGAAAAACCAGCTTGGCAATTCCCCATGTTTTTTTTTATTTATTAAGAAGTTCAAAATTATATACCCAAATAATTTAATGTGTAATCGTTGCACATATGGTTGTTTTACCATCAAAGGGAATATTCTGCCAAATGGGATTTCGTGCGGAATTTAGGTTTTTTTTCTTCTCTTGATTGTTAATGAAATAGATTTTTTTTTATATATTTTTTTTTTATCAAACATTAGAATTTTGCATGTATTTTTTCTAATAACTTGATATAATAGCTCTAAGACACACAAATTCTAGTTTTAAAACTGCTCTTGTTCTTTTATTGAAGATTGGGCCCACTTGTAAATTGATGGAGATAATCTTTTTTACTGAGGGAAGAGTGCGAATGAGGACTCGTCAGTAACTACATTTTTTTTTTATTTTTAATCTTATTAAATTTTGTGCTATTTTTCAAAGGTATAGCAAGTTAGGTTTCTAAAGTCACTGTCACTAAAAAGTCGCTTCTTCCTCAAGTTCAGAAACCAAGCGTGCATAATTTGGCCAAATTTAATGTCTGATATCTCGCCCTTTTAAAATTGAGACAGTATTTAATAGCAAAATCCTGCCAATTTGGAGTTGTATTTTTAATTACAAAATGAAGCAAAATTAGCAAGTTTAGCGACCATTTTGTCAAGAAAACATTTAACTGAATATACAAGTTCGAATCCTACATCGGTATTTGAAGGCAAGCTATGAATTCCCATGGAATTGTTATGGGAATTCTTAATCATATATAAGTAAAAAATTTATTTAGCCTGCTTTTTAATATATTTAGTTTAGAAGAAAACTGTTCTTAATGGGGAAGGAAAATTATTATAGGAAAGAAAGTTATTATAAAACTATCTGAAAACTATATTAAAATATGTTAGAGACTTTACTTTGATTTCTTATTAAACATACTTCTTTTCAAAATTGTAAATTTTTATTTATTGTAAGTTGAAATTCAAATAAATGTGTATTGTTCAATTATTTATATGGTTCATTCAATTCCTCAAGATTATTCGTAAATATTCCCTCATTCTTAAAAATTAAGCAGGAATTTTAGAGATAATTTCTAAAATTTCAGGAATATTTTAAAGATAAATTTAAAATGTTTAGGAGTAATTCCAAAAATGTTAATGTTCACTAAAAAAAATTAGGGATTCCTTTAAAAGCTGACATAGGTTCCTAACATAAACATTCTTTTCAAAGTATGTTTCAATACCGGCAAAAAACTGTCAATTTTCAGAAAACTGAATAATTGACAGTTAAAATTGCATACAAGATTTTCTCCTCTGGAGAACTATTTGGTGTTTTTTTGGCGGGTTTCGGAGAAAAATTGAGAAATTTTGGAAGTTTTCAAATTTTTTTTTTTTGCATTTTTGAAAAATTTAAGTACAACTTTTGGGTCAACAAAATTTTTTAGGAATATTAGGAATTTTAGGACGATTACGACCCTTGTTTATATTAATGGAATCTTGGATTGAATTATAAATTAAGTTGATAAACAAGAACATAAAATCATCATTCAAATGCACCCTCTCCTCACTGTTTAAAATACTCAACTTTCTTAAAATTAATGAAAAAATAATTTAAAATCATTGAAAATAAAAATATAAAAAAAAATAAATTAAACATTATGAAATATATATAAAATTTTATGAAATATTTTACATATTTTAAATATATAAAATTATTTAATTAATTTATAAATTATTTATAATTAAATATTGTATAAAAATTCATGAAACTTAAAGATATCCTTATGAAGCATTTTAATAAGCAAACACATTTTCTAAAATTCAAACTGTTATTTAAAAGTCACGTTTGTAGTATTTGTTCGTGACCATTTCCTTGATTGTTTCAGTTCCCCGCGAAATTTGAGAGGACGTACTTGAAATACGTCCAGAAAAATTTTGACTTTTTTGACAACACTTCCCCTACGTCTTGCATGATCCCTCTTCCCCCAACCTCCCTAAAACTACGTCATGTTCCCTCTCTACAATATTAATTTAAGTAAATTGACCATCACTAACTGTCTCTAATATTTTTAAAAATATATATTTAATGTACTTAATAATATTTAAATTAAATCAGCTAAAATAAATTGCAACTTATTGCCGATCAATTTTAAACAATTATAATTCTTGGTCAAAGGATTTTTTCGAATGATTGAAACTAAATATTATTTTTAATTTTAAAATAAGAAAAAAAAAACTTAATTCAAATCCCCCCCTTGCCCCAACAGCCACGCAAAAAATATCTGTCGCTCCCACCCCCCCTTCCTTCCACACCATATTGGCGAAAATCCCGGATGACGTAATAATAATACGTAATAGCCAAAGTCACAAATTTAAATTCAGAAATCTGATACCAAATCCTTTAAAAAATTGTTTTTGACAAACAAAATTTTTTGAAAGGGATATTGTATAATATTCCCAAAAGTAAAAAAAAATGCTTGAAAATATTTATTTATAAAGTTTGTAAAATGCACGAATCTGGCATTTTACGGTCTCAGGAGCGCGCCAAAAAATTCCGCGCCCTTCAGTTGCTTGTCGAAAGAGCTATGAAAGGGATATGATAATATCCATTGATAATTTTGTAAGTAATATTTATATATATCAACTTTAGTATTTAATTTTGTATGGAGGGCATAACACAAACCATTGTAAGATTTAGATTTTTAAAAAGTCATGATAAAAAGAAACTTAAAGTATATTTTTAGGCTATGCTGCTGAATTAAGTGCATTTTTAGTTCCTGATTGAAAAAAATATTTTATCAAATGTTATTTGGTTATAAGTTCTATTTTAATAATAATTTATTAATTTAAAATCAAATTAGAATACTTTTTAAATTTCCCGTACTTGACATTACTAGCACAAAACAAACTTGGGACTTTCTTTTCTTATTCATTTATTATATTTTAAATGTATTAATCCGCCCCATTCAAAGTTTTAATGTTCTATGTAATGTTCTCACAAAATAATTGCCCAGTTTTTGAACAGAAGAATTAAGGTAAGAAATAGATGTTTCTTTTAAGCTTTTAGTAAAACATCTCTATACTAGATGGCAGCATGCATCGAAGGAATGGAGTTCTCTGTTACGAGTCTTTTTTTAGGTACGTCATTTCCCTCCTCTTAGTCGAAACCAGTTCGAGTTCTCTGTTACGAGTCTTTTTTAGGTACGTCATTTCCCCCTCTTAGTCGAAACCAGTTTGTTTATTTCCGCCATCTCGGTTGGCGCGATTTAAGGGTTTGCTTGGCGACAAAAATTTGTCGCCAAAACCCGCTCCATGCATTCGTCCCCAAAAACGCGCTTAATGCATTTTCTAGATTATTAGTAGATAAACAGTTGAAATCATCAAAATAACTTATGTTTACCAATTACCTAAAAATAACACTGGATACGTGATTGTTATGTAACACATTTATAAGAAAATAATTAGTACATTAGTATTTTAAAAAGTACTACCTGGATAGAATTTTTCCCTCCTCGTGCGTAGCGGATACAATAAATAAAAATGGCGCCTCAGCTTGTTTGCATGCTGCAATGCTTTTTCGAAATTGGATTGCTACTTTTGGCGCTTTATGTTCATTATCTACGAATTATATTCGCCAAACATTCCTAGTAGAGATATTTAGCCAAATATGGACATTTTGTTGCCAAGGAAAGAATGATGTCATTTTTGACCAATGAACGTTTGCAGCTGGTAGGAAGATTCGTGCCTTCTGTCCTCGTTAGTTTTGTTTATATTAGGATTTGGGATTAGCACGATCAGAGATGTCTACAGATGCTCCTTACCCATAATCAAGAAACTGTAAGTTTTTGGACGTTTTGCTTCAGTTCAGAATATGTTTACATTCGGTGTATTGCAATTATATTGTGTGTTTTTTTTAAGTGTTAAACCTTTTCTAATAATTTTAAATTTGCCGGAATATCTAATATTTTATTGGAATGGAATCGCCCTTACGGTTATTTAGGTAAATAATACATATGTATATACAATAAAAGAATACTGCTATCAGATTTGTACGTAATACTTTGTCGTTAATTTTGTGGAAAGGCCACACTGTCTCCTCCCAAGTTATAACCGTCAAAAATTACATAAAGACATGCCAAAAATGTTATGCTAATTTTAATATAAAAGATTTATTATGAAGCCATTTACGTTCAACAACAAAATATTTCCGTGGTACCAAATTCCCTTTTTAAATCTAATTGTAATCTTTCAAGTTATTACGCTCTTTGGTTGACCTATTCATGCAATTAAAAAAAATCATGAAACCTCAATTTCCAATAACTTTTTATAAAAATTACGCCTGTTTGGAATTTTATTTAACTCATTGTATTAAAATGCATATTTCTAAAAATAGTATAATATGAATATCAAAGTTGTGAAATTTGTTGTATGAATTTCAGAACAAACTTGTCGAATACCCGCTCAATAGCCATATACACCTAGTATAATATTAATAGCCATTACTATTTTTAATTAGTCATGGAAATAATCTGTTCAATCATTTCTTGTGCATTGAATTGAATAAGTGTTTAAATTTCTTGGAAAAAATATATTTTTGCATTTTCAGTTGAAATTTAACTTTATGTTGATGCAGTCCGCTATTTTTTTTTATTAATAAATTGTTGTCTCATTAGTTCTCCTGTATCTCTTGGTCAATGATAGTCCAATTACAGCCTACCTTTATGTTGGATTCAATCTATATTCTTAGCCTTCTATTAAGTATTTTAATTTAGTATATTGTATATATATACTGTTAGCTTCTTTTTTGGAGACAAAAGAGTTTGTTCAAAAGGGAATGACGTGAACAGTTTTTTTGTAACAGGGAAAAAGATTGCAGAGTGTTGTGGTATTTAAACTTTTATTTTTTGACAATGATTGAACCTTTACTTTGTACCCCTTCTTTGTACCCTCCAATTTCTAAATGCTATAAAAAACTCTTGATATTTTCAAAATCTTGACTTATTCTTTTGTAATTAATTAGTGCTATTGGAAAAAAATTTACTGTTCATTTATCAGCTGCATATATTTGAAAAAGACTTTTCATTCTTTACTGTAATATTATATTAATCTGCCATATATACTTTAGATTGGCTTAATTGCTAGATTTTACTGCTTACTGATAAATTAGATACACGACTAATTGTTCTAAAAAGATTTTTTTTTAATATTTTGACTTTATATAGTTATGATTCCTTGCTTTCCTTTTCATTTAAGTTTTGTTTTTACAACAAATTAATTTATTTTTCCTTTAATTTAATTTAAATTTAAAATATGGCATTATATTGAGGAAAGAGCATGATTTTCCCGAACTTTATTATAGAATTTAGTGCCTAGTTGTTTAAAACTGTCATCTGTCGGAATCATTATCATAAAAGTCTTTCAATATTTTTCTTTTGTTAAAATGTAATTATTCAGTTAAAATTTTAATTTGTTATGCAGTTTTTTTAGATCATTATAAGATATTGTGACTGAAAAAGGAAACAAATGAGGACTTACGAGTGTTGATCCTAAACAGCTTTGTTTACCCTTTTATTGTTTTAGGTATGTGTTTGTAAAACAAAATGATTGAATAAATTGTTTAATCTGATGAAATGAATTTAATGATTAAGTATATGCGCTTCAATGTTTGAAAAGGATCATAAGAGGTCATTAGTCAACATCATTTATTGCATAGTTCTCGCAAAGAATGACTTGAAGGACATTTGATTTGTAATGTTCTAAAGAAAGGTAAAAGGACATTTTGTAATGGTCTAAAGAAAAAATCTCATAAATATAGAAAGTATGTACAACATTTGTAAACACACTGACACTATCCACCCTTCTTTCCCAAATCAAGTAAAAGTGTAACACCTCTTTTGTGCAATTTCAAATAAATATTTTAAAATATTGTAATGATATTGGAATAAGTAATTTTGTGATGATGAGATCACTAGTATTGGCTCTTTTTTTCATTATTATTTAGGATTATTCAAATTTGCTTTTTTCATTTTAGTGCAATATCATAAAAGTATATATAGCCGACCAAACGGTATAGTGGTTAGCGTGCTAGCTTCTAGACCACGAGGTTGCGGGTTCGAGTCCCGTTTTAGGCATGGGTGTTTGTAAATGTATGTTGGCTTGTCTAATGATGAATGTTTCGGCACATTATAGCCCTCGTGTCGCTGACGGCGCCAGATAATCTGAAAACAACCAACCAACCATAAAAGTATATATTTTAAAATAATATATGATATTGAAATAAATTATTTTATAATGATGAATTAACTGATTAGTGGTCTCACTTTTTCCATAAAATAATTTCTGAACTCATTTTATACAAATAACTTTGGTACATAAATCAAAAATTTGGAGAAAAATTTATTGAAGGTAAGTTCAATATTCAGTAGGGTAGATCATAAAAAAAAAACACCTGGTGTCCAGAAATCTTGGGCAAAACCATATTTCTTCCGACGATCTCTGTCGCAATTCGGAGATTTTAATGCTTTATACAAATAACTTTTGGCTTTATATAAATAACTTTGATACATAAATCAAACAGTTTTAGAAAAATTTATTGTGTGGTATGAAGATAAGTTCAATATATTCAGTCCCCGTCCTTTTTAAACTAGGGGTGTGGCACATCGCACAATTTTCAGTTACTCTATAATACTGACGTGGATATATGTCATTTACCAATATTATATTTTCATCATTCATTTAGAAAAAATGGCCAGTTTGGCGATATTTTTTGAGATAATTCTTGTATGGGTCTGGAAAAAAAAAAAAAAAAAAACTCACCCAAAATTGTGATTTTGGCGATATATTTTCGATAGTCCATAATCCTTTAATATAAGTGAAACTGAGGAGAGAAGAAAAAAGATCGTTGATGAGCTATGTTCAAGGAAAGAGAACTCTGTGTTGAAGTCAATCGTTTTTCAACTTTTTACGTCATTAAAGCATTTTTACGAGGATTTCGGAGGTAGGGATGTTTAGAACACCATAAGAGGCATTACCACAGCTATTTTGATCGAAATCGTTAGAGCAGTTTTTTAGCAATCATTGAAAAACGTGATTTTTTCAATGACATCTACCTTATGCGCATGCGCGATTTTGACGAAAACCTTAATAGTAGGTCCCTTGGCCACCAATAACCTTCATACCAAATTTGAGCATCGTAGGTCAATTTGTTCGGGAATTATGCTGACCACACACACACAGACAAATATTTTTTGTAGATCACTTTTTTGAAATCAGAATGTTCCAAAACGTGGAGAAATGCAAAAAAAATCGGGTTTTTTTTGTTGAATTTTTGACCGAATGCTATATTTTCATTACTCTATGTGTACGTATGGGTAATTGAAAGTAAAAACTAATGGCTAGAAATCTTGGGCCAATTCCCCCTCCCCCCTTTCTTACACACACACATCGAGTTTATCCCCATAGTCTCGCCTCCGTGGTAATAGTGAAAAGTTGAAGCCTATGATAAAGAGAAAAAAAAGCAAAAAAAAAAAAAAAAAGCACAGGGGCAGATTAATTTTTCAACAAATGCTATAAGCATTTTTCATCTTTACCCAATTTGGGTTAAATTATTCAATTTTCAATGATTCCTTGAATTTGTGCATTAAAATCTCCGAATTGCCATAGAGATCGTCGGAAGAAATATGGTTTTGGTCTAATTCATATCTCTGAATTTTTGTTGTTGTATTTATCGTTCGTTCATTAGTTTTTGAAAGGAAGATAAAAAAAAAATATTAAGTTTATATATATTAAACTTAGTGATTAGAGCTTACGTTTTATTTCGAGTTATATACTATACTAGGTTAATTTTGCATATCTTAATAGACATAAATCAATACTTCTAAATTTGAATAAAAAGTAACTCTTAAAAATTGACATTCGAACCATCGGAACAATTCTGCCAAAATCATTTTTAATATCAATTGATAAAAAAAAAAAAAAAGCTTGTCTGAAGTTACTTTGTGTGAAATTTTTTTCTTGGCTGCATTTAGATTGTGAACTTAGCAGATTAGATCTTGAATATTCGGTGACAATTTTACTTGGGGGGGGGGGGGGCAGTTTGTCGCCAAATTCATCTTCTTGGGGATATTTTTACTTATAAAACATTTAAGTTCTCTGGATTTTTGTTATCATTTGTCGTCAGCCCGAACAGAGAGAGATTTCAAACATTAACTTTGGTCAACAGATACATTATATTAAAAAAAAAAAAGGGGGGGGGGGAGAGAAAAGAAAAACGTTGATTAGACAAATTCTTTAACTTGGGATTAAATGAAAAATAACTATTTAACGTTTGTTAGTTTTACAAGCTACAGTTAGGGGTGGGGGGAGGAGTTCTAACACTATAGCCTCACCTCTAACGTTAATCTTTTTAGTCTATATTCGGTAGCTGTCTGTTAGTTCTTTTTCTCTATAATTTTTTTCATAAATTTATACAAAAAAAAAAGTCCGTTGACCCTTTTCATTGAATTGCTTTCCTAACTTAATCATGGGTCTAGTCCATTTTCCTTAGCAACTAATTAGGAACTTCATCACCAACTTGATACATTTCATGATATTTGAACTCATCCTCGGCCTTGTATTTCATAATATAATGAGCGTTACGTCACTTTTCCTGACGAAAACCCCAACGGTCTTTTCGTCGGTTATTCTAGGTCTTCGTCCATCTGTTTGTGATCAGAACCCAAGAACTGGTTTTTGGATGCAACTTTCGTAAAATGTAGGTGGGATACGCAAATAACACGAATATCTTTCCATTACTTCGAGAATATCAGTCAAGGCTATTTTCGATCTAGTTTCAATACAAGACAAGAACAATAGATGTGGGAGGTGTATTTTTTTTTCTTCTTGAAATTATGAAGTTCTATTTTGCAAAATTGTTATTTTCCCAATGTTCTTGTGATTTGACATCCAATACCAGAAATTCTTTAAAATATTTTATTTGGTTTGATTCGTGGCAGGTTATTGTCTTTACTTTTATCTATTGAAGAAAAAATAGTTTAATTAATAATAATAATAGCAGTACTCTAAATATTTAGTTGCATAACCGAAATTGAAATTTTTTATCTGGCTAACATTTAGAAAATAGATAACAGAGATTCGTTTGTAATTGTCATTACCATTTAAAATCCATTTCTAATATCGGGCTAAAAACAAGTTCCAAAATTCAATTTCAATTCACCTCAAGGATATGTAATTGTTCTATAAGTCAAACATCATTTATCGGATAGCTCAAACTCCATTTTTATATTCCCGATAGAAATTGAATTGTATTATGATATACACTGTTATGTGACGCCTATTGTACAGTTCAGAATCCAATTTAAAACTCGAAGTAGGTTTTTTTCTTCTTTTTTTTCATTTAATCCTGTTCGAATTTTGAGAAGTCGAAAACGATTTATATACTTCAATCCAAACTTACGATTTAAATGAATTTTATTCTTATTCAAAACAATTCACGGTTCACGAGTTTTCAAAAAGTAAAGTACGGAAACACAATATGATTTGCTTCAATGATATTTTAAATAATAAATTAAATAGAATGGCTTGCCTGTAACATACGCTGTCATTTGGAGTGCAAAAAGAAACTCGGAGGTGTTCTTCGATTATTCCATTATCCATCATTTCTGTTCTGTTAAAAATCTAGCCTGACTCAAGATCTCAGAACTTGACCCACATGACATGTTTTCTTAAAGAATTTAGAAAACGCGCATTTTTAGAGGCCCTAGCTACTCAAGATGGCGTATTTTTTTCTTGTGTTTTTCGAAGGCCTAGATTTTACGGAAATACCACGAACTCCAGAAAATGGCCTCTCTTAAAAGGTACCCATGTCCCTCATGTGATGGTACAAGTGCTGGTGAAGAGGGTGAGAGGATGTTTTAAGGATTAGCGGGAGACGACTAAGCTGATTTATTACATTTGGGATTTAAAGTTTCTCTTTGTTCTTAGTTTTATACAGAAAAAAAAAGTTAGACTGTTACATAATATAATGCGTGTTGTAAACTATGTTTTCATGAAGAAAAATAATTTTTCTTTTGTACACAACGAAATTTACTGTAATTATCTAGACAATTTCTTTCGAAAAGTATTATTGTGTTTGGTTTCCGTGGAAGTTGACCAAGTTATTGTTTATCTCACTTTTTCCCGATGACTCAATTAATGTTTTAAGCAACGTTGTTTGAGTCTCCTTTCATAAAATTTATCAAATATATAAAAGCAGCAACTGTAAAAGGATTTGCTAACCATATTTTGGGGCAAGAGTTTTATTAGTAATAATATTCACTTTAAAAAGTCGTAACACGAAATATAAAATATGTAATACTTAGCAACAAACTTCTTGGAATCGTTAGAAATCTATAGGTGTTAAAAAATTCAAGCTCTTTTCCATTATAAGTCTCGGTTTAAATAGGAAAGTCTTCGTGAATAACGAGCACTCAATTTTTCCAAGTAACCATTGCCACACTTCATGCTAATTGTCTGTTCCCACTTTTATTTTGCTTGAACGTGCTATTATTTCTCATTAAGGCCAATTACAAAATGACGTTACAAGCGAACTATCAAATATTTCTGGAGGGTGTGAGACATGTCTCTGATCTGTGCCTACGATATCGTTATCGGGTCCGTTCCGTTGGGGAAATAAATTCGGTTTATATTTTCTTTGCACGTGGAGAGGGAAAGACCCCGACCTTTGTTGCAGCCGGCAGCTGTTCCAGTGCTTGTCAATCAGCTGTTTCATTGAGAACAATGTTTTTTTTTTTACGACGTCGTGTTGTGTTGTCTGAGCAGTGGTGGTTTTGCTAAATGTATGACGCTGTCCCCCAATGTTTGTTATGATTTGCAGCTAGATTTAAAAAGCTAGTCACAGAAAAAGAATAGTCATAGCAATAACATTTGTAACAATATTAATCAAAACTTATGCTTGGATAGAAAATTCCTGACAAAGATTTTTGAAATGTAAGTTAAATTTCATGGAACTATTTTATAATTCTTTTAAGATATGATATTCTTGACGTTTGTGAGACTACTTTTCCATTTGATAGAGTGCAGAGCGCATGAATGAAAATGACTATACGTTAGTCAAATATTATGTGGTTTATTGCAAACTTTAAACTTCCATTAGCTCAAAACCTACAAATTTTTTGGATGTTGATTATCAAAAGAAGGTTAAATATCAAAAAAGACACTTTTACTTAATGATTTTTTTCTGTTTTTGTGTCTTTTTATTGAAGAAAAAATTATAAAATATTTTATATTTCATTTGTTTAGGGATTAAAATATATTCGATATTTTAAATTTTAACCAACATGGTTATCATTGGAATTAAAAGCCTCCTTTTAAAATAGTTTAAACGCTGATTTAGAAAACGTTAATTTAATGGTAAAAAATAACGAAGATAATTTTAAATCAACCGATTTATCATGATCATGCAAAAGCAAATGTCATAAAAAACGCTTTTGGAGTACCGCTTAGCTTTTGAATGACACAATTCTATCTCCTCAAACTTTCCGTAGCTCATCCAATATATCATTAAGAATTTAAACGCAACTTCTTTTGTTTTGAAAAACATTGCTGTAAGAATAAAATTGAACTAAATGAGATTTTTGAACTCAGCCTAGAACTAGTTCGTGCCAATCTGTGGAATGGGTGTGTTTTGTGTTTATTTTTCAGGTTGATTTTTGATGAAGGGGAAATAAAGCTTTGAATCATTTCCACTAATCTGTTTTTAATGTGTTTTAAAGTAATCATGCTCATTGTAATTTTAAATCAAAAGACCCTGCAAAGTAGCTTTCGGGGAGGAAAAAAGCGTTTAAATCACGTTTTAAAAATTGTTGTGTATATAATAATAGTAAGTAATAGTTTTAAGAACGCTTACTATCAAAAAGTAATTCGAATAAATTACAATTGATGCAACAAAAGACACGGGCATTTATTACTAGGTGTAAGGTATTGTTTTATTATTATTTGTACTATTTTTAGATTAAAAACATTTTATGATCTTTAAGAATTTTTTTTTTTTGCTCTTTATTTTCCATTATTTTTTAGTTTACAACTAACATTTCTATAATCTGGGTACGCTTTTAACTAGGACATATAAATGTCGTTTTCCAGAAACCGCAAATTTTTACAACAGAAAAAAAAATATTGAGCTAACATTTTCAAACTTTACTTTTTAATTGCACTAACATACTGCCATTGCAATCATAATATTTGACAAGATTATACAACATTATAATTAATTAAAATTACAGTCCATGGACATGATGAACGTAACTCTATAAAATAACAAAAGCACATGAAATAAAGAAAATACTATATAATTGACTAGTCTTTTGGGACAGCCCCTTATGCCATCTGGGGCACCCATGCCATATCCTGAAAAATGTGAATGAAGGCTATTAACATCAAGATTTTTTAGGGAGGAATTTTGCTATCAGAATAAACATCTATCCGTTATAACTCTCCTCATACTAATTTTTTTCTCATTCTTTTTTTAAGTAAGAGACTTTTCTGCTGTTTTTTTTTTTTTTTTTTTTTTTTTTTTTAGTTTGAGTCATTTTGCTTATGTAACAGAAATTTTTTAATTAATTTTAATAATCATGAACAGAAGGCATAGCTACAAACTTTCGCGCTAGAGTACATTTTTAAACGATAAAATTATTTTCTTTAATATAAATGAATGCATTTTCGTGATTTATACTTCCATTCATAGTGTAATGAATGCAAAGTTTTTAATACAATTTTAAGTAGAAATATTTAAAAAAAATCATATTTAGGTTAAATAAAAAAAGTCTCATTAGTATGCTATTTATTAAAAAAATTCTGCCAATTATTTGAACAATGTCCATACATTATAACGTTAAATCACCTATCATGTTCGTTGTCCATGGACCTGATGATGAAATTATTCACAGAAAATTCAGTTTAAGATTAAGAACATGTGACAATTAGACTAAGCTGTGGTAACTTGTTTCTATCTTTAGACTACATTTTTTTAAACATATTTAATTTCTTGACTACAGAAATGATGGTACGATCTGTTCAATGCTCAGTTTTCATTTTTATCTTATAATAACTTTGTAACTTCCATTGAACATAAACTAATGATTTTATAAAATTTCCAAAATAACTTACGGACTAAATCCTCTCAGAGCCAAAGTTGATTGCTACTGCAATCTTTTTACTTATAAAATGATAATATTTTGCTCACAGACATGATGAAATGTTTGGGACACATGTTTTTAAAAGAATTTCTTTAACTATATTCCTAAAAAATATTAGTTTCTATTTTTTTATAGATTAAATTAATAACGTGTTAATAAAAAAAAAATCGTTTTATTAAAGAAGTGTGATCTGTTAGAAATTTAGAAACCAAAGATCAAGTTAAAAGTCATGGTGAGACAGGCCTCGGAATGATTAGTCATGTCTGTGGACTCATTTGTTTTTTTATTAAGTTCCATTTGTTTAGGTTTTATTCGCTTACAATGTGAAGGTAAATGAAACATAGTCCTGTTTTTCATTGAAAAAAATGTATTAAATGGAGTAAGGAAAATAATGTGATTGAATATGGTTTTTGCGTTTTATGAAAAATGATCCATAAACTAGCATTTCTAATATTTAGAAAAACGTCAGTTTATAAATATACTATTATTGCACAGTTATCTAATGGAAAGGGAATTTAAAAAAAAAAAAAAAAACAGGCTCTTTTACAAATACTTTGCTATCCTTAAGCTGACTATTCGTAAAATTGCAACGTTTAAGCGTGGAACTCTTAAAATCGTGAAAATTTATTGTGGGTTTTCTGAGCCCTGCAGCCAGAAATATAAGTCATTTTCTGGTTCGACCCTGAATTCACTTTCAGTGACTCACTTCCAAACCACGCTAAATACTGGTCAATCAGGTGACCACGCGCCGATTAGCGGCTTCACTGCCGAGCGGATGGAACACTCCCCATCTGCCATGTCGATCGAATGGTTCTTGATCCCGGTCTTTTTATGACGTCACCACTTTTCTGACTCATGACTCTGTTTTTGCAACGGCCTTCTGTCCGTGAGTGTGCCGGGCTGACCCCGAGGAAAGAAAAATATTAATTCCGAATGTTATATGTTTCATCTAATTGCACTTCCGTCTCAAGTTTCCACACATCATCCATCGTTTGTGGAACTTCATTGCGGCTTGGCAAACGGTGGTTATGGGTTTCACACTTAATTCTGTGGCGATTGTCTGATGCTGGTCTATTTATAATCTTTAAATATCAGGTGCAACAATTTATGGTGAAGATCGATTTGCAATGCATGAAGAATGTAATAATAAATATTGTGATTGTGGAAAATGGGACGCTTAAATAATGATAAACAAGAATTTTTTACTGATGCAGGTAGTTTTTTTTTTTTTTTTTATTTTTTTTTTTTTTTTTTTATTTATTTAATTTAATATAATATTTTAATTTTGATTGATCAATTTCTTTCATATCAATGATGATTATTATTAATATAGATTATAGATTTTTAAGTTAGAGAATAGACAATTAATTTCCATATTAAATTTAATTCTCTATTCCCTAACTTAAACCTCTCCTTGGAAAAAAAAAGTAGACGATGTGCAAGTATTTTCCGTGAGAAAGTTATCCACGTCCTTCTCTATTTCTGTGCATCCCAAGAACTTAATTTTGTTCACTATCTCACTTATGTTCTAACATTATTTCATTCAAATGTTTTATTTACAATTACAGATACAGATTAATGAATAAAAAACTTGCTGGCTTTTATTGTTTAACCGGGACTGTATCTGTTTCAAGAATGTCTTCTATTGTGTCACAAAGTTTTAATTTTGTTTAATCATTTTAAACTTGGACGGAAGTATAATTTACAATTTTTAAAATTTTTTTTTTTGCTGTGATGTTTACTTTTTTAGCAAACCTGAAATCTTCGATTACTCTTTTTGCTATTTTTTCATTTCCAAACAGACATTTCAGAACAACTTTTTTTTGAGGAAAATCCAATTTTCTGTTGTGTTTCTGATATCCTTTTGCATTACTGTCTTAATTTTTTCACGTCCTATTTCATATGGATTTATACATTTTCAAGCGCAGTTTCACTTGTAGGTTGTGAATGTTAGTGAAACGTAATATAAAATAGACAATATTTTAAATGTGTTATATATGCAGATCGCCACTTCTAAAACTGCGTATAGTTTTACATTGATTGTTATTATTATTGGAAATATAATATCTATATATTTAATAAATATATTTATATATTTAATTAATATATTTATGTATTTAATGAATATATTTATATATTTAATAAATATATTTATATATTTAATAAATATATTTATATATTTAATAAATATATTTATATATTTAATAAATATATTTATATATTTAATAAATATATTTATATACTTAATAAATATATTTATATATTTAATAAATATATTTATATATTTAATAAATATATTTATATATTTAATAAATATATTTAATAGAGACACGTATTTTTGTATCAGTTTCTCACAAAATTAACTGATAGTTACAATCAAGGTATCAATTGAAAGGGGCTTGTACTATAGATGTGCCAAAAGTGCAAAAATTATTTATTCAATTCTTCTAATTTCCATCTTTAGTTCTTTACTATATCGAATTCGACTTTTTAAGATATTCATGTCAAACCACAAGACTCGATTTTTTTAGATATCAATAATTATGAATTTATTTTAAATTAATTAATGGCTTTTCTTGCTGGGAGTATAGGTGTCTTTTTTTCCCAATTTTTAGTTTAATACATTCGCCATTATCGTCTTTGTTAGGAATCGAATATTGCACAAATTATAGAAACACAGTTTACGATACAATAACGATTTTTTTTTTTTTTTAATAAACTCTTGTTGGGACTATTTCTTGGTCAAAGTTGTATGTTGCACTTTCATTATTTAAATTTCTCGAAAAGGATATTATCACATGTTCATTGTTTCTGCATGTTGAATCCAAGATACTCAGTTTCATCTGAAGAAGATGCACACTAATTACTTAGAATTGTAAGAATATAATCCTTGTTAAAAGATTGTCTACGAGGTGACAATCCTTTTATTTCAGCTTTAAAATGCTCGATAAATACAACTGCGCATTTTTAGTAACTTAGTTTCGAACTGAAACTTAGACTTAAATTGGTATATAGGAATATGACTTATTTGCTTTTTTTTAATGCTATTCAGGATTTTAGGCTGTCTATTGATCGGCGCGTTTGTGAGTATTTCATGGTTGACTGCATAACACTTAAAAATAAAATTATTTATCTCTAACAAAGCCAAAATTAAGTTCCCAAAAATTGATATGTGCCTGTATCCCATCTGTATATATGAGGATCATCTTTCTGTTTATTTGATCAATTAAAGTAGTATTTTTATTTCAATTTTATTGATTTAATACCTGAGTTAAAATAATTCTTTATTTTAATGCCATAAAAACACCTAAACTTTTTTTGAAATATCTTTTTATTAATCGCTTAGATAACAAAATGCGAATTGTATGCGAATTATTACTCTTGCTTACCGAATTTTCCTTTCGAAAAGACTTATTTTGCTGCTAACAAGGAAGTTTTAAACGCTTTTCTCTCAATTGATAATAGCAAAACGACTCCGCTCTGTGGGTAATGTGGTTGATTGTCTGCGTGCTGCATAAAGAACGTTAATAGGGAGCGGGGCCATTTCAGTGGTTGAAATGACTCATAATTTCAAGTAATGTGTTGAACACATGTCCTGTGTTGGGTTGGGGAATTGCAATAAACAGTTACATCCATCAGTCGAGGCAGAAAATGTGCCAGAAAAATTCTCAAGTTTTATGGGCACAGACCAAATAGAAAATATAGACCCTTTTGTAAGATATTCCCCGGAAGTTGTAGACCATGCTAAAATATTTGTAGGACTTGGCATGGATTCAACCAATAAAGTAAGAATTAGTAATGTGTGTGCATTTGGTTGGCTTTTTACGTTTTTATTTGGATAATAAAGAGAAAAAAAAAGCTGTCTCTTGGAATATATTTCATCCCTGGAAGGGGTCACTTTCATAGCAATATCTTCTCACAAGAGCAAATAGTTAAAAGAACTGAAATAAAATTAAACTGAATAAATATGACGTGTGTGGTGGTGCGGGTGGGACTCGACGTGAAACGAATATAAAAGACGTGTACAAAATAAACAACAACATGTATTAAGAAGCTAAAGCTCTTAAAGACTCGCAAAAAAAAAAAAAAAAAAGTTGGGGGGTAGGGGGCAAGAGGTTAGTTTTTGTGGTTAGTGTTACAATGAGGGCCCACATTTTCTTTATTTAGATTAATGTAATGATAATTTCAAACTGCAATAATAATGGTTTCATGCCATCAGTTGTGACTATAAAAATGCGCTGAGAAGTAATTGGAGGGTGCTGTATTCGTCTGCTGTGTGGGGCTTGTTACACGATAAATAGCAGTGTCTGAGACTGCTAAAACCTTTTTTAATTCACACAAGAATCTAAATAAGGTCTTGTGTTTATAACCTTGGAAATAACTACATCAATGAAGTACGTATACCCCCGAAAGCAGAAAGTGCCTAAAACTGCGACGTACGTCGCAGAACAATCAGAGTCCTTGCAGAACAATTTTAAGTTTGGAACAAATGCCCGCGAGTGAGAAAAAGAATTTCACCTACCGGATGACATGTTCTGCAGAACAAAACGACTTTATTGTCCACCCTTCCCCTTCCCCCCCCCCTCAATTTTCTCGGAACAACATTTTCCCGAGCTTCAGTTTCTTATAGAAAAACTACCCGCGTTCATAGGGGGATCAACCACGTGTCCGTTTCCCGTTCTGGAGCGCTTTTTTTCCTGAAAGTCATTGATAAAGTTACAAATTTTGAATGTATGCCTTGGTTTGAAAAATAATTTTTTTCGTCATTGTCATTTTGCAATAAATGTGTAGTATTAATTTTATGGGTTTTTTCTTTTATGTCATAATAGAAATTTAAAAAAAATGTCTGCAGAACATTTGTAACTGTCAAAAGTCCCGTTGCGGAACATTATATATTATTCTGCTTCTGGGCGTATACCTTAAATATACTTTCACTTGCATATTCATTAATTTAAATAAATAAAAGCATTTAATTTTTTTCGTGTTAACCTCTTTTTTTTTTTTTTTTTTTTTTTTTTTTATAATTATAATGAAAACTCTAAGATAACTATTTTTTAAATGGCATCTCCTCAATTATAAAAATATATAATAAACCAAAAAAGAAGGTCTGCCTTTTCTTTTTGCCTAAAGCATATAACAACATCTGGGCAGTTTTACACACAGCCAAATCCACTCTTTAATTACTAAACGAGCATAAATGAACGAAATTGTTCAATTCCTAAACGAGTATTTTTATAGCTGGGGCTATGTTTATTCTGTTTAGTGTCTAGCGTTGTTTCGTTTCTTTTCTGTACTGTAAGGCTTTCCGGGAAACAAATTACAGATAAGAGCACGGATGTCCGCCCATGGCCTTTGCCCTCCAACATCTTTCCTCTTTGTTTCATTGATGTTGATGCGGGATTGTTTGTTTAGATGCCGGCTGCATATACTTCTGTGATATCTCCATCTCTGATGACTTCTCTCCCTGCATAATGCATTTGATTCCAGGTAAACTCACATCAAGCTCACTTGCTCTTTATGTTTTCTAGTATGGGAAGTTTGAATTGTCTCTTCAAAAAGCAGTTTGAACCATCAGAGTAGTTTCGTGAAAACCCCAGAAAATTGTTTTTATGCTTTTGTTCTGCTTTATTTATCCTTTCCCCCAACTACCCCTTCCCTCTGTGGCTCTCTTTTCTTTAAAGTCGACTTTTTGCTTTTTCAATACATCAGCATGGGTGCCACGAGAACAGGACTAAGGAATGCTTTTTTTGGACTGGTTAAATAATACTTTATAAATTTTTAAAGTTCTCCGAATATTGGAAGTTAGTTTCGATAGACCCAGTCACAGACAGACATACAGAAAAACTATGTTTTAATAGATCAGCTGGTTTTTACCTACTATAATATTATCAAAACACATGTTGGTCTTTTTAAAATTAGTGGAAAGGATTTACTGGTTTTACACCTCAACGTAACATTTCGATTTGCTTTTCAAAAGTCTTGTAATCACATGGCTGTTTGATTAGCATATTATTTCAAACCTGCTATGTGAATGTTAATACGTTTTTAACTTTTATGAGTAACCATACTTTATTACAAAATATGAAAATAGTAAGTTAACGCGTTATCTTTGACAGTTGGCTCTTTTGAAACCAGGAAAAATAATCATATATTAATTTTTAAATGCAAATAGTAAACACGCCATAAGCGATTTTTTCACTAAAAAAAAGTTCACTATCATAACACTTCATAAAAAAAAAAAGCTTCCACTACTATTATTTGTTACAAAATTAATATATTTTAAGCAGTATTTATGAATGTATGTTGTTAGTAGTACAGGATAGGCAAAAACTGACGGTCGCTGAAAATGAACTTAAATAAAAAATAAAATGTCAAAACACATAAAGGTCTCGTGTTGCATATCACCGAACGAACTCCTTAATCAGGTTGAAGGAACCCTCCCTTACGAAATTCACAAATTAGCTTGTTTGAAAGTAAAACTGAGATTATCAATTCCTTTCAAGTTCGCCGCCCACCCTTTCGATTTCGATCTCGTTAGTGCGTGGATAATACGGTTCGTCTGCAACGTGGGAAGCCTCCTAGAGCGAGCTTCCTGAAGAAGGACGCCCCGAAGTCCAATTAAACTTTCTTGCTTTCCCTTAAGGTTGTGGATCCCGATTCTGTTGACATGCTGAAGTTGTGATAAGTGGAAGGTCATTAGAGGACGCAGGTGTACAGGAATTTTATCAAATTTTGTAAGATCGCACGGGGTTGTATGATGAAATAATTCAGATCGTTTTAAATATAACTCACAAAAACAAAGTTTTTAATATAAATCATTTATATGCATTGTCAATTTTTACGTGCAAATGCAACTTATTGAGCTTAGATCGAGTTTTCATTGTGTATAATCACTACGAACAAAACACCCATTCCTAACTAGTTATTAGCTTTTTATTGTTGCCCCCAAAACTTGATTGAAATCATCATCATCCGCAATGGGTCTATCTGCCAAGTTTCGATTCGATTGGATGACGGCAAGTGGTTAATTAGCCCTCTGAAGATTTTGCCTGCCTCGTCAACCTTATTAGAGGGCATTGTCATCGAAAGCATTGCCAAGTTTCAAAGTTTCAGCTCGATTGGATGGCGGGAAATGGGTTTATTAGTAATCCGAAGCGTCAATAGATACGTGTGCAAAGGCGGCTTTTTAGTGGTGGTGACAGCCTCCAAAACTTGATAAAAGGCTTTGTCATTGCATTGCCGATATCGAATCTATATGCCAAGTTGCAGATCGATTGGATGAAGGCAAGTGTGTTAACCTTTGAAGCGACAATAGTAGCATATGTAAAAACTATCCTTTAGTAACAGTGACAGACCCCAAAATTTGATATAATGTATTCTTATCGACAACTAATATATCTGTCAAATTTCAGCACGATTGTATGGCCGCAAGTGAGTTTATTAGTATTTGGGAACGTGTGTAAAAAGGGTATTTTAGTGATAATGACAGCTCCCAAAATTTGATAGAATGCAATGTAATCGACTACGAGTCTGTCTGTCAAATTTCAGCTCGATTGGATGACGGTAAGTGGGTAATTAGCCCTCCGCAGCTTTGCATGCCACATGCAAACACACAAGATAGAAGTTAAAATAAAGGATTTAAAAATTACCTTATTTTATTGTTGGTTTGAAATTTCACTGGTAAATGGGATGTATATTTAAGTACTTGAGCAAAAATCGTTCAATAGATAACTCGAATTCATTTAAGTGTAATTTTTTTAAACTTATGTTCAAACAAAAACCTTTTCCTTTTAAGACTATGGATGTATAATAAAATTAAAAAATAATAATAACCAATTGCTCAAACTCATTGGACTGAAAATATTTAAAATGATGTTCAAGCAGTGGGGGGGCCGACTCACTTCCGGGAGGCATAATACCAACATATTTCTCCCCGTTCCCCAAAGGACAACTGAAATTTTTGTTTATGTTACCCTTTTAAAAAATTGGTTGCCTCGGGCAACCTCAAATTTCGGCCCCCTGGTTACTGACAAATATATAATTACACGTTTAAAGAAAAAAATATAAGTAGCATTTTCAAGGAAAAAAATTAAAGATCTTACTTAACTTGAACTATTAAATTGTTTTTAATTAGCAGGTTAATCTCTGACTAAAGGATTTGCCTTTATGAGGCGCGATGACTGCGGAATCAGTAATAATTACTATACATATCCACTATCCACATAAATTGAAATAGCCTAAAATGAAACACTTCTTTCAACACACAACAAATTTCGAAGTATGCGCATAGCAAATTGTTAAATTACAAATTAAGGTTTAGAAATCTTATATTATCTTAACTTAGTTTCGGCGTTGTATGGCCTTACTGAGCTCTTGCGCCAGAAAATTATACCAACCAACCAACCTTATATTAACTTGTGCGTTTTCAAATTGGTTGGTCGATTCGTGTTTTATGGCGCAAAAGCTAATCTAGGACCATACTGCGCCAACGTTTTCAAATTGGATCCGAATGAAGAGCAATTCAGAGAATATTTTTCAGACTTCAGTCTCCTCAACAACGCTTACTCGAGCTTTTTCCAGCGAGACGCACTCACTGACACACACTGTTTGCTATAGTCTGGCTTTTCCGGCCATGCTTGACGCTGTAAGATGTTTTCTTATCTCTGTGCTTTGCTCTGCCGGGAAGCGATACTTCTGTACTATGGTATGGGTAATTGCATGATTGTGGACTAGAAATTATTCAGTAACAACCATTAAACGTAGTGAGGAAAGGAACACCAAATCCAATGATATTTTGTGAAGAATATGTGATTATTTTAAGTATTTTTTAATAGCTTTGATTGCTTGATACTTTATATTTTCATTTCGAATGTGAGATCCCATTCGCCAAGAATGGTATTAACAATTTATTAAATTATTACAAATGTATGGTTGTCTTGAAAATAATTCTTTACAAGTAGGAGATAATAAATACGATGTACCGGCGCCGACGTCACTATTAACCATGTATCATTTTTTTTTATTTGTATGATGCTTAAAATAAATTTTTAATTGCAATCTATTATCATAAAAATATTGCGAAAATTCGATGAAGTCACAAAATTCAAAATAAAGTAAATCACAAAACACCATTTTTAAATATTACAAATTCTAGTTGTGCATAAAACTCATGGTAATATTTAAATAAATAATTACTTAAAAACTTAATCAATATTATTGGATTGCGGAAAAACATTACAAATATTTTATAGTTTAAAATTTAAGATCTCGTATTTGATTAATGAAATTGGAATTTCATGTTTTGGTGAATAAAACCTATCACCAACATCGCTGAATTTTTTATTTTTATTTCTCTTTCTTACTGATTTCCACCAACCTTTTCAAGACTATTTCCACTTCTGATTAACACTTTCAAATATCCACTAAAAAAAAAAAAAAAGCTATTCAAAACGAAAATTTCAAATATTACAAAAAAAAACAAAAAAAAAAAAAAAAACTTTAATATATTTAATAAACTCGCACAAGAAAACACTGAAGAACAACTAATAACATGAAATGAAGTATCAAACATGTGTAATGTGTAGAAACAATAGTTATGTGCCAGTGACTGTCATGATCGAATTTGTTATTTGGTTCAGTGATGTTTCTGCTCTACCAGTGTTTTCTGCATTTTACAATCTCTCGCTGTAACATCCAGGAGGAGGGGGTTGAAGTATCCGAATATCGATTGTTAATAATTCCGTCTGTCCCCACGTGTCTTCTATCCCACCCCCGCATCGACCGCTCTCTCATTCCCCCCCTGTTTTCGTAGAGAGGGTGGGAGGTTGGTAATGTAAGTGCGGACGCTCACCCGAGGTCTGTTGTTGAATCAGAAGGCTAGCGTACGGCCGGTTTTTGAAGGGCAGCATTCTCTCGGGTTCTGTATTTTCTTTTTATTGCAATTCGGTGAGTAAATTTATACATTTGCTATGTTTGGAGTATTGAAACGTAAGTGACAACACTACTTTATTCGTTAATTTATTGGAAAAAGCTATTGAAAAATCTGTATGCTAAAAGATTGGGCTGTTATACAAGGTTGTAATGGGTTTTATGTTTCCAGTGCCATGAAAAACTAGAACTTCTAACTTCTGGATGATTAAACTTTTCCAGTAAATCGTATTTTGTTTGGATTTTTATATTGAAAAATAGAGATTAGTTTTTTTTTAAAGTTTCATTTTACTGTCAGTTTAATCCTGTAAATTTCAAGAAAATGTTTATAGAATTTTCGTATACATGGCGTCACATATTTTTTTTTTGTCATTTTGAAATGTTAATTTATTTTTATTACTGATCAGACTAATGCAAAAAATTCCCAAAATTTCAATTTTTTCTTAAAAAAACCTCCCTTTTTGTGTTTAAACTATCATACCTACTTCCTGGATAACCCTTTTCCTGAATGCACACTTCCTGTATCCTAATCGATTTCTCTTGAAACACTTACGGAATTTTATCTTCTAAACTGTGTTAGAGCCCTGAGTAAATTTTTGTTACCTTGCAGACGCTATACTCCATAAGTTTGTGGCATGTTTGATTAAAATAAGTTGTTATGTATATTTTCTATGTAAAAACATTTATCCAATTTTGTGATAGTTATCAAATTGTCATCAAAATCTGCCAAGTCTAGTTACAATTTTTCTTCCACTTGTGAGAACAGTTTTATTTCGAAAGTGATAATGGATATGCTATGAGATGACTTTTTATATGTCGTTGCATAATCCCGGCCAATGCTTGATGGCAATCACCTTAAGTTAAAATACCTTAGTTCATTGAGAGGCTCTAATTGATGTACAATAATTCAGTGATGATAGTTTTCTTCCTTTTGGAGGATTTCCTCCTTTTTGGTTTTTTATGTAATATTTTCCCTCTATTTGTCCCTGTTTCGTGGATCATCATTTTTCTGATCTGAACCAGTTTTTCCTGTAAAAAGTCAAAAAGTATACTTTTCCTCATGTCTAAGTAAAAGATTTTCCCTCTTAGCTCCCCTTTCCTCACAGATTACTTCACTAACTCCTAAAATTTGAAATGTAATTATTATATAGTATGTGAAATTTCATTGTATCTTTAAAATTAGTGAATCAACCTTCCTGCATACTTTTTTTGTTGAATTTTTGTGTATTCCTTCCACGAGCTTTTTTAACGAATTTTTGGATTTCCTCCTTTTTGCTGTCTGACCACTCTTATCCCTGAATAATTGTACTTTGGGTGTAGTAGGCAAATAATAGTAACAGAAGATTCAAATATTCAGCTTGGTTAATTGTTGTAAGTAACCCTTGTAGAAGAATTTTTTTTAACTTATTGTGACAAGCTGTTTTGTAATAAGTTCTTTCTGCTGGATTATTCGATGTTTTTATTAAATTCTTTTTATCAATATTATTATATTTAAGCAACACTTAACAGAAAAATCACACTAACTTGCTGTTGAAAAATTAATTTAATACTCAGTAGTTTTATTTCTGACTTAAAAAAAAATAATATTTGTAACATAATTATTTATTTCCTATCAAAACAATGTAATATATTTGTTACGTGGAGCATAAAATATCCATTGACACAAATATTAAATTTTTTATTTAATTATTTTGGCAAATGAACCAAAATAAAAATTAACATATAGATAAAGAAAACTATCTTACAATATTTTTTGCGATCAAATTATGATTTCTTGCCCCATTAATGAAACATATTTACAAATTACATTTTTATCTAACTTCCAAAAAAAATAATAATAATAAAGTTTATCTACCTTTTTCAGATAGCAGTGTTTTTATAGTAAAAACATCATATTAAAAGGGACATATTTTTTGTTTTGCACTGTTGATGTGTAGGAACCGATGTCACCGTAGATTTTGAAAATCTTAATCGTAATTTATGATGAATATAATTTTAAAATAATCAAAATAACCAGATTCTATTTATAGAATTCGAGATATAAATCATGGGTGTTTCAGATTTTTAACAATAATATTATTTAAATAGAATTATGGTTTTGGAGTTAAAACTTGATGGATACGAACGTAAAGGGTTGAGTAACAGTGCCTAGTGAAATAATTTAAAATTGAAAAGAAAATAATTTATACACTTTAAGGTATAATTCATTTAGATGTAACAGATATTAATACGTGGTCTTAATACTAACATTTACCATGAAATTGCAAAGTCGAAAAAACGAATCGAAGTTCCGGACGTTGCTTACAAGTCATTTTGTTATTTGAAAGAAATAAAATTAATGTTCCTAAAAACTAAAAGAGATATATCCTGTTACGGATTTGAATATATTTAGTTTATTCTCTGGATGAATTTAAGAAATCGCGCATTGGTGAACGAGTTGGTAAAATAAAAATTCAATTCATTGAATCGTACTGGAATTTTTTTTACTGTGACATGGTGTTTTTGTTTGTTGATTCTTCTATATTTTTGTTTACAACTTTCCTTTTTTGCAAACTTTCACTTCTGCTATTTTGAAAAATTGTGTTTAATCGACCAATTTTTACGGAAGCACCTATTTTAGTTGTTGCGACGATATCGCGGATTTTCTGCTTCGTTTATAGCGTGCATACGTTTATTGAAAGCAACTTAATTTATTAAAAGACATAATTTTGCGGGGAAACTTGTATTTGTTGTTTGAGGTGGTGAAGTAGCACTTATCAAATGCTGCAATCACAGCAGCCGTCAATTTGCGAAGGTCCATTTTATGATAATTTAAAAACGCTGTGCTATCTATCTGAATCATCAGTAGTTTTGTCATGAAAAACGATACTCCATCTATAAGTAAAGATGGACTAACGTTCTTAACAAAGATGCTGCATAAATTATAGGTTGTCATCATTGTTTGCCATCGTTAAAATATTTTTCCTGCAGACGAGAATGACTAGAGTTTGCGTGTCATGATTCATACAATTCTTCTATTGTTTTAATCTTTTGTTTATTGAATAACTTTAATGGGTATTAACCTGTTAAACATTGAAAATTTTAAATGTCGTTTAGCTTAGTGTTTCCTAGAAATCGCAGTTTAATAACGCAACTGAGTTATATTTGTACAATACAAAATCGTGTCAAAGTGGAAGCTTCCAAGTGTAATTTTGCTTCTCAGAAGGATTTGTGGAATACATAAAACACATTCTTTAATAAATAAAATAGAATTTTGTATTTATATACCGTTAACTACTAATTTAAATGTTTTCTTAACGAATAAGATGTTAAGTAAAATCATTATCAAAGGTTTAGAATACGTTGGGAAATTTTATAATATGCTGTACGATTTCTCCGCTTTAATTTACGAATCATTTGGTCGAATGTTTGATTGCTATGTAATTATAAAAATAATGGAATTTCTCTTAAACTTTTTAAAATATCACAAGCTACTTTGAGCAAGATGTTAACTCAATTCATTATTAAAAGTTATTTATATGTTGAGAAAATTTCACATAATATGCTGTACGATTTTTCTGTGTTACTTTACGATTCCTTTGGTCGAATATTGTGTTGCATACTGTGTGTTTTATAATTATGAGATTTCTCTTAAATGTTTCAAAATACCATAAGCTACTTTGAGCAAGATGTTAATTCAAGTCATTGTCAAAAACTAAGACTATGTATTGAAAAAATCATAATATACTGTATGATTTCTAAGCGTTACTTTACGAATTCTTTGGCCAAACACTTGGTTGCATGCTGTGTTGTTTTATAATTATGAATTGAAATGGAATTTATTGTAAAAGTAGCAAAATATTGAAAACTACTTTCACATTTTTCTTTTTAGTGTTCGTGTACTACCAAGGAATCTTACGGAATACTTTAAAAAATTCATTCTATTTCTATCTGTCCGTCTAGAACATTTATAAATTAGTTTAATTTTTTTAACGAAAAGGAACATTTTCATTAAAAATTATGAATTTAATTTTTTCAAACTAAAAAAAAAAAAAAAAAAAAGTCATTATTTAAATTCGTTGTATTGACGTATTTATTACGTAAATGTGCTATAAACATATATTTATCTATTACTTTATGTTAGTTTTTATTGTCTGTTTAGCATTAACTAATTTATCCTAAAAGCTAATTTTTATGTTGATATTATTGTAGTTTGTATTTTAATTATGTTTCTTTTTATTTTTAGATTTAATGGCAAGTTATAATGACAAATATCTCCATCTCAAAAATCCATCTCTTATTTTGTGGTTTTGTCCATTATACTTCATGTCTTTTGGATAATTATGAAATCTTACTTGACAGAGGCAGATGCTACTGCCACAAGTGTTTCAAGTCCTTCGACTCTCTACGTATTCAGACAGCCATTTAAATTATTACAAAATCTTCAGCAGTGCCAAGATTCTATTCGATCCAAGATGGCTGCTTCGTCATCGGCCCTAAAATCCATCACAAATAGGCAAAGAAAAGTTGATTCCTCTTCAACTCCAGTCAAAAGTAATAAAGTGGTAGATACTTGTAATCAAAGCACCAGAAGTAAAACATTTGCTGTTTCTTTTCGCCAAAAGAATATACTTAATACCAGAACAAATTTTAAACCTGCGATTTCCGCACAAAAGAAACAAGATTCGTCGGTTGGTCCTAAAAATAGACTTTCTGACAGTGTATGTGCAAGTGCCAATTCAGTTGGGAGCTTGACTTCTTCTCCCAAGTGGTCTCATATAAAAAATAAGTTCGAGAATGGACCAATAATTGATAAAACTAAACTCAGTAGAACTACGTCTTTAACTAGTGAAGACAGTGTAAGCAGCACAATGCAATCGCCTGCCTCCAAAAGCTTGAATTCGTTGCTTCCTGAAACCAAACTCAGTGTTTCAAAAACTAAGAATTTTGCTACAAGAACAAATGATAGACATTGCACTCTATCCCAACCAAAAACTGCAAATGGCGTTATCGCTTCAAAGATTAAGACAAAAGACGATAAGCTAAAGACAGAAGTTGTGGATTTGAAACCCGGAAATGGTAAAGAAAAAATTTACAAACCTAGTTCTCCAAAGAGCTCGCATTTGAACATTCCAAAAAACATTTCCAGTTCAAAATCAAACAACTTAACGAAAAATTCTCAGGTAAATACTTCAAATGTTAAACCTTTATTACAGAGCTTAAGTAATTCATCCAAAGGTTCTCATCTTCATAAATCCTTAGCCATTTCATCAGTTTCACTATCAAGCAGTTCTTCCAAAAACTCAGAAGCTGATGACGCTCTTAGCATTTCTAGCACCAACTCTTGTAACTCGTCCAATAATTCACAGTTAAACATTCCATCCGCCTGTGCTTCCGATTCTAAACGAAACAATTCGCCCAAAAGTTCCTTATCGAATATATCCACTTGCGGTTCATCTAAGAATTTCCAATCTAGTATTTTAACAGAGAATATTTCAGCCCTTCACAATGGTTTAACTAAGAGAACTGTGTTGGGAAATAAAACTTCCAATCCTAAAACAAACAAAAAAAGTGAAGATATGTCAAAAGCGAACTCTAAGTCAACCAACTTAACTCAAATTGATCAAAACCGATCTGTGCGAAAATCTTTTCTTTCCGACAAAGATCGATTGTTACTCCATAATATTTCGAATATAAATAAAAGCTGTAAAATTTCTTCTGTGTCTGTCAAACAAAATGAAGCGCCACAGCTTCAGAAAGACGATACCTCTAACAAAACTGGGATTGCAGAAAACATTGAGAAAATACAAAATTTGGTAAAGAATTCGCCACCCTCTGCGAAAACAATATGGGTCAAAGATGGAGCTGGTAACTGGAGTAAAAAAACTGAAACTGAATCCAAAACAAGTGCTCAATCAAAAGTTGCTAATTTAAGGAGTAAGTTTCTAGAGTCTAGCAAAGAAACCGTAATTCCTTTAGCTAAATCCACCACATCAAATAACGTTCCTTCCAAGTCTGCCACCCGTCCTTTAGCAAAATCTAACACAACTAGTAGTATATGTGACAGAACATTTATTGAGGATTTAAGCAGAAATATTGAAGATATTCAGAGAAAAATACCTAATTCTGAAGGTCCTAAAAATCGTCTCAGTGAGGGAAGCACGTTCAAAAGTGGGAAGCCACTAAAACGAAATTCTGTTGACAGTGATGCTAAGCTCAATATAGTTCAGAGGGCTATCCTCAGCTATGAAGGAAATTTAGCACTGCTCTCACCCGAAAGCCAAAGAAGGTTGAAATTGGTGAATGAAAAAGTTCAAGCCCAGACTGATGACGACAAAATTCTCCAGTCAAAAGTAACAAATGATAGTCCACATTCTAAAATAAGCTCAGTTAAAGAAAGTTCCTCTAAAAATGTCCAAAATGTTTCCCAGAAACGGTCCATTGACCATAGAGTGGTTGGTGAACCAGTATTACCTACTAGAGAATTTTTGAATCGATACCAAACTGTGAATAAGGATATTAAAAAACCAGCCGCCACATCTGAACATAAAGTCTTACCCAGAAACAATGCGGAACAACAATCCTATACTGTTTCAACTGTCACTTGTAGCGAAAATACTTCGAATGGAAAACAACATTTAAAAATGCAAACCGCTAATAATGTCACCAACTCCAAGGTTAGTATTAGTGGCGAACCATGTGAAAAAACCCGGCAAAATTTGATTCTTAACTTAACTGCAAATAAGACCTGTTCAAAATCAACAGATTCCCAAGATGGCAAAAGAGTACTTCAGCCTAATTCTTCGTTTCTTTGGCGCTGTTCCACTATTACATCTAGTGAACTCTCGAAAAGCAGCACAACTTCCAGTGTTTCTTTAACCAGTTCGGATTATAGAAATTATTATGATGTTCAAAATTACTATTCGACCCTTGATCTTGAAATAGATAAAAGAAGTGAAATCTCAGAAGATCCTATCTACATTGATTCTCAGGAGTCCAATAGCAGTGAAAATAATTATGCATCAAGCAATGGCCCATATGAAAATATTCATCCAAAAGATGCTTACAAAAACAGTAAGTTTTTTTTAAATGTAATGTTTAATCACTTGACTCTATTTTACTATGATTCCTTAAATAGTATCAAGTTGATCTTAATGTAAGTACCTAACTGAGTTTTATAATGTTGCGAGGAATGTGAAGAATTGTTTAAAAAATATTGAGTTTTATACCATTTTTTTTTTTTTTTATAATTTAAATATGTGTAAGATAATTACTATTGAGGGAGTTAGTAAGCGTGTCATTGCCCTCATAGAAATATCTAATAGTTTGTTTATTAGGCTACATTATTTGCCGAATCTTAATCGTTGCTTTAAAACATATGAATTTTTACATTTGATAACAGTAATAGAAGATCATTGCAAAAATTGAAGGTAAATTTGTTACCTTTTGAATGTTAGTTTTTCAGCAATACTCTCTTATCTATAATAATAAAACAAGCTGTGTGTCTGTCTGTGGCTCTGTGGATCTATAGAAACCTACTTAAAATTCGAGTAGAGCTCTGAAATTTTCAGCATAAGTAGTTTTGGCCTTCTAATTACATCACAAACAGAATGTTAAAATTTTAATTAGTTCTTTTTTAATTAATTTTTTTAATTAATTAATAAATATGTTACAAAACGATATCTAATAGGGCTACAGCTCTGAAATTTTCAACATAAGTAGTTTTGGCCTTTTATTCGGATTTTTAAAAAACAGAATTTTAAATTTTTATTTTGATCTTTATTAATTAATTTTTTTAATTAATTTATAAACATTTTACAAAACGTTTACTAATAGGTCTATATCTCTGAAATTTTCAACATAAGTAGTTTTGGCCTTTTAATTGAACTTTTAAAAAACAGAATTTTAAATTTTTATTTTGTTCTTTTTAATTAATTTTTTTAATTAATAAACATTTTACAAAACGACTACTAATAGGGCTACAGCTCTGAAATGTTCACCATAAGTAGTTTTGGCCTTCTAATTGAATACATCACAAACAATAATTAAAATTTTAATTAGTTCTTTTTTAATTAATTAATATGTTACAAAACGACTACTAATAGGGATACAGCTCTGAAATTTTCAACATAAGTAGTTTTGGCCTTCTAATTGCATACATCGTAAACAGAATTTAAAATTTTTATTTTGTTCTTTTTTAATAATTTTTTTAATTAATTAATAAATATTTTACAAAACGACTACTAATAGGGCTACAGCTCTGAAATTTTCAACATAAGTAGTTTTGGCCTTCTAATTGCATACATCGTAAACAGAATTTAAAATTTTTATTTTGTTTTTTAATAATTTTTTTAAATAATTAATTAATATTTTACAAAACGATTTCTAATAGGGCTACAGCTCTAAAATTTTCAACATAAGTAGTTTTGGCCTTGTACTTGTATTTTAGAAAAACAGAATTTTAAACTTTTGCTTAGTTCGTTATTAATTTTTTTAATAATATATATACTACAAAACGATTTTAAATAGGGCTACAGCTTTGAAATTTTCAACATAAATAGTTGTGGCCTTCTAATTGGATTTTTTAAAAACAGAATTTAAAATTTAATTTTTTTTTTAATTAATATATATTTTACAAAAACTATTTGTAACTGGGCTATATTTCTGAAATTTTCAACACAAGTAGTTTTGGCCTTCTAATTGGACTGACAAAAAGAATGTTAAACTTTTAATTTGTTTTTCAATTAATTTTTTCACAAAAAGCGTCTTCGAATAGGCCTAGATCTCTGAAAGTTTCAACATAAGTAGTTTTAGCCTCTAATTTTGCTTTCCACAAACACGTGATAAAATAATCTTAAAGGGTGTTGTATTATTGTATTAACGGGGATTTTTTTTATTCTTGACATGGGAGAGGCTTTCAATATTAAGTCTTTACGTAACAATTAAATTTTAGTAAGTGAAGCTAGCTTATGCTTACGCGGCAATGAACCTTTCAGCGAGCGAAGTAGCCTATGCTTGCATAGCAATGAAGCTTTTAACGAGTGAAATAAGCCTGTGTTTATGTGTCCATGAACTTTTCAGCGAACGAGACGAGCTCGATTTTGCGTAGCGATGAACCTTCCTGCGAGCGAAGCGCCAAAAACTGGGTCCTATACACGAATGACAGATTTCCGCAACGCGAGGCCTCACAGCTAGCTAAAATATTGCACATGTTAAAATTTCGTAGCGAAGCACGGGGGTATTTAGCCAGTAAAACTCAATTCCAGATTTTGATACCTCTGCAAAATGAAATGTTAGTATTAGTTATACTCAAGACTCTACCAACTCTCAATATCGTGACGCACAATTTCTCAATACTTAAAATCGTGTGCAGTTTATCGAAAAACATATTTAATATGCAAATTATTTTACAGGAAAACTGGGTTCCTATGAAGAATGGAGTGATGTAAGTGACGATGATTATATTAAAGGCAGTGTATCCTCAAATCAAAGCAGGTATGTCAATGGCTGCCATGTGTGTTTTCCATTTGAAATATAACTGTCGAAAACAACTACCTACAAATAATTTATTTTTGAAAAATATTAAAAACTGTTTTGAAATTACTATGTTCATACTTAAAGTGTATTCCAAACTCCTATAGTAGATTTAAATTTTAAATCAACTATCGAAATAACTGGTTGTTGAAATGACGTGTATTATACCTATCAAATGCTACTATTTTAAACTCTATACTACATTAATGTAGTTCGAAGTTTATACAAAGGTTCATACCGAGGTCAACATTTTTACAGACATAACTTCAGATGTTGCCGATACGTACTATACATCAAATGAAAGGTTTTGTTGAGACAAGTTCCATATTATAGTTGAACCAAAAATTCGGAAAATGATAAACGGACGTCAATTTGTAATTCGTTAACCCTCAACTATAAATGATACGAAATAGACTCATGTATAAATTTCAAGATATTTTTTGTAGATTTAGAGTCGATAAGATGAGTAGAGTAGGATTGCATAGAATTGCACTGGAAGTAACATAACAGGAAGTGCTTTTAAGTTCGATCGGAAGAGTGCTCCATTTGTTACTCTATGGCAAGTTCTCATTATTACTCTAAATAAAGGTATCAGATTAGAACTTAGATATTTGGAGAGTTATTCGATGTTTGTCAACAAATTCGAATGCTTAGTGACATTTTTTCCCCCTTTAAACTCTACTAAATGGCGGGATGCTTCATCATCACATGTATTCAACATTTAACAAAGGAAAATTTCGGGCTTTTAATGTCGCCATGTCTTTTTTCTAATCCTGATTACAGCTATAGAAACAAATTTAGATGCGAATTTTTAGCGATGGTGACCGTCATTACTCAATATGTTTTACTCACGTACTTATTATTAGTTAGGATTCTTTTCATACTTAAAACTGTTCTCGTGCAGAATTATGAACTAGTAATATTTTCAAGTGTAGTGTTTGGATACCAAGTGATTCACTACGCCACTTGAATATATAGTTTAATATTTTATTATGTCATTGCTTATATTGATTAAAAAAAAATTATCCTTCAATAATGTTTTCATTAACAAAGAATTATATTGTGGAGTACTCAAAATGTTATTTCAATATGCTCATTTGACTGATTGTTTATACTTTCTACAAATTCTCTGCAAATACATTTTTTATACTTTCAATTATCCATATGTTAACATAGAGTAATGAAAGAATTGCACTTGTTGATTGTGCTTTTTTTTGCTTTTTTTTGTATTTATACACGTTTTGGAACGGCTGAGTTTAAAAAAGTGTTCTAGAAAAAATGTCTGTGGTCAGTATAACTCCCGAATGGATTTGACCAACAATGTTCAACTTCTAATTCTTTCTTATATTTTATATGGGTTAATGGTGGCCATGGAACCTATCGTTAAGGTTTTCGACAAAATTGTGCATGCCAAAAGGTAGTTGCCATTGAAAAATTTGTTTTTCTGCAATTGCCAAAAGAGAGAGAGAGAAATCCTGGCTCTAACGATGTTGATCAAAATTGCTGTAGATCGTTCCCGTAGAAATGCGATAAAGACGTAATAAGTTGAGAAAATAAGACACCAATATCTTTAACACGAAGTTCTCTTCCCTTGAGTATCGCCCATCAACGACTATTTATCCTCTGTTTCACTTGCAAGATTGTACAATGTAATATTTATCAAAATATATATAGCCAATTTCGTCGTTTTGATGGTGCTTTTTTTCTTTCTCTTCTCTTTTTTTTTTTTTTTTGCTTTTTTTTGCGGGGAGGGGGGGGAATGCAATAAATATTACCAAAGATTTCACCAAACTGACCATTTCTTTTTAAATGATCAAAATATGAAAACTAAAACTGTAAATTATACCAATCCACCACCAGTAGCTTTGATAGTTTATTTTAAGAGTTATAGAATTTTATATATTGGTAGTTTATTTTAAAAGTTATATAATTTAAATTTTTATGCAGCTCTTTTAAAGCCAAAAGGTTATACTTGCGAGTGTTTCTAAGGTCAAATCCATTAATGCAAGACAAATTAGCATCCTCTTTAAAATTAACCGAAAATCAATCTTTAAAATTATCCTAAATAGAGAGCATTAAAAAAACGTTACTTGCACCATTTTAGATGAGCTTTGTGATAAAAGAAATTATACACTAAAACCAAATCTATTATTATAATGGTTTAAGTCACGTTCTTGAAGCGTTCAATTGCGGTTAATTATAAATTGAAACCTCAGAACCACTTTTGCAATTGACCTTTTTCGTACAGAGACTGTAGGAAACCAAAAATTTTCAACTTTTAAAACAAATTATTCATAAAAATCACTATCTTTTTATGATTCCATATCTTATTTTCAGCATTTTGTCAACTAACACTGATTCCTTATCACTAAATAATTGAAAGGAATAAGCAAAATAAAAAAAATAAAAATTGGGACACCATGTGTGCCTCATTACATTTATGTGTTTTTGTTATCGATTGCAATTTGTTATATTTGAAATTAAACCTAAAGACCTTTTTATGTTTTTATTTTGTAGCACACTGAAAAAGAAAAGAAATAAACGCACCTCCAATCATAAGGAAACTCACCAGATTCTTCAGAAAAGTTCGAATCCAACTGATATTAAGAAGAAGTTAATGACTGATACTATTTCATTTACAGATTCCAACGACACTTTAATAAACGATGAGGTATCTAAACTATTGAGAATTATTTAATTAAATTCTTTATCTTGTTTTGTAATAATAATTTTTGTATTTCATAGACTCAAACATTATATTATTAGACTTTATACATTTAAAAAAATACTGTGAAAATGGTATTTTGATTAAATAATCTAAAAGCGTGTTTTCGGATTCTTGCTATGCAGATGCATGATATGATAATAGAGAAAATTATCTTAGACGACTACAAACTATCGTCTGCAATTAACATGGCCTATTTTCCTATTTGAATGAAATGTACCATGATGCATAAGGGGGGTCCTGTAATTCAAAGATCTTTAAATTAAAATTGAAAAATATCAATTTATTTCATAAAACCTATTATATCATTTGAAAGTTATTTGTCTATTTCCATAAGATATGCAATTTTATTATTTATTTGAATTAATGTAGAAGTTGAAAAATTAGACTGTTTCAAACTTAATTAGTAATAATAAGAAGCATACTCTTATTTTAATTTCAATGAAATCTTGAAATAAGTCGAGTGCAGGTATCCACAGGTTGCGCTTCCCGTATGCCATAAATATTCTGCGAGTGCAAACTAGCATTTTTTCTAAGTACATTTCATTCGTTAAGCAGTAAGTAAATAAACAGCTAATTTTCTAAATTTTTTACTTTCGTGATAATAACAGTTCTATACAAAAAAAAAAAAAAAAAAAAAAAAAATTACCTGCCACCTATTCAAGAAAGCTCTAAACCTAAACGCAAAAATTAACTTATTTGCACCAAGTCAGAAAAATAATTTTCCTGTAAACTAACTAGGCATAAATTTTCCGCAGTTACTAGGGGGCCGTTCAAATATTACGTAAGCACCTAGGGGGGGAGGGGGTTAGCGATTTGCTTATTTTTGCTGACAAGGGGGGGAGGGGTATAAGTGATGCTTACGTAAGCATTTAATAATCCCTTTATTTCTAAAAAAAAAATTGAAACTTATAAAAAATTTCACTTTTGTACACCGAGTTCTAGGATAGGTGACTTTCCATTCAAATCGATCTAAGGGATTTAAACTTACGTCACATAAGAGTGACGTACTCTGCCTTCAGCCAATTACAATCAAACATTGATGATGCAAAATACTGCAGTTTCAAAATGAATAAAGGGGATTCCCCTCTTTTGGGTGTTTGGAGACGTGAATCCTACATTAAACCTAACTTATGTGACAGACAATTTTTGTTTTTGTTTCGCTTGGCAACTGGCGGGCGCTTAAGATGGAACAGTAGTTGGTTTAAGATTCAAGATTCCGAATTGAGTTGTGTTTTGAACAAGTTTCTTTTTCCACTGCAATCCTTCTTGAACTTTTTGAAGATTAAGCAAATATAGTTGCTCTGCTTTCTGTTTGCTTTAAAAAAAAACAAAAAAAAAACATATGTCTTCATTTCGTGAAATTTTATATAAAAAGCTGTTGAAGCTTTTAAAAAGTCTACATCAAACAAACCCTTGAAAGATATTCAGGATATAAATAATGAGGTACGGCGTCATTTTAAAAATGACGAAGAACTAGAAGTGTTGGTGTTAAAAAGAGTCGAAGAAGAGTTGCGAAAGGCAACTAGAAAAAATTAAGTTAAAGTTCATTATTTGCATTGAATCCTAACTTTTTTTTGAGATTATTAACGTTACAAAAAATAAATCTGTAGCAGGGGGGGGGGGGAGGGTTACCGTATGCTTACGTAATTATAGAGGGGGGTATGCGATTTGCTTATTTTTGCTGACAAGGGGGGGAGGGGGTCAAAAATTACCAAAAACATGCTTACGTAATATTTGAACGACCCCTAGGTGGTATATAATGAGTATTATTGATTTCCATAATTTCTTAGCTTTCATGTAAAGTTTAATATGTTTTCATTTCAAGTTAAATATCATGTCCGTCATAGAATCATTATTTTATTTTTGTATTTTTTATAGGTTCACAATGAAAGCACTTTTGAGATGTCTGACTCAAGCCATTTGTATGAACCTGTCTATGAAAGTCTAGGCAACTACCTACGCAATCCTATTGACCAAGATGAGGATGACAACTGTAGTATATCCCTCTCACCGGATGATGGGGACAACGGGGATTTCCACTGTTCTCTGACTAGCTTGGAATCGGCCGAAAGCACCAAGCCAGAAAAGGAAGACATTCAAGCTGCGACTAACGATACAGATAAAGCCACCAATGACAAGAAATCTAGCAATAAAATTAGCCAACTCAAGAGACATTTATCGTGGACCAAGAACGACATCCGACTGGAACTGTCTTCTAAATTTAACAAAATTAAGATCAAGAAAAATGGACAGAACTCTACAGAAATTGGTGTCAAAGTGCAGGAGCACGAGTCTGCTAACACATCACCGAAGAAAAAGACATTTATCAAATGCATTCTACGCCAAAAAAGTTCTAGCAGCATTCCCGTTAAGAGATCTCCTTCTCCAAAGAAGGAAAGCGCCCTTTTCTATGTTCATCTGTCCATGGGTCGAGAAAAACAGAGACCATTCAGCGATTCCGTCATCGCCAACGATGCTTCCAAATCATTGGAAGAAACTGCTTTGCAAAAGACGAAGAAGCAGTCTGAACCGTCCTTGCAGTTTAATACTAATTGCGGCCAGCAGCGACCGCGATATAGGAAGGTAGCTTCAGGTCCAATAATTCAACGCCCCAAAACTCCGCCACCATTGCCGCCTATTGTGCTTCCTACGAACAGCAATAATGCTTCCAGTAACGTAACCAAAAATTCAGAAAGCTTAGGAATTAGAGAGGAGGGTATTGAATTCATGGATGAAGTAGATTCACATTTGTACACTTGTTTGGATCCAGATTTTTTTCAAACAGGTATGTAATTTTAAGTTACTTTCAGTGCTATTAGAATTTATGAGATTTCAGGATAAATATTCTCTTTTTAATCTATTCTATTATAAAATCCAACATCTGTCTGAATGTATGTTTGCTCTAACTTGAGTGCTACTGAATAAATTTAGTCTGTGTTTTTTTTTCTTTCTTTCTTTCTTTTTTTTTTTTTTCTGTTGGTCACTCCAGATTATCGAAAACCCAATTTTAAGTTTTTCCGATCCCCACAACTCGTCTCTTGGGTAAATGTTGCCCTTATTTTCCTACGGTTCTTAAAAGTTGCCCTTGTCCTGGATTTATAACTCTTGCTTTGTTTTACCTAAGCATGGTAATGAGAAAGATGCGAGTCTTGTAAGCTTGCTGTGAATTTGTTTCTCTCTTAGTTCCCAATGAGAAATGTTCTTTTTAAGTTTTTGCATTCATATGTGTGATTTTGAAGTCTTTCAAACGTGTTAAGCTCCAATTCTGAATTATCAGGATCGCTAGTATACACCAGGATTTGTTGGGTGTGAAATTTTTGTTAAGTTGTAGATCTGATCTTTCTGAAATGACATTGATAATTCAAGGCTCGTTGACAATGATCAATTCAATTTGTAATAATTCCATTTCACTATATCATTATTGAACTTCATATACAGTGCTGAAAGTCGAAAAGGATGTTTTTCAGTTGCGATAACATTTGAAGTGCTAACTCTACTATCATCAGTTAATAGCGATGAAGTAGTGGTAGAAGATAGAACTTTTGCTGTGAATTTGTTTCTCTCATAGTTCCCGGTGACAAATGTTCTATTTCAGTTTTTGCATTCATATGTGTGATTTTGAAGTCTTTCAAACGTGTTAAGCTCCAATTCTGAATTATCAGGATCGCTAGTCTACACCAGGATTTGTTGGGTGTGAAATTTTTGTTAAGTTGTAGATCTGATCTTTCTGAAATGACATTGATAATTCAAGGCTCGTTGACAATGATCAATTCAATTTGTAATAATTCCATTTCACTATATCATTATTGAACTTCATATACAGTGCTGAAAGTCGAAAAGGATGTTTTTCAGTTGCGATAACATTTGAAGTGCTAACTCTACTATCATCAGTTAATAGCGATGAAGTAGTGGTAGAAGATAGAACTTTTGCTGTGAATTTGTTTCTCTCATAGTTCCCGGTGACAAATGTTCTATTTCAGTTTTTGCATTCATATGTGCGATTTTGAAGTCTTTCAAACGTGTTAAGCTCCAATTCTGAATTATCAGGATCGCTGGTATATTCCAGGATTTGTTGTGTATGAAATTTTTGTTCAGTTGTAGATATGATCTTCCTGAAATGACACTGATAATTCATGGTTCGTTGACAATGGTCAATTCAATTTATAATAATTTCATTTCACTATATCATTATTGAACTTCAAACACAGTGCCGAAAGTGGAAAAGGATGTTTTTCAGTTGCGATAAAATTTGAAGTGCTAACTCTACCATCATCAGTTAATAGAGATGAAGTTGTGGTAGGAGAAAGAAGAACTAATTTTACCATTTGTATTTACCTTCAAAAACATACTCTTAGCCTTCAGTTTACGATTCGTCTCACCAAACTGATACTTGTAATTTTGTTTGGTCATATGCTTGTACAATATGCTTATAATTTCTTGCTCAAGTTCTTATCAAAATGTTTTCATTCAAGAAAGTTATGGAACAGCAGAATCTAACTTGGTGGTCAGATTGCAAAAATAAATAACTTTGATTGTTTAAGATTCCCTATTGAAAGAAACTGTATCGTTATTTTTTTATTTTAAAAAAGTCGTTATTTTTAAAAAATTTATAGTTTTTTTTTATTTATCATGTTAAAAAAATTTCAGAAAAAGCACCTAATTCCACTTGTTATGAAAATGAAGTGTTCACAGTAACTTCTAAAGATATTACAAACCAAACAAATATAAGGTATGTATAAATATAATACTCAATTTTTTTCCCTTTCTTTTCATGTTTTATAATTTAAATAATTTATTTACTAGTTATATTGATCAGTTTCCTTCAATTTTTAGGGATTCTAAGTTTACCTCAATTGTGACTGCAACAAAACCGGGAATGTTAATCTCGTCATCCAAAAGAACTTCAGATGATTTGCTTTTACCATCTTTTCCCGATTTCCAAACAGAGGTTTGTATTTTGCTGTTGTTTATTATAGTAGTGGTTGTCCGTCTGTGAACTTTCTTATCCTCTGAGATATAAACAATCTCCTAAGATTAATTTTTCTTTACCGTGCACTATTTACTTAGAACAAAAAACTGCAAACTTTAAAATCTCGTTTTAAGAATTACATATTTAAAGTTAAACCCTTTGAAAATGAATAGTCCTTTCTTAAATTCTTAAAACTAAAGATACTTTTCTATTTTATTTGCATACATACATTTATATACAGATAGTTGATATGTGCAGAAATATGATGTTTTGAAATTGGGGTTATCTTTCTTAATAGCCGCACAATAATCGAAATTTTATCCAAAGAAGGATAGCAAAGCTAATTAGTATTAAAAGTATTATTTTTATTTTGGGAGAAAAACGTTTTTCTAAGTGATATTTTTTGCTTATATTTAGTTAAGAAATGTTAATTTTGTTAGTATGGAATCAAAAAAGATTAATAATTACTGCTAACGTTGAAAAGTTAGTAAATCAAGAATGCCCCATGATGTAATGCCCCAAATTAAAGTTGTAAAAGTGTCTAGAAAGTAGTTCGTTACATTGAAATTCGTAAATTTTTTAATCGAGGAGTATCAGTGCTTTATGCATGTATGTTATTTCTAAACGTTTATTTTTTTAGTTTTACCCTTTTATTTCTTTGCATTTGGATTGCATCTACTAGACAGGGTGCGTACGCGGCCTGGAAAACCTGGAAAGTCCTTGAATTTCATTATTTTTTTTCAAGGCCTTGAATAGCCTGGAAAAATAGGATTATTTCTAAAAAAGCCTGGAAAGTCCTTGAATTTCCCCTTTTCAATTCTAAAACCATAAAATTCTCGTTCCCGTATTACCATTATTCTGACGTCACACTTTCTAGCCGGTTCACTTTTGGCGGATCTGTCAATCACACTTGAATCGGTTCCTCCCGAGCGGCCCTGGAACGGTACTGTCACTATGACCTTTGACCTCTCCCCGAACGGGACAAAAAGTTGCACGATGAGTATCCGGTGAAAAGAGGGTGTAATTTGATATGCAGGATATTTTCGCTTTTCTCTCTCTCTCTCCCTCATTAGGTGCATTCTCAAACGACCAAAATTTTCCTCTGAGAGGATTTTGTGTTTGTTCGAAATGGAATGAAAAAGAGCGCGCTTAGCATATTTGTATATAAAATATCGAAGGAAAAAGAATCGAATTAATCGCACTATGTGGATTCATCCCATTGTTTAGAGCCGATCAACATTCAGTATGTTCTTCTGTCTTTACCCGCAGTTAAGAGAAGACAAAGTAAAAATTTTAAACTTTTTCCGGATGTCGATTGAGAGCTTCGACGAGTTGGTGAAGAAATTATGTTCCAGACTGCAAAAACCCGACACTAACTATCGGAGGAGTATATCGCCTACAGAGAAAATAGCAGTTACGCTTCGGTATTGTATTATGATTTATATCATTCTTTCATTTATGTAGATTCCTATTTCAAGAAAGAAGAATTTCTTTTTCTGTAGAAGGGGAAGGATATGTAATTTTTTATATCAATTACTAAAATTGCCTACTTTAAAGCCGTGAAAGTTATTAACTAAGGTTGCTGGAAAAAAACCTTCCAATTTTATTAAATTTATTTTGAGCTCATTAAAAAATTTCTAATTACAGGGATGTAAGAGCTGTTCCAATTGCGCCGAAGTGCGCCAATCTGACTACCCTGCTCCAAACTGCGCCAAAAACCTCTTTTCGGTTAAGATTGCGCCAAACTGCGCCAAAAAATCATATTTTGACTTGAAAAACTAATTGGCGAGAATTTTGTCTCGAAATTTTTCAAAATTATCATGAAACATCACCAACAAAGCGATGGAGAGTATTTTGCCCTTCAAGGGCGTTTTTCGTCAGTTAACGTGCCGGAAAAGGTTCGCACTTGAAAATACATATTACAATCTCTCAGTTTTGTTGTAGGTTTTTAAAACTATAAAGAAGTAGTAAATGAATCAGTGTGCATCTGATTTAAATCTGTTTTCTTGGCTGATTTTAGGTATAGAAAATTAATACTTTTTTTTTATACTTATAGAATACATGATTTTTTTTATTTTTTTTTACTGAGACTCCGTGCTAAAAATAGAATACAAGTATTGTATTTTTCGCACAAGCAATCTTAGTGCATCTGGTTTAGATTTGCACTCTTGCCTGGTTTCAATAATAAAGAAATATATAGCTTTCTTTAAGCTAAAAAAAACGCGAATATTTTTTGTAATTTCTAAACTTAATCCAATTGACAGCCCCCCTCCCCAAACATTTCCAGGCTTAATTTCTAAGTCATCGGTAAAACGGGATTTGAATTTTGAACTTGCCTTTTTGATTATCTGGAAGGATTGGTGACTATTAGTAAATGATTTTTTGGCAACCCTGGATGTTGGATCATGATTTTGACTTAGCAACGAACGGGAAAACGCATATTACGTCATTCTTTTATTGTAGCCAATTCCCAGAAAAAGCGCCAAGTCGTACCGTAGGTAGACTAGAAATTCTACGAAGAACTTGAATGGGGATGGGAGGAGGGGGGGGGGGGGGATTTAAGCTATGTCTCTATTTTTAAAAAAAGTAAGGATTTCTTGTATTTACAAATTTTTGTTCCTTTAAATTAGCGATAGGAAAGATCAGGGATTCGCGGCAGTATGCCCCTTGCGCCGTTAAACTTCAACCAACCAACCAGGGATTCGCGCTTTAAATTCAAACTGTAGAAGGCATGAAATCAATCTTTATGCATCCAATTTGGATATTTTTTTCTAGCCTGTTTGTAAGTAAAAATAATAAATATTTTTCTTAGTACTTTAAGAGTGCATGATTATTTTTTTGGCATATATTTAAAAAAAAAAAAAAACTAACCAAATAACCACAGACTTAAGATCATTTTGTTTCCATTGACCTTGAGATTTCACATGGGAACCCTCTATAATCCATTTAGATAATGGAGAGTGTTAGAAAACAAACCACTACAAAACTTCTTTTTTTTAACCTAGTTTTTTTCTTATCCTGGTAAGAGGTATAATTATCAATAAATATATGTGGTAGCATCTTAGTTGTTAAGTAATAAGTATTTTAATTCTTTTTGCAACTTCGTTAATTAAAAAAAATATATAAAAATTCAATTTTGGTATCGACTCTGCAACGATAAAATAGGGCCTTGATTTTTGTTGAAATATCCTTGAAAAGGGCCTTGAAAGTCCTTGAATTTCACTTCCAAAAAAGTGTATGCACCCTGACTAGATAATAATTATGAAATATGACTCCATAATTGACTTTTTATTTACAGTGACTGAATATTTTACTTTAGAAAGTTGTTAAATTATGCGTTCATTTGTAAACGTAAAAAAAAAAAAAAGGTGTTGATAGAAAAGTGTGTTCTCTTAGGGTCAATTCTAAAAGACAGTTGCAAACATATTCACGAATAGCATTCTTTTAAAACTAGTTTTATTGGTTAAGCCTGCAACACTCGCATTATTTTCTATTACAACGATATTAAATTGAGTACTGAATACCTATAAGATTCGTTGGTCCAACCTCGACGAGTGCTCTAGAACAAACATTTGTTTGTATAATATCAATGTAACACTTTTATGAAGTGTTCAATTATATTTTAAAAAGCTGGCAAGATAGGTTAATATCATACTCTGTAGGACATTTTTTTCAGACTTCCCGCTACCAACTTTTAAATCATCTTTATTTTATGTTACTTACAGAATTTGTTGAACTCTAGAATATCTAAGAACATTGAAGCGTTACACCCTCCAAGTACCACCTACGTACCAAAACCTCCAATAAGTATCAATACCACTCCACACTGCCGAAATATCTGTATGCTTGGCATGAAAATTCAAGGGTTCGAAGGGCTCAAAAATCGGTACTAAAAACAGCTACAGACTTAATTGAAGGGCTTCGGCAAAGAACGATCAGAGTCCGTTTTACTCAATCCTCCATAAAAACTGATTTAAAGTTTCAAATCTCAGGGTTTGTATCGGGTTGATGTAAATGGTTGCTTAAAATCTTTCGTACCATGATATTTGTTCGACAGAGGATCCCACGTTTTTAAACTATCTGCTATAACCTTGCAGATGGCGGGAAAATTATCATTCTTTGCCTTTTGGCTCTTCAATTGTTTTTTACAATTGTAAAACCTAAGAAAGTGTGTGATAAAAGCAGTTTTTTTTTTTTTTTTTTTTTTTTTTTTTTTTTAATTTTTCGTTAATGTTGTCGAAAGAAACAGACCAAATAAATACACTAAATCTCTTTAGATGTAGCTTATTTGTTCATATTATTTGCTACTGTGAACCTTTGTAAACATGTTTAAAAAAATGTTTTAGTATTTATTCAGAGTGGCCACAGAACCGGGAAAACCTGGATATCAGGGAAATGTCAGGGAGCTTTCTGGTTCTGGAAGAAATCAAGGAAATGTCAGGGAACTTTTTAAAATGTCATGAAAATCAGGGAAATTTTGTATTGTTTAAGGCACGTCTATCCATATTTTGGCGCTATTTACATGGAGATTTGTAGTGGTAAGCCATTAGAAGTTTAATGTTACGGAATAATTTTAACTTTTCATTACTAGCAAAACTATTTTTAAAAAATTGCATATTACCTCTTTAGCATGCATGTTTTGTTTGATCAGGGTGTCTAGACATCTGGAAAACCTAAGAAAATTGGAGAAATTAAAAAAAAAAGGTTTGCCCTAAAATCAGGGAATTTTTTACAAAAAAAGTCAGGGAACTTTTTTTCCTGAATTTTGTGGCCACCCTGTTATTGCATAGTTTTTTAAATATTCTAAAAATTTATAATTGTCTTATTTTAAAAACAATTTTCCTTTATTAGGGCCAGCTTGTCACTTGTCAAGTGATTAAGATTATGGACTCTAAAATGTAGAAAGTTGAGGACGATTTCCGATTGGCTGATTGATCCGTTTCAATCTTTTCGGGATATGGAAAGAATTTTGGAATTTTTGTTTGTTTAGTAATTTTTTATTAGGAATCTAAAATAAAAGAAAGAAATCCAGAGGGGCCAGCAGTCAGGAAAAGCCGGACAGTCGAGAAATATACTTGAATTTTTTGCACCTCGGGAAAGTCGGGGATTATTCTTGAAATTGCGTATTTAATATTGGTTCCGGTCTGCATCGGGAAATTTTCTCTACTCTGCATAAATCGGAAAAACTTCTTTATGGATGTTAAAAGAATGAAAACTGTTTGAGAGATATGATTCCTTCGCCGATCTTCGAATTTCGCGCTTTTTATATTTATTTTATTTTTTACATATTTTCTCGCTTTTTTTTCTATCTCCCTCCCCCCCCCCCTACTATTTTCCGATTGATGATCTCGTGGATAGAGAGTAGTTTCTCCTTCCATCGTAAATTTTCTCTTACTTTAAACATGATTCTATTTCGAGAATTTCAGGTTTTTTGACCGGAATTTCGATCATGCCTGTAATCGATGAAAATTCGCTGTGAAATTTCCTGACAACCCATAAAACCTGCACACGTTCAGGCTTCGCCAAACCACCTATGGAATGAATACCTTCCAACCGCATTTTTCTCTAATGGCATAGCCTCTATCTGCATTATTTACATTGATATGTGATGGATATTTTGTTGAACGTTACATTGATAAGATGTCTTCTTTCAGCTCTTGAAATCCCCTTTTGAAGAGGAACCCATGTACCAGTTCTATCAAAAGGATGTTCAACAAAGAGCGACTCTTTGGTACTCAGCTGATGGCTCTGAGTCGGACTTTGAAGATGATGCCTCCAGTAAGTTCTCTGACACTGAATACCAACCGGTGGTGAAACCTCCGGTCTTGCAGTCCCAGATGTCTGCTATGGATTTGGTGCATGGAGAGGCTGGCCAACGAACACTTTGGTGTGAAGTGCCAGAGGTAAGAACTGACCACTACATACACAGGGTGTTGATATTTAAAATTCTCCTTTTAAGAATTCCCTGTTGTCCAGTAATAATCAACACATCTTCTCAAAATTGGAGAGAATATACTTTTATAAATTTTTTGTTTAAGGAAATAAATTTAAATACATTTTTTATTTTCTATGTTTTAGCAATCATTTTCCTATGTTTTTTGTGGTATTAATATAAAATTTTATAAAGATCTGTTAATTACTACAAGCAAAAGATGACAGATTGAAGAAATTTAATTATGAGCACTCGGTATTTTGAAGAATTATAATTATTAGCACTCTGCACTTTAATTTATAGATATATTTATATATATTAGCATACATCATGAATTTATAATTAAATCGCCCTGTCATAAAAGACAGCAAAAAAAAAATATAGCTTAGACCACCATTTTAATTAACAAAAAATTATCTCTAAAGTGAGAAAACTATTTATTAAAAATTTTTGCTTAATCAAACCTTCAAAGTTATTACAAGTGAAGAACCGATTGAGGGATAAAAACTTTTTGTGTCTTTCTTAAAATATTACATTACTTGACTGATACAATATACATATTAACTTTTATTATTGGATGACCCAATTAAACTTTTCTCAGATGTCTGGTAAGATTACCATTTCATTGGTCAGTAACCTTATTTAATATTTATCCAAGGAATTTTAAACGTATATTTATTTAAGATAAATCTAAAATTATGATGTTTGTTATACACAGAAAAGAATCAAATGGAAACGTTAAAAACAAAATGAAGGCTCAATGCCAATCTAGATATGTCTAGATATCTTCCTGCTATTCCTCTTTGCATCCAACAATGCCATTTAAATCTATTTACACATACAAAAGTTGCAATAAATAACAAATACCTTTCTCAAATGTTGCTAAGCATGCTGGTCAACTTTTTATATTTTGTTCATGTTATATATACCTCTTGTTTCAATTAAATAATTTAATTTTAGGTAATTGAAAGTGGGATTTTAAAGTCGATATCTTCTAAAGATCGTAAGATACAGGAAGCCATGTTTGAGGTCATAACATCTGAGGCATCATATCTAAAAAGCTTGAATTTCTTGTTTGAACATTTTGTGCAATGTCCGGAATTTTGTGGAACTGAAAAAAATATCCTTGATAAACGAGAAAGACATGTCTTGTTTTCTGATATACAGCCAGTCAGGGATGTTAGTGCTAGGTAAGTTAGTTTCTTCTTATTTTAATGGGCAGTTATTTCATATTGTTAGGTTCAGTGTATTTTTGATATTAAGTGTTAAGTGTGAAATTTTATCGCACTTTTTTTAAGTTTAGTTCAAAATTAATTAGCCATTGGAATTAAGTAATTTAATATTTAACTTAAAAAAGTCATGTTTCTTTAGATTTCTTTTAATAGATAAGATTGAATACAAATTACTTACTTAATTTTGAAACTCTACGAAATTTGCAATTAATTTAATATAATACTAAATTAATTTAATTATAAATGGTTTTTCTTGCATATTTATTGATTTATTAATTTAAAGCAGTTATTTATTCTATACATATTTAAGTATTTCATGCATAGTAGAAACTTCACTCATAAACAAACAATAAATTACTAAAATTTAAATACAGTTGAATATTTTCTTAACGAATTATGAAACTTATATAAAGTTTAATTTATTTCAAAAGAGCTTTTTTAAAATGAGAAATATCATTAATTTGTTTTTACATTTTGATCTATAGTTATGTTTATTTTGTTTAAATTTTAAATAAAGTTGTATTTCTGTTGTAGGCTTCTGGCAGATTTGGAGAAGCGATGGTTAGAAAATATTCTTGTAAGCAACATATGTGATATTATCTACAATCACGCCAGTAATTATTTTTCTGTATATGTGAAGTATTGCTCTAATCAACTTTACCAAGAACGACTATTGCGAGAACTGAAGTAAGCTTCTTAGTTCAAGCACTTCTATTTCATTTAAGCTTTCTTAATTTTTTTTTAATATTAAAGTTGAAACAATTTCTTGGGGTGCTTTATCACTCGATTTGTCTGTTCCTATTTTTTTTTTTTTTTAATATTTCAACTTATTCTAATTTGAAATGACGAATTGCTTATATAATTAGACAATTTTCTAGTAACAAAATCAAAAAATTTCCATTACTATCTTGTTTTAATTTGCATCTTTGTTTTTCTATAATAAATGAATTCAATATATGCTTTCAGTTTTTAGTATCAATATATTATACAATTTAGTTCAATTCACTTGTTTTTGTCTCATAATTTGATGTCAATTTATATCTTTTAAAATATTTTTCTGAGAGGTATATTTTTACAACTTTAGCAATTGAAAGATATAAATACATATCAGATAATCAAAAAAGATTATATTAAAATTTTGGTTCTCACGGTTTTGGATATTTCTTAATTTTCATTTTGTCTTTTTATGCGAGTTTTAAAAATTAATTTCCTTATTTTTTAGAGAAAAGCGCCCGGAGTTTGTCACTGTTCTAAAGCGGTTGGAGTCCAACCCAGTTTGTCAAGGATTAGATATGCATTCTTTCCTAATGTTACCCATGCAGCGGATAACACGGTTACCATTATTGATAGATGCAATATTTCATCGTCTGTCTCCTGATCTTCCTATTCATGAAAGTTGCAAAATGGCTTTGGCAACAGTAAATAAGGTAAATATAAAAGATGATATATAAGAGTCATCACAAGTTTTTCTCTTTCTCCCTTACTATAACTAGAATACATTTTAAGCATCTTAATTGAGACAGCTATTTTTAATATGGCAGTTTTAGGTGCAAAAATGCTTACTTAAATAAACTAAAAGGAGTTTTTTCCATGTTTTTTTCTTTATCTAAAAATATTTTATTAAAATTCATTGAGAATAAAAATTGTTTAAGTCTAAAAACATCAAAATATCAAAGCAAGTTAAATTAAACAAATTTATTAAATAGTTAAGAAATAAAACTTGGTGTCTTTAGCAGAATAATTATAAATATTATGTGAGTTGAGATAAATTTGGTGCTTTTTTATTCAAATAGATTTTTCATGGATTTATTTTCACTGCTGATATTGGCATTAGAGGCATTTTGACTAAAGCTCTTAAAATGTTCATTTTGCTTTGATGTTACAAATTTTAAGTATAAAAAAAATAATTTCTCATACAAAATCATAAAGTGTTTTTTCATTCCATATAGCTTGTAGCAGAATGTAATGAAGGTGCACGTAAAATGGAAAGAATGGAAGAAATGTTAGTCATTAGCCAACAGTTGGATTTTAGGGACTGCAAAGTATGTTGTTTACAGTTTTCTAGCAAAATATCTAGTTTTTAAATAATTTCTTCCTATAAGTGTCAGTTAGCTACAAGCATGTATTGTACATTAAATAATGGTTCTGTGTGAAAAAGCTTTTTAAAGCCAAACTATTTGAATTGAAAGGACAAATTCTTTGTAAATGTTTGTAATGCTAGTAACTGTTTTTAGAATGCAGGAGCTGTGGTATCAATTACAATAACAATTATTTTGTATAAAAATTATTTACCATTTGTAATTGAACTATAAATTATTTACAGTTTGCTTTGTAATTTTTTACAATTTCTAAATGAGCCATAATATAAAAAAGTTATGTTATAAATTGGAATGTTCATCTCATGTTCGAGCAAATGTTTATTACCTATGTCCTTTAATTTGATAGTTATTTGAAGGATTAACTACTTGTTGTGTACAATTGATAATTTTGTTCTCATTTTATAGGGTTTAGGTTTACTGTCAGCCTCTCGCTGGCTTGTTAAAAAAGGAGAACTGGTTCAGCTTCTTTTGGATACGTCTAATCGTAGAACATTTGGGAGAAGTAGTCGTTGGTGTAAAATTCAACTATACCTCTTTCTTTTTACTGATTTATTGGTGGTTACAAGGAAGAAAAGGTTATTATACATCTTGCACTTGACTTTTTTTTTCACATAGTATATTTATAATTTATATTTTCATATTCTAAACTTTTAAAGTTACTATTTAACAACTGGCTATCTAAATTTTGTTCTCCTGATTAATTTTTTTCTGTGTACTAAATTAATTTATTCAAATAAATTGAAGTTTCCTATTTTAAGAATTATTATGAATATTTTCTAAAACTGACATCAAATTTAAGTATTGATCTATAAATATTCTAAGATTTTGAAAAAAAAGATAATTTTTTAATGTTTGCTAATTTTTTTTTTTAGAATAATATATTTTGTAACTTTATTTCAATATAGTGATGACAGCTACTCTGTAGTTGATTTCTGCCCACGCAACATGCTGCAAGTCTTGTCTGTTGATGAAAACATGCCTCCACTTCCAATGCGCCTGCCATCTAGCTACCGAAACCTCTTTCAAATTATAATGCTGAATAATAAAGAAGGAAAGACAGTTGAAATGCTTTTGAGTTGTTTACTTGAGTAAGTATTATGTAAAAATATGCTGTCATAACACAAAGTGCTATTGTCATAAATTAGAATATTTTTGATCATCCATACATTTGGCAGTCTGTTATTTAAGAAGCTATAGATATATTTGTCTTCTACTGATGTTAACTTTCATGAAGTCAGTAAAATCATGATCCTCAGTTTCTCCCTGAAATATAATTGCTTAATTACTTGTGGGACAGAAAAATAATTAAAAGTAATTGCTTTTCCAAAGTATTTAAGTCTGGCTGTTATATTTTCTCTTAGGTTATGTCAGTAAGAAATAAGTAATTTTAATTATTATATATATATTTTTTTATTTTTCACACGAGTTATAATATTAGTTGCTGGAAAGAAAACTGTGATGAGGTTAACTGGGAAATGGTTATAATTTATATTTTTATGAATACGGAGCTCATCAGTGTATTATTCATGTATAACTTAAGTTCCAAAAAACCTGGTTTTAAAAAAGTTTTTAACTTTGTAATTCTTTACGTGTTTTTTCTTGTCAAAACCACAGATCAAAGTTTATTTCATAGTAGATGCATCGTTCAATTCTTGTAATTAGTACCAACTTTACAAAAATGAAATTGTAATTTGTACATTTACTACCAAAATTGAGGATTTTTTTCAGGAAGTTATTATGAAAAATATAACTAATTTGAAAAGTGACCAACATATTTGTAATACTATAATAATAAATTATACCCCTCTAATAAACCCTAAAAGTTTCAATTTGTTGGGCCACAATATTGAATAAGATTACGTATTTCAGGAGTGATAGAACAAGATGGATGGATGCTATGACTCCAGTGAAATCTGAAAACCCGGATGAAAAGATATACGAAGAATGGGGTATGTATATTATAAAATGTACTTTCAAGCTATTTTTACAAGTTGTGCAAATAAGTTGTACCCATAAGATCATATCCTTAAAGTGTAAGTTTCTATACTGAAATAATGTTAAAAAAAGAATATTTGGTGGCTTTGCCGAGTTTGATGCCAAATATGCCAACTTTTTTAAATTAAAAAACTCTCAATTGGTAGGGTTTGGTTATTCGATGTTATTAACATTAGCCGAGAAATTTGAATCCTTAAATGTTGCCGAATTGTACTCATTTGTATCTGAACTAGATGTACAAATAGAAACATGAGTTGAAGCATATTTTTAGTGACTGTGACCACATTCCCACTGGTTTATATCTGTGTACTATAATCACAGTAAAAAATAATTATATGTTAACATAATTTTTTTTTAATAAAAATGTAATTTTTTATAATTTCTGTTGATGTAGTTTCTTTTATTTTTCCCTCTTGGAAAATCTTTCCAACTGCTCTTGTTGTCATTTATTTTGAACTATATCAATTTAATACAATCACAATTTGCAAAGGTCATTGAAAATTACTCTCTTTCAAACATTTCAGTCTTGTAAGACAAAAAAAAAAAAATCAAACTTCTACTGCAAAAGAACAAAAACAAAATTTATCTCTTTCAAATATGTTCATTTTGAAAAAAAAAATTGCTTGACAGTTCAGAGTGGAATATTTTATTTGGCTGTCTTGCATTATTTTTGCTTTTTAATAGATGTATAAAGAAGCTAACTAAAGCTAAATTTGAATTTCTATTTTAGATTGGCCACAATTTCAGTGCACTCATGCTTACACTGCTCAGCAACCTGATGAACTATCATTAGAAGAAGCTGATGTGGTAAATGTATTAAGAAAAATGGCTGATGGTAAGATATTAAGGGCAAAATGTCTATTATTTCAAATTTTCTACAATTTCTCAAAACAAATGTATGTGTAATGGGTCCATTGCTGCAAAATTTATTTCATTGCTCTATTTGCTTTGAATTACATTTTCAAAGGCCTAGCTTATTTTTTGTCGAAGTTTTTATACTTAGGATTTTGTCTTTGGTGCAATTATGTTTGTAGGTAATGAGATTAGGAAAAGAAACTTCCCACTCCTGTTGCACTTAAAGTAATCTTGGTTTTGTAATTTTTTCCCCCTGATTCATCAGTATGATTTAGTACATAGTGCAAACATTTCTTAAGAACAGTAATAATACTTACTAGACCCTTGCAATTGAAGAGAACAATAATGGCTTAAGAGCCATAATTGAAAAAAAAAAAAAAAAAAAAAAAAAAAAAATCCTTATTAAAAGCTCAGTTCCCAACATTTCTCAGTTAGCTTTATTATTTCACATGGTACAGTTCAGCAGAAACGTTGATTTCAGGTTTTTGACTGATATTTCAGTACTTTTGAATGCAACTGGATTTAATTAGGTTCACCTGTTAGTCAACATAATATAGCTGTTTGATTTCTGAAATTTTTTGAAAATGTGATGTTTTTTTGCTAGCTTTCATAACTTTTGCATGAATTTCAGCTTTTTTGCTTGGGAGCTGCACCATCTCTTTATTACTCATTCCCTGTGTAAATTTCATTTAGTTTAATAAGTCAATTTATTAGGTTAATTTTACATCTTGTAAATCAAATATGTTACAAATCAAATTTAATGGATTTGAAAAAATATCAAATCTCAGTTAAAATTTTTTATTCCTTTTTGAACAAGAAAAAGTAATTTCAGGGAATCAAGTACGTAAAAAAAAAAAAAAAAAAAAAAAATCAAATGGATTTGAGAAAAAAATACCAAATCTCAGTTACTTTAACATGTCATCCCTTTTTGAATTGAAAAAATTAATTTCCAAGGAAGATTAAGTTTTTACTATATTATAGATTACAGTACTAAAAATATATATAGATTAATTTTGTAGGACAGTTTTGGCAGTCCTTCAGTTCTACCTATTCCCATGTTGAGAAACTTAAAATCAATAATACATTCCAGATTTTTTAATTTTTAGAAAATGTGTCACTTATGCTTTTCTGAGGTATTATTTATACCATGCTTAATTATTTACTAACATCTTTCACGTGTTGTTATCAATTTTATTTATTGAAAATTTGTCTTAGGGTGGTTTGAAGGTGAACGAATTCGTGATGGAGTGCGTGGTTGGTTTCCATCTTCGCATGCTGTTGAAATCATCACTTCACATGTCAGAGCTCGTAATCTACGCCAGAGGTATCGACTTCTAATGTTGTCTCAAACATACTTAGAAGAGCAGTATAAAGCTCAAGCATTACAGACAAAGAAATAAAATTCATAAAAGTAGAAAATTTCATGAAGTTGCCACATTTCATTTGCCATATTTTTTGGGCTGAAGCAATTATGTACATTTTTGTAATCTCATTTTTTTTACCTGTTTATGCTTATCATTCCTTAGTGATTGCTCATTTTGTATAATAATTTAGCTTATAAATGCCATCTAATTTTTTGTTGTGTTGATAATTTGTACATATTGTTTCTTTTTAATCAATTCTTTTTTGTACATTTGTATTTTTATATAACCCAGTAATCACTGGAAGTTTTGTTCATTGACTAGTAGTTGCTGTTAATTTTATCACTGAAAGTTTGGCTCATATTTTATAAATCTATCATTGAAGTATAAATAATTTCTCATCCTAATAGTCTGTAGACCTAAAGGGACCATTTTTTTTTTTTTATAAATGTGAGATTTGAATAAAGAGTATGAGACTCTTCAAGTTTCATTTTTTAACTATTAAAAAGCAGTTTTGTGAAAATTGAAATAAGAACGAAAATAAATCTATTATTTTGGTGCTATACATTTATAACTAGTATATTTGATAGAGAAGTACATTATAAATTTAAATGTAGTGCTACTTGATTAAATTTTTTAGCACTAGTCAATATTTTAAACTTTTATACCTCTTTTGTGGTGCTCAAAATTGAAAATTTCACTTAAATATTTTGTACTTATAAGCCAATAAAATCCGAACCACTTAACAAGACAATCAAAAGACAATTAATGTGTCAACTATTAAACGTTTTTTGTAGTACTTGCTATAAGTTACAATTCACGAGTCTTAGATTTTCCTGAACTAAGGTTCTACTAAGCAATTATTTTTATAAAATTGGAAGTTCTTTTTGATAAATAACTGTTCATTTTACGAAGCAATAAGATAAAAAATCAACTTTTCCATATTGCAATAAATTCAAATGTTCCTGTGATGTGCCTATTCTTACTTACCTCACAAAGAATGTAAAAGTCTTTTTTATATAACAAAATGTTAACGTTAGAGAATTTCTTAATATTATTCCAAAACTGTTAGTTCACAGTTAAAATAATTAAATATTGAATTGTGCATCATTGTATCTTTTAATTCCTCTAAATTTTTATTAGAAGTACTTAGTTTGTAAGAGTACATTTGAAAATGTATGTTTATTTGTTAATAAAACCAAGTTAACAAAATTGTTGTTAGGCTTTGGAAGTTTCTTTATTCAAAGGTAAAATTGCATTTATAAAGTAATTGTAATCTTACGATAAAATGTTTGTTAAGTGTGGTTGTCGCAACAAGATGCCTTTTTGTATTCCTCTTGAATTTATATTGAATTGGGGAGTTATACTCGTACAGTTTTTGTTTACTACATTCATGCAAGATATTTTTCAAAAGCAAATATATGTTAGTCCAAGAGCAGATTAAATTTTAAAAAAATTGTGTGCATCTGAAATATTGCTTCAAAATGTTTCAATTTGCAATTAGAAAGAAGTAACTTATAAATACTACTATAAATTCTTTTTACACATTTAAAAACTTTCATGTTCCATTGCATTGAACTTTTATTCCTCATTTTCTCTTGAACAAGGACAGTTATATAAGTCAGTGACTTAAAAAAAAAGCTGTCTGATCATCCTCTTATTATTAAGTGTTTAATTGATAATTATTTGTGGCAATGCTTGTGAAATGTCCAGATAATATCTTGAGTAATTTGTCTTCTATCAAACTGAAAAGCAGATCGATAACATGTTTGTTTTGATTATGGAGAGAATTTCGCTAGTTAATAAAACATTACTTTTTAGTGTGGAAAACAATTAACGAAACTAAAGAAATATTTTGGGAACTCTGTTTCATCACTAGGCATGTTTCACAAGTGATTAACAGAATTCATTGAGGCCATACCGACTAGGAGCTCCCTAGATGTCCATGAGGCAACAACTGAGGAAATGGTAAACAAAATCCATATAGTGTTAGAAGACAGCTAACTTGTGCACCTTCACATGCAAAGTAATTCAAATTAGTGTATCTGTATTCAATATATTGCAAGACCATTTGTGTATGAAAGAGTTATCAGCAAGATGGGTACAGCGAGAAATGAAACTAAACAGAAGGTAAACACAAATCTCATCTCAATCTTCGTGTTAAGCTAGTTTTCTCTTATATACTTCACCTCAGCAAAATGGCCATCACATACCAATGTAAATAATGCCGATAAAGACAGGCAATCTGCAGGAAAAGAGGTCGGAGGTATGGAAGTCCTAAACACTCGAAGTCTGTGGTTGTCAAACTTGCAAAAAGACCAATAAAATTGTAATGCAGATTTGTATCGAGCTCAGGAATTATCAAAATTTTAGTAAAAAGAAATCTGAAATCCGTGTTTCAGTTTAACTGTACCATGTCTAACACGTGCAAATCTTTTGCAGTAACATCAGCGACTATTATGTTGGAGTAACATCCGAAGAAAATTATCACGAAATAACGTATTTCTCGGCGATAGTTTCCGCAATAGAAAAATATTCCCTCTTCCGAAGTGGATTCCAACATTACATGCGATTTGATAGTTCCATGCGTTTTCCGGTGATGACTTGAGAATTCTATGTGTTTTCTGGAGATGAGGGTGAATCAACTGGTTTCCTCGTCAGTATGAGTTATGCCGCAGGGTTGAACATATTCGAAAATTTTCTTTTGAAAAAAGATTTCTTTTCTTTGACGGAATTTTAGGAAAGAAAAGTAAAAATTTGCAGCGGAGGAAGAAAATGCAAATTCACGAAGAAAAGTTGGGGAAAAAATAGCAGAAGTTCAAGAGAAGAAAAAAATACAAAAAAGTGGATTTTGACAAAAAGGCGGAAGAATCTCATTCCTAGAGACCTAATTAATTTTCCCGCCATCATCCAAATCGAGCTGAAACTTGGCAGATAGATTCGATGACAATTAATTCTATCAAATTTTGGCAGCTGTCACTGTCACTAAAAGGGTGATTCTGCGAAATACCAATGAACCAACTTGCCGTCATTCAATCGTGCTGAAGTACCATTTAATCGAACATTGAAGAAACTCTTTCCTGTTGCCAATTTGTATTAATAAATAATAAAATTGTTTTAATCAGAATAAATAAAAGATATTTGGATGCAAGTGCATAAATTTAATTATTTATTATATTAAATTTATGGACTTGCATTATATTATTTTATAGTATAACTTTTAGTTCAATTCTTAATTTTCTGTTAGGATAATCAAAAAAAAAAGTTATGTCCCATACTTTTTTAGAATTGTTTGCTTTAAAATAATTCTATTTTTATACATCTGAAGTTGAAAAAGTTTCATGTTTCACCTCATTTTATAGTGCAGGATAAAAATTGGATAGGAAGACATAAAAACAGTTATGCTAAAAACAAGACAGCTCTTGATTGTTCAAATCTTTCTATAGCTTCCAATATCTTTCAACTTTTTTCTATATCGTATCCTTTTTATAAAACTTTTTATTATAAATATTGAAAATTAACTTAATGCAAATGCATTTAAGTCATTATGCATTAATGATTATTTTATTCTTATACTGAATAATATTTTATGACAATGCATTTAAGACATTTAAATACTTCAACACAGATTTTAAAATGGTTTATTTTTACAATTCTTAAAATAAAATTTCAAATGTTTTCAGAACAAAAGATCTAAATGAGCTGGGTTGCTCATTTTGATATAATGTATAAAAATAATCATGCAAGATCATAATTATCAAATGGAAGCAAGTAATTTTGAAGTACAGAATAATGTTCTCCACTGATTTTGTGACTAGGTCTAATGTGAAATTCCTTTTGCAGAACAAATACATTTTTGAATTTCCAATGCTGGCTTTTCATCCACTATACCAAAAACCAATATATTAAACTAATCATATAAAACCAGTTTCCAGCCAAGGTAAAACAATAAATTCAAAAAATCTCACAATAACTCCCATTTGTTGTTTGTAGTTCACAAATATATAAATACTACCATTAAAGGGCTTCTTGAAATGAAAAATTCTTAAACAATGAAAAAGATCTTTTGTGGTGACTTCCAAGCAAATGAAGCTATGAAATTAACTTGAAATTCTGTGTTGTTTGAAGTATCAATCTCTATGCCCAGTTACATTTCTGGAAGTTGTAGTCTGGCATGAGTAGTTTGAGAATCCAGATTGATCGCAGATAAGACTGGATTCTGAATTCATTCATTTACTTAGGATGACCTTTCCAGAATCTTCCTTGCCTCTGTATTTAGTCTTTCCCCTTGTCCAGGGCAAGTAACGATATTTGATCATGTGCTGTAAAAAGAATATTGTTGGCATATTTAAACATGAAAAAAAAACTAATAATAAAAAATTGCTTTGTTAGGAATCTAACTGAAAATAATGATTAAATACTAAATCATACATCTGTACATTTAAAAAGAAATTAATTACAAATTAAACAGTAAATATACTATGTCAAATGTAAAACAAACTGAGACTGACAAAGTTTATTGCTATTTATTTAGCACATAAATTTTAACTATTTATATTTTGCAATTAATGTAATATTTTCCCATGACATGACACGATCAAGGGTTGTGTTGCTAGTACAAATTATTCCTTTATTCTCCTCTGTCCATCTTTTATACTAGTTTTTACTGAAACCCATATAAACCGACCTTTTTACTTATACATGAAATATTCAACTTTAATTTCTTTGTTAATGTGAGTTATAAAATATTTTCTTCGACAATTCTCACTCAAATTTATTCTACAAACTTTTGTTCATTTTACAGACTTGAGCATGGTGAAAATCCGTAATTTCTTATTGATTTACACACCAACAAAACGAAATCTAAATGACAGGGTTCATAAAGCTTTTAAAAAGTAAAAATTAAATAATTTTTAAGGACTTTTTAATTGCCATTTATTAGGAACTCTTATAATCTGATACATGGATAATGGTGGCCACATAAAGAGAAAAAAAAAAGCTTATTGTTTTCGTATTCATGAACACCAAACACTACATCATAATTACCATTTATCCACATTACCTATCCTTTCATCCACAAGTCCCAAAAGGAAAACTAACTAAGTTTGCAATAAAAGCAAAATTTTCCATCTACAAATTCGGGTAAACGCAGTAAGAAAATGGGGATTTTTTTGCTAAATTACACCATTGAATGGCTGCAAAACTTCCTATAAAAATAAAGCAATCCACTAAAATTGCAGTAATTTGTAATTTTCCCCCATACCCATCAAGAGAAAAAAAAATTACCTTAAAATAAGAATCAGGAAACATGTTGCTACAACAAATTGATTTTTCAAACCACCTCGAACATAATAAAAAATGCTTAGAATATCAAATTTTGAAAGAAAAAGATCATAAATTCAGTAAAAAGTAAAGAGGGAAAAACACAGTACTGCAGTGACCTTTCAATTAAAAAATTCTGAGTTTTGTCCTGTTATCAAGTGTTTAACAAATGTTACTAGTAAAAATGAAAAAGGTGATTGGTTAAGCTCATTTCAGCTTTTTATGGCCACAAATATGTTTACCCATAAGAAAACACAATATGCGTAAATTTAACGAGTTATTTGTACATTCTAAATTCGTACAATGTCTGGCTAACCCATACAAGTTGAAAGGTATTCAAAATATATTATTAAATAAATTCTCCCATTGTAAAAATATGTATTGCATGAACTGCATTTATATTTGTAATTTGAAAATAAAAACCATTTCTTTATGTGTCATTATTTAACCATGAGAAGTTAAAAATACAGTTGCTTGACATTTTCAAACGAATAATTAAAAAAAAAAAAAAAAAATTATTGATGTTTCTTGAGTTCTTGACAGGTATAGAAAAAAAAACTTACAAATTACTGAGATTTAAGTGAGTTGCTTTATTTTTATAAGTATTGCAGCCATTCAACGGTGTAATTTAGTAAAAAAAATAAACATATGCTTAAATGCACTTGTAACATTAACCAACTAGAACTTGGCAGACACCATAACAATTTAGAATACCAATCTACTAATAACATTTCATGTACATAAGAAATAAAAAGAAAATGCCTTGTGTTTATGGAAACCAGCAATTTCAAGCAACTCTGCTGAAGATAAAAGAATAAAACTGTACCAATAAAAGATAGATCGAAACCGGTAGAAATGGATGACGGGAAAATTAAATTGGTTGACACTATGTTAAGAAAAATAAGGTCACAATTGAAAATTAAGGACCTAGGTTGAAAAATAAAGGACTTTAACCCACTGTCGGTCATAGGAATGGGCAAAATTCTACAGCTGTTTTCCCTGCAATAATTTTTAAATTATATTTCTAATTCAAATACATATTATTTTGAAATTATTTTTTATTTATTTAGTTTTAGATAGGTTATAAACTATCATCCTAAAAAAAATATTTTATTTATAAATTTAAAAATGTAGTGTATTGCTGGAAAACCTGGGGATCAAATGACGTATATATACGTGCATGACTGTCAGTGGGTTAACCCATTGACGGTCAACCATGTATATATACGTCATAGGATCCCCAGTTTTTCCAGCAATACATAACATTTTTAAATTTATAAATAAAATATTTTTTAGATATTTTTATTAGGATGATAGTCTATAACCTATCTAAAACAAAACAAATAAAAAATAATTAAAAAAAATTATGTATTTGAATAAGAAAAGAAGTATTATTTAAAAATTACTGCAAAGAAAACAAGTGGGGAATTTTGCCCATTCCCATGACCGTCAGTGGGTTAAGGGCTCTTTTATAAGAGCCTACCAAAAACAGGGTTTATACTCAATCTATGATAGTAAAATTCAGGAGTTGCTAAGGAGTTTTTCAGGGGTTAAGTATAGTAAATTCGGGAGTTAACCGGAGAAAAAAAAATTACATGTCTTATAATATAGTTTTCCTATTATTGTCCCATTATTAGCAATTATTTCTTAAGGAATGTTTGGGACAGCAAAGACACTATGAAGCAAGTGATTAATAAAATCCCAACCAAGCAAATAAAAACTAAAATACTTTATAAGCATAGTAAACAAAAAATAACCAAAGATTTTAATTACTTGGTAAATAAACAACAATGGATAATTTTAAAAATTAAGAAAATAAAGTATTACCCTGATTTGCCTCTTCATTGTTATTCCAAAGAGGGTGAGAAAATACAGCAGTAAAATAGGCCAAAACACGGGCACATTAAACATCTGAAAGAATGTGCAAAACAGGGCCACTAATGTTGCTTTTGTGGTTGAGTACCTAAAAAGACAATTAGATGTTTTCTTTTTAAATCATACATAAAATCTTTTAAATTTAACACATTCTTATATTATTATACACATATGTAAATGCATTAATTAAATTTAATGCATACCAAAATTTAAATTCTGGCAGACGTCTTATAAACGGCCGGAATTCTTCATTCATTTTAGTAGGTAGACTTGGACCATCATCTAGAAAATAATAAGAAATTTTAAATACAAAGATGAAATTATAAAAGCCATAAACTGAAACAGCAAAACATTAGCAAGAAAATAAAACTTTGTAATCTTATATTTTAATGATAGTTAGTGCAAGTACATTGAGTGTAACGCAATGTGGTCAGCCGAGCCTATATAAGACAACAGTTGTCTGGTAAAGCTCTTGGGTCATTTCTTCTTTCTGCAATGACAGGTTATTAAGTTTTAAGTGACTTTGAACGAGGCGTTGTAGTCAGCACATAAGAGATGAGACATAGCATCTCTGAGGTAGCAATGAAATTTGGATTTTAGTGTACGACAATTTCACAAGTGTACCGTGAATATCATCAAATCTCTAAAACATTAAATCCTGACATATGTGCAACAGGAAAAATACCTTGAAAGAACGGGACAATCAACGACTAATAGGAATCTTTAAACAAGACAGATGTGCAACACTTCCTCAAATTGAAGTGGATTTCAATGATGGGGCATCAATAAGTGTTAGTGTGCAAACAGTTAAACAGACAACCATTGGTATAGGCTTCTGGAGCTGAAGGCATACTTGTGGATATTGTTGATTGTGTGGTACAAAGATTTATTTATGCTTACAATTGTTTTGGATGAATAAAGTATAGAGGTATGGAGGCAACCTTCCAACCCTGAGAATCCATGGACCCCACATACCTAGAGGGGACTGCTCAATCTGATGGAGCCTCTGTTATAGTATGTGACATGTGCAATTAGAAATGGGACCCCTAATACATCTAAAGATGACTCTGACAGGTGACGTAAGCATCCTGTTCGATCACCTACACCCATTCATGTCTTGTACATTCTGATAGAGCAGGGCAATGCAAAACCCCTCACATCTAAAGTTAGTTTCAAGAACCCTCTTCTGCTTTTAAACAACACTTCCATTGGCTACATAAATCCATAGACATAAACATTATTGAGCGTGTATAGCTCTGTAATGTACTGTTCAGAAATCTACCACCTCACACTCCTATGAATTTATGGAATACCCTGTAGGATTTTTGGTGGGAATTATTTCCACGATATCTACAGATATTAGTCGAGTTCATGCCATGTTGTGCGGCACCTCTGTGGGAGCCATACGCGATATTAGGCAGGTGTACCAGTTATTCTAGCTCATCAATGTACATCAGTAAAATTGATAAAAACAATAACAGGAAATTAATCACACAATGGTTTTTGTTATTAAAAGTGAGCATGAAAAAGTGAGCGGTACACAAAAACTTCTGATCATTAGAATTTATGGAAACCATATCAATCAATGAAGATTTTAATGCATTTTAAAAATTTCTTAAATAAATTTTAACGTTAGTCGAAAAGTTGCACTTAGTTTATAGGAATTAATCCATAAAATGGGAATTTTATTAAGGTTAAAATTTTGGAAAGGAAGCTAAGATATGAACAGAAAACGAGCAACACATAACTATTTATAACTTAGTAATTTAAAATGAATAAATTAAATTTATTTTTAAGGCAATTTATTTGGCATTAACATGACAAAAAGCATTAATGATGGAGCTATTAAATTTCTAAAGGAATAGTTGCAACACTTTTAAAATAAGGAATCAAAATGATAGAGGTATCAAAACACTTTTGAAATAAGAAATCCAAATGTTTGAGGTAACTTATATCAGTCCTCATTTTGTAACAAAATTAAATTATTTGAACTGAATTACTTCAATTCAATTTTACTTCAGATAAGTTGAAGATTTCTATTTTATACGTTGAATTAATTAACAAAAAAAATCAACAAAATCTATATTACAAAGGACCAAAAATACATCTTTTTTGTTTGTTGATTTGACAGGGAATGACCCTATAGTACACTGCGACTCATAATTATAAGGACAGTTGTAATTTCACAGTAATAACGCCAAAAGAACTTCAAATGAGCTATATGCATACAACATAAGTTTTTGTAACAACACACTTTCAGTATACTTTTCAGCAAAATACATGAATAAATTATGCTAATTTTTCAAACAGTTATGTATTTTTGCAAAATTTAATTGGTTCAAAATTATAAGGACACCTGATTTATTTTACCATAGCTACCAAACATGCACACAATCGCAGGTCGATATTCAAATATTTTAACTGCAGGTCTAAGCTGGTGGCTATTTTTTTTATTTAGTACCATATTTGACCTGTATTGATTTAGAATGCCCCGTGGAAAAGAACTTACTAAAATTGAAATGAGTGAAACTTGCATGGAAGTGGCAAATCTATATGTGATATTAGTAATGTTAAGAGATCGGAGACGAACTGTTTGCACGGCTATCCAAAAAAATATGCATTCTCGCCGAATTGCAGATGCTTTGAACAAGGTTTCAAGGTCAACTGTTACTTGTGGTTTGAATAAATGCAATACAGTTAAATACATAAATATGAATAAAAAACCGTACTTGATGAAAAGACATCAGCTTTTGTAAAGAGAGGTAGCACTAAAATAGATGAAAGATAGTGTGAACTGGAAAAATTTCGTATTTTCTTAAAAACATTTTAATTTGGTTGATCCCGAAGGTTTAAAATGTTATTGAGTTGATTTAAGGTCCGAGAAAAGTATCAGATGGAGCAGACGTTTTAAGGGCGAGTCTTTGATGTTCTGGGGTGCTATTTCTTCTAGTGAAAAAACCGATTTAGTGATGGTTCCGACAACTGTAAATACACAGAAGTATCTTGAAATCTGGAGATACAGCTTTTAGAATATTGTTTGCCTTTATAGGCGGTGCAAACTTCATATTCAGCAAGATGGTGCATCGTGCTAAACTTTTAACAGAGTTCATCCTAGGAGTTTTTCGAGGGGCGGCGCGCCCTGCCTGTCCCTTTTTTTAATAGCGCCCTTCCTGCCCTTTTTCAGAAAAAATCACATCCTGCAAGAATTAAAAAAAACTTTCTTTTTTTCCCCCAACAGTACACGATACGGATCACCCCTACTGAAATCGCCAGTCGCGCATGCCCATTCATGTTCAAATGCGCAATGTATAGATCAGGGACTAAAATCATTGAATAGATACCCACATAACGTGCGTCATTAGTAAGTGAATTGTAGGGGGCCGTCTTACAATTTCCCAAGTGCTCATTAGTAAATCCAGATGGCCATTTCGTATGTGTTTTGATAAGCGTATTTCGCCAGATTTTTACCATGCCTCCTTCAAAATAGCAAAGAAAGGAATTTGAAAGGCTTGTTTAACTTAGTTAAAGGTGTATAACCATCAAATGTTTACCCTAAGAATTTAAAAAGAATATTTCTGTTTGGACACGCGTAATCGCGATGCCCTCTTGTTAAAATTAATGGGTGTTTTTGATAAAATTCTGTTACAAATTAATTTCTAAACATCCGTTTTGTATTTAAAATTAAACATCACAAGAATGCAATCCAAATCCCGGATTATTTCTGATTTAAAAAAAAATAAAACTTCTATTGCAGCCTACATAATAGCGACATGCACGGCAAAGAATCACCGTTTTAACGCTGAATTTGATCCGATTTGGAAAATAAAAAAATTTTAAATTCACATATTTTAGGACATAGTCCAAGTTCTTTAGTTAGAAAACTCCTTGTGATATCCCACAATGAATAATATTAAATTTAGAGAAACTCTATTCTTTGTCTGACAATGGCAAACCTAAGAAATAAAGTTTAATGTTGATTCATTTAAACTTTAAAAAAATGTGTAAGGGGATACATTGTGAAAAGTTCTTATCTTAACATTCATTACATCAAAACATTCTTATCTTAATTTTAATGTATTATAAATAGATATTTTTATAAAAAATTAATATTTGATGAAAATTTTACTGTGTAGATGGTTCTTTAATTTTAATAATTTTCTCGTTCCCATTCCAGCAGAAGTAAGACTGAAGCATTTTATCAGTATTTTGATATCTTTTGAGTTTCTGAGCAAGTCTTTTGCATAATTGTTACTTTTTTTTCTTCAAACAATCGAAAATTTAAAATTTATTGTGGTGGAAAAGTAAAACAATATTGAAATTGTGGCAGAAAACCTGTATAAAATGTCTCGCAATTTGCTAGAAAAGTACCCTCGTAGACAGGAGTTGCCCTTTTTTGGAAAATAGCACCCTGCCCTTTTTCATTTCTAGGATGAACTCTGTTTTAATTAATCAAAAAATGATTTGAAGAAAGAAAAATCAAGCTCTTAACATGGTCTGTGCATTCTCCTGAATTAAACGTTTGAGAAAACGTTTGGAGATACCTGCCAAGGAAAGTTTATGCAAACAAAAAACAATATGACTCATTGGCAGAGCTTGAAGATAATGTTTATAATGTACAGAGTGATAATAATTACTTGAACGAACTGGCCAGCAGTATGCCAGAGAGAATGGTTAATTGCCTCGAAAGAAAAGACTAATCAACCAAACATAGACTTCATTAATACTTTCCATTATTCAAGAAAAACTAAACTGTCTTTATATTTCTGAACATGCTAAAACTGTTGTTTTTCATGTTATTTTACTTCACTCTAAAGTAAAATGATGAAAATAGAGGTTAAAAATTTCTGATTGTCAATTTAAACAATGTATATGTTGTTAAGTCCATGTCTTGTATTTGGTTTTAGGATGAGAGTACAATAGATGCTGTCCTTATAAGTATAGGTTGCACTGTATTACATCAATATTTAATTGCTACCCACCTTCTGCCATCGCAGGATCCATTTTGGGTGTGAGAAAAGCCAGGAAGAGGTTCAGCTGATAAATACCTAAGGCATATGTAATTATATACCATCCCTAAAAGAAAAAAAAAAGAGGAATTTTTTACAGATGAAACAAAATATCACAATACTAGAATATCATTTGGTATAGCTTGTATTTCATTAAAACTTATTATAGGAACATTTCCGAGTTTAAATAAAATTGTTTCGTTATTAGAAATTGCAAGATAAATCGAATATTTTGGCAGAATTAATAGAGTTGAGATTATTCTTTTTTACAATTACCTTTCTTTCTAGATTAGAGTCCCATCTTTTTTTTAATACTAAAATAATCAGGGTTTTTTTTTCTCATAAAAAATTAATATTTATTCTTGAAAATATTGAATTATATGCTTTTTTCTCTCATCATACTCAGGAAAAGGCTCATTTTTTCTTTGTTAACGTCTTCCCTCGTACTTTTTCTAAAATTTCACTAACAAATAACTTTAATAAGAAATAAAGACTTTCCAAAGAAGATAGTATAGAAGCTGACATTAAATTTAAAATGATAAGGAAGTCAATAATTGCCTTTTTATAAGTGTATGGTTTAGTTATCAATCAAGATATCCACAGTAGTCAACTTCTGGCTGGCAATACAAAGTTTCTGTCAGAATATTAATAATATTATGTTGACCAAAACTAGTTAGGGTGGTTAAAAAAAAAAGAAAAAAATTTGAAACACATTAAGTAAAAAAAGTTGTTACATATCTTGATAAGAAACACTGTAAGAAAATGTTGAAGAAAAAAAAATAATAATATTTCCCAATTGTGGATTCACCTCAAAGTTTGGAGAAAAAACAAAAAATAACTACTTTTCCTAAATTTTTAAACGTTATATATTTGAAAGGCAATAGTTTGCAATGTGTAGAAAGAGTGGTATACCACAGGAAAACACTATTCTATACATTTCTAAAACATATATTAATAATTAAAAATAGTCAAAAATACATTTTTTTGTTAAATTATTTTTATGTAAATTGGGCACTAACGTTACTTCTTTCATATTTTTGTTAAAATTGTTTTATTTACTTCAAGAATTCACTTCAAAGTTTAGAATAAATATGAAAAATACCTTTTTTCCATAAATTTGTAGAATACATCAATCACTAAATTATCTAGGTGCATTCGTTTGTATTGTGTGGAATGAAGTAGATAGAACTTGGGAAAAAATCAAATTAGTAATTATTCAATAATAATCGTCCGCACATAACCTTTGAAACATTGATAAAAACTGTGTTTTGGCGGGTTTCAATATGGATGGCCTTTCTTGTGGTGCCCTCTCTTCCTTTGAAGCTCATAAACTTACTTGCTTATTCATTGGATCATAACGCACGTGGCTGTTATTGGGACTGCCATGAATACTGGTTGGAAATAATCTGACATATCAAACTGCATGTTGGGAGATCACTACAGAGGGATATATGCCTCTTATACTTCCATGAACTATCATTCAAATACATATTTAAAAACGTAGATAGTACTACAATAAGACCAACATCTTTCAGTGGGAACATAGGTCAAAAATTGAAGACCTGTAAAAAAACTCAACTGGCTGCTTTTTTATGTGTTGAATGTTCAATTCCTCAACTTGAGATGAATGTACTGAGCATAAATAAGTTATACCTTCTTCATATTTTTGCAGCAATTACATCAGGATCAATGATTTGGTAATTTATAAACCCAATCCGCTTTCACACTCCAGATGGCTAACAACAGAAAACAGAGTATTTAGACTATATGTGAGTGAATGTAAACCATTGAATAAACTCAAGCAAGTGGTATTCTTTATTTTAAATTGGTTTCAAATATAAAAAAAAGTTAATTTCCTGAAGGATCCAAGTTCACATATGAGGCAATTTGATTGTCTTGATACCTCCCTGAATATTTACTGGAAATCATAAACTCTATTATTGAACAAAATGCTTCCTTCCCTCGCCCATAAAATTTGATTTTGGCAATGATTCAGGGGCATTGGGTTCTGAAATCTTGAGAACTTTCCTAGGGAAAGACAATCAGACATTTCAAGAGAAGCAAATTTAACTTTATTGTCACTGATTACGTAGACATGATTATTTTGAATGCTTGTAATAGGACTCCTCCTTTGTTAAAGAAAATAACAAAAGAAGAACATTTAGTAAAGACTGGCACATCTGAAATAGCACAGCAGTATTGGAGGAAACAGGGAAAGACTGGAAGATTAGCTAAATCTGGCTGAGCATAATTCCGAAAAACACAATTTTTTAAGAAACTAACATGTTAAAATCACCACATATTTTTTTCTTCAATATTTTTTTAAATTTTAAAACTTTTATAAATTAAAACAATTTTAAAACTGTGCATTGGCATTTCAAAACCTCTTCTATATTTTAAATAGAATTGGTCGAAATTGGCCAATATTGTTTCGAAAGGCCAATTCACAATGTTCCACATCGGGATTGACCTGTATCTGGCTGAATTGACCAAAGTTTCTGAGCTACTGGGGACTACTGAAATCAGACTTCAACTTGTTTCCTTGTCACACACAAGCTGTGGAATCCTGCATCAAACTTGCAACAGAGACATCACAAAGAGTGGGTGGCGCTGACGCCAAAGACGTTAAGACAACACCTTATTCTTTTTTAAGATCCATAATGCCCGACTTTTCCACTAAAATTTCATTCCAAGTGCATCACTGGGATAGAAAGCTTGAAGAAAAGTGAACTAAACGAATAAAAGCATGTTTAAAAAAAAAAAATTGTTGGTACTGATTTTGCAGAAAAATTATTTTTAACAAAAAATTTTACTTATGAGTATTTTTAATTATGTTTTAAAAATGCATAGAATAGTGTTTTACTGTGTTATACCGCCCTTTCATTACACATTGCCACATCCAAATTTTAAAAAATTTAGTAAAAATAGTTACTATTTCTTGTATGTTCTCCAAACTTTGAGGTTAATGCGTGATCAGGAGATATTATTCTTTTCAAATTTTTTTTATTTACAGTTTTTCTTTTCAAGATATGTAACAACTTTTTTAGCCTAATGCATTTCAAAAATAATTTTTTTTTTTCGAACCACCCTACTACTACAAGTCTTTTTGTGGAAAAAATTTAAGTTTAGAATGAAAACTAAATAGGGTGATATGGGGACATTCTTGGTCACTCTTTTTCTAGGGTAATTAATAATCACCCACTTTTCAGTATTAAAAATACCATTTAAAAATAACTAAAATAAGGTAAAAACTCTTTATGTATTCTAGTTTCTTATACAGAATTTTAAAAATATATAAATTTGTATCAAATGAGATGGAAAAATATTTTATTTTCTACTATGAAAAAATTTTGTTTTCAAGATTTTCTAATAAAATCCAACTTTTTTTTTCTTAAAAAGATCTATATTAGTGCCACATTTTTGTAATTTTTTTTTTGTTGGTGCTGCTTTTCAACTACAGATATATTAAGCTTTTGAATCCCATGTATAATTTCTTTTAATTTGGTTACATAGGTATACTTATTTATATCCCAGTTTACTGCAATGATTCTTGGTCAATGGTATTTATTCTTTGGAATTCTTTTTTCATATTTCTATTTTTAAATATTACTTTATATACTTTTTTAACAAAAATTAGATCAGGTTTACAAATTCTTGGGCAAGTTTAGGATTAGCATCACCATCCTCTATTGAAGAGACTGTATCTAGATAACACTTCCTGCTCAAGAATAGTGTCAACTAGTATCGAGGACATTTCAAGTAAGTATTTAGGATATAGTAGTCGAAGAGTTTCACAGTCAAAATCAGAAGACAAATAAACACAAATTCAGCTGCTATTACAAATAAAATATTTCTAGATCAGGTGGCAGAAGGAAGCAAGGAAATCCAAGATAGGGTTGACACAAAACAAAAGAGAGGAAGTAGCAGCAAAAAATAAAAGAATGCACACCAAAAAAACACTATTGGCAAAGAAACAAAAGCTTTAGTTGATAATGTGGATGTTTTGAAAAATCTGATGAGGAGATAAAAAAATAATAAGACAGAAACAGTTGAAATTGAGCAGTAAAAAAAGAATTTGACCATAGAAAATACTAGGAAAATGCAAATAATATCATCCATGGTGCACTTCAGGAACATCTGTATTATGCCGTATATTACGACTGTAACCCATATTACATTGGGAAAATGACAAACATACTAGATGAGAAAAGAGTTGAAATTAAATTTCTTGAACATGGTTCGTACATTTGAAGAAGGAAAAAATTTAAGAACTTTTTAAGGATGCAGTATTAACATAAATATACCTTCAAAAAAATTTAAAAATTTTTTTAGCAAATCAAGTAAATACAAAAAGTGTTTTTTAGGTTTTAATAGAAGAAAATTTTAAGGTTACAACAGAAGAAAAACCCTCAAAATCAGTAACCACTCATTATACTGTGCATTCGGATATATCAAGCTTTTGCTTTGTCTCCTATTTTACATTTTATCGTTTCACCTCATATATATCGCGCGTTTTGCTTGTGTTCTGACAAGAACGATATATCGAGGGGCTACTGTACTATGTCACTTAAAAACAGAAGTAAAGTAGGTAGTACTCGCTTGGTTACCTATTACGCCAATTTTGTAAGTGAATATCCATTTTTTTCCCCATCATATTGAAACTTTCATCAAATAACTAAAACATGGTTCATACAGATTTTCAAAATAAAAAATAAGGACTTTTTAAGGACTTTCTAAGTACTTTGTTAACTTTTTTAAGGACCTCAATTTTCTTTGTGATTTATACGATGGGGAGAAATTGAATGAAAAGAAAATTTTAATGCATATTAAAATTCATGAATGAAATTTCTTTTAATTCCTTATGATTATAACCAATCATTTTGAGATATAGTTATACTTTTACTAAATGTAGTTTAAATTCTTGAAGTGCAATATAAATTATGCATATTTTTAATAATCTCCTGTTTCTGAGGGTACTTTTAAAGCAAATTGCAAAATTTCGTAACTGGTTTTCTGCCATAATTTCTACATTATTTTATTTTTCTACCACGATGAATGCATTTAAATTAACAATGATTTCAAAATTTTACAATGATTTCAAAATTTTACAATGATTTCAAAATTTTAACAATGATTTCAAAATTTTAACAATGATGCTCAAAAGGGCAGGAATTCAAAACTTCTTCAGAAAATATTTCAAAACTAAAAAGTTAAATGATATTAAAATACTAAAATATCAATTAAAAATGCTACAGTCCCACCTCTGTTGGAATGTGATTAAAAGAAAATTATTGAATAAAAAGAAAAACATCTACACTTAGTAAGATTTTCATCAAATATTCATTTGCAGGGTGGCTACAAAATTCGAGAAACAAAATTCCCTGACATTTCACCGATTGCCAGAAAATTCCCGGATGTCTCTCTGTTGATGTTATCATTCAAAAAACGAAACAGAAAATAATGGCTAATTTAAAAATATACAAATTTTATAAGTAAATGTAATTTTAAATAGTCTAAGCATAATTGCTCCAAAATAAATTTACACTAAATATCAAAACAAGCATCTTTAGAGCACGAAAAAGAATGAAAAACATTAATTAAAAGTTTAAAAATTCACACACATCTTAATTGTGTTCAATAAAATGTCAAAATAAAAGTACAAAAAAAAAAAAATCAAGTACAGGATCTAAGCATTTTTGCTTATGAATGCTTTTAGGATTGTTGCAAAACTGTAACACAGCGCTAAAACGGTTAAAAGAAAATGAAAAAATCTGATGGAATCAATTTTAAATATTAAGGAATTTAGAGCTCTAATATATTCTGTTGACAAAATATCCAAGTCAAGAAGAAAAATAATCATATCTGCAAAGGATGCAGTTAGATTAAAATTAGAAGATTTTTTTAACCGAAAGGCTACTGGCGGCCAAGCTTCTAAGTTATAAGGTAACTAAAAATCTAACATAAATAATATGTAAATAATTTGAGTTCTAATATATTCTGTTGATAAAAAACACGAGGCAAGAAGAAAATAATCACAAGGATGCAGTCAGATTGAAGTTTGAGGATTTTTTTCTAACAATACGGCGCTGACTTCACGGCATCCACTTCACGTGAAGCGATCCGAGATAGATGTCCGCACCCGCACAGGGAATGCAAGAAAAGAAACTCAAATATTTTAAAATTCCCTGATTAAAGAGTAATTGTACGAAATTCCCAGAGTTGTCCAGAAGAGTGAAATTCCCTGACATTTCCCTGAATACTGGTCTGTCACCACCCTTATTTGTACAAAGATAGCAATTTATAACTGTAATATTTAGCTAAGAATGTTAATAAAGTATTTGCAACCAACTTCAATGAAATTTTTTCTAAAATTTGATAACCTCAACCGTTTAACTTTACTTTTTAGGCTTAGCCATTGTTAGACAGGAGATAGTATTTCTCCAAATTTAGCCGTACTTTTTGCTGGCTATTAAAAGCATACCAGATTCATGATATTACAAAAAGAATATTCTAATTAAAGAACTTGGACTATGTCTTAAAATATGTGAATTTTTATTTCCAAAATCAGATCACATTCTGCTTAAAACTGCAATTTTTTGGTCATACATGCAGCTACTATAGGCTTTAAAAGATGTGTATATATATTTTATATCGGAAATAATCCGGGATTTTGATTACATCCCTGTGATATTTAATTTCAAATATAAAACGGACGTTCAGAAATTTATTAGCAATAGCTAAAATTACACAAAACGTTTCCCTAAATTTAGTAAGAGAACATCGCGATTTCGCGTATCGGTGCGGAAATATATTCTTTTTAAATGCTTCGTAAAAAACACTTTATGGTTTATATACCTTAGAATAAGTTTTAAACTACCGTTTCCAATAACTTTGATCTCTATTTTGAGTAAGGAGGCAAGGTAAAAAAAATCCAGAGGCATACACTTAATCAAGGTACTTATGAAATAGGCATACATGCTTACTAACACTCGTAATTTTTGGGACGGACCCCAGCAATCTACCTACTAATGATGCACCTGGCATCAAAAGCCATTCAATGACTTCAGCGAGTCACTGGTCTGTGCGTGGCACGTTTGTACATGAATGCGCATGCGTAACAGGCGATTTCGGTAGGGGTGATTCGCATATTGCATTCCATTTGAAAATTTTGCTTTTTTTCAGAAAAGATGCTATTTTCGGAGAAAAACTGTTGCTTTTTTTTAAACAAAAAAGGCAGGAAAGATGAAAACACTTTAAATGATAATCTCCAAATTTCGTTAACATTGGTTTTTAACTTGGAAAAAAATAAGGACTTCTAAGGATTTTTTTAAAAAATAAGAACTTTTAAGGGCCTTAGAAATTTTTTCGAGTTTTTAAGGACTTTTAAGGACTGTACGAACCATGTAAAAAATTCTCAGTGATTAAACTGCCTTCTAATACACTCTGAAGATAAGGCTTGATTCCAAATGGAGCATATTTTTTACAGGGACCTAACCCCTTTGTAGTATATACTAATGCAACTAATATTGCTAAGAACTGTGATCCTTGATTAAACTATTACATTTGTATGGAAACTTTGATAGCACTAAACAAAGATAAATTAAAATATTAATTTACTTTTGACATTAAAAAATATAAAAACAAGTTATGACCAATATTTACCCTAAATATGACCAAAAAAATACCCCGAAGCTGGGATAAATCTTGATACCTTGGTTAATGAAATTAAACAAAATATAAATTGATTTTAAGTAAAGTGATTATTTTGATAAATCACACATTATTAAAGTTTGTTATGTGCCCAATTTAGTTATTTTGATTTTAACATTCTTTTGGAGATACACCGATCTTATTCTTTTTTGACCAAGAGTTCCTCATATGATCCCAGAACAGTTAATATATTTATAAAGTTTGAAACACTTACTTGTAAAAGAAAAACTCTGGCTAAGAAGCTTATCAATAATATTCCAGAACCGATCCACCGACCAACAGTGTATGGTGTCCAGGTATCTAAAGTATGTTGATACACCTAAAAAGATATTCAAAAACTTTGTACAAAATACAATACACCATAAAATATAGATTATTATATATATTACAGGGTTCGTACAGATTTTTTGAAAACAAATTCAAGGACTTTTTAAGAACATTTCAAGAACCTTCTAAACAAAAAATAAGGACTTTAAAATTAAATTTAAAAAAAAAAAAAAAATTCTTGGGAAAAATAAATCTTGAAAAAAAAAAAATAATAATAATGTTTCACAGCGGAAATAAAGCATATAATTTGTGAAAAATATTGCATTTTATTTCTTACTCAAGATACTTGACAAAAAATTCATTAGAGTTTTAAGTTTTTGAGAAAACAGGAAAAAAAAACTTGGTTGGAGCATTCAGTATCATTTAAATTGGAAGATGTTATTTTCATTAAAATTTAATTATTTTGTCAGTTACATCGAATACAACAACATTAGTTACAGTACATTATACAACGATAATTTTATTGAATTGTGTTTCACAGGACGGTTTCAGTTTCTGCTTTTTAAATACACAAAACAAGTTAAATCTTAGAAACGTAAATAGCATCTAAATAATTTGTTAATCACTGACTAACTTAAATGCATCCAATAACCACAGATCTGATCGAGTTAAAAGTGCAAATTTGGTCATAATAGTCTTTATAACGATAATTCTTTTTAGTTTATAACCTTGCTTGATAATAAGGGTTGGAGAGTGATGAAGTATGAACTTATGTTCCATGGTGTATTTGAAAATCAATAATCCAATACATATTGCCTTTCTAACTTTCTAAATGCAAAGTTATTTTTGAATTTAGAAATCTAAAATAGTAGGATATACGACCCTAATTACAACAAAAACTTTTCAATAAATACAATTGTTTGGATTGAATAGTTAACCCCTTATCGTGTGATGTACAGCTTACCAATGTAAAAAAAATCTTCCCTAGTGCCAACCTCATCTGATCCAGGCGGTATTAAGTTGGAATCCTCACATTTACCATTCCGTTATCGCGGGCACCTCAGGTGCATCCCTACACTTTCCCCTCCTTTGCCTTTATTTTTTATTAAATTACTTGTGATACGATTTTTGAATAAATGTTACTATTTAAATAGATTGTTTAATACTTTATATCTTCAAAGAATCTTAAATCGGAAACAATCAACTATTTAAACTAGAATAAATTTCATTTGGCTTTTAAAAAATTGGAAACACCTCATAGGTGCAATGCGACTAACCATGTGGGAAAGCAGAACGCGACTAACGGAAGGTTAAAATCGTGCAACCATAAGTGCGACGTATCACGTCATTGCTAAATGAGAAAACATCGTGAAATGAAAATACTTCAAGTATATCGCAAAAATTATTGTATTAGGATATAGTTTACACATTTCTTTTTAGTCATTCTATTCCTTAATGCAAGAGCTACCAATGTTTGAAAAAAACTTATTAAAATGTGGCAATATATAAGTAGGGATATCTTTCTTTACATTATTAATGGTTAGAAATCAGCTAAGTTAAGTGTATTTTAAATAGATGAATCATTTTGCGATATTATGTGAACTATTAAACAATAACGCTGAAGTGGCTGGGTTAAGAAGGAATTGAATGGTTGAGCGTACAAACCAACCAACCTTAAAGGCAAAGAAAGGGGAAATATATACAAGATAACAATAACCTCCAAATCACAATGGCAAGTGATTCAAAACTTAATTCCATGTTCCGTTCCATGTCAAGTAAGTTGAGATGATCCTTTATACAGAAGGTCTGTAAAAGCTGAGCCGAAATCACTATGTCGAGGGTTTTCTGTTGCAAGGAATCATCAAGCATTGAAAACAATAACAAATATAAATTACGAAATAAAAATATATTACCTAATCTTGTAGATAGATAATACGTTGCAAGTAAAAACACATATATCATGAACTTTTACAATATTTAACTCGAACGACAAACTTCGCTAAACGACAACCTAGCACAGTAACGTCAATCACTGCCAAACCAGAACAAACCTGCCGTGGGAGGAAGGGATAAACGTAAACACTTTTGGCATGCGAAACCATCACAGATCAAGAATAACAACCATCAAATGAGCAGCTTATCAACAATTTCAAAAATTTGCAATGGTGGTAAGCTTGATACCCTTCATAACCAGTGGATTAAACAAGATCATAATGAATCTCATTTTGTAATTGAAAAGGGGAAAACATGGTTTGGTTGGTTGGTTTGTACGCTCAACGACATATTTTTGTGCACAATAACGGTTTATCAGGACGGATCTACAACTTACGTGGATTCCGAACCACAACCAACATACGCGCCTAACCCAGGATTCGAATCCGGCACCTTTGGCATGCGAGGTCAGAGCGCTAACCAAACAGCCATCAGGTGGATTTGGATTGGTACGATCTTTATGTGTCACGAATATTTGGATACATGTTAGTTTCTCAACGATTATTTCACAAATAAACCATTAAATAACATATCAATAAAAAATAAAGGATTTTGCTGACAACTAACCCTAATACTAAGTTTCATCAACGATAAGAGAATACTAAACCAACAACTGTAGAATTTAGTGTAATTTTATGTCAAAAGCAGAAATACCAATACGATAAAATAACTTCCGTTCACATTAGTTAAGACCAAGAACAAACACCTTATTTCTCCAATTCAGTTTTCAAACCATATTTGAAGTTTAAAATAAGATGGATATAAAATAACTTATAAAAACAAAGTTTGCATTATAAATCCTTTATATGCATTGGCAATTTTTATATTCGTTAACACAGGCGCCGATTCTGTAAACAGCGTGTGCTTGGTATTTGCCTCTAATTTTAAATATCAACTCAACTTCACTATCAATATCACTTCTATTAGCAAAATGTGCGACAAACTACGTTTAAAAATTTATTTAATAAAAATGAACATGCATTTATGCTCTCATATCCAAATATCACTTATTTTATCTTATTAAAGTAATTTATTATTTGTAAAAAAAAAAAAAAAAAAAAATGGCGACAAGGAAGAATTTTAACAATAGTCGGTTCAACGCTTTTTTTAATACGATTGGATGACAACAAGTTGGTTTATTAGTATTCCGTAAAAGCAACCTTTTAATGACAGTTACAACCGCAAAATTTGATAGAATGCATCGCCATCGACATCATCTGCTAAGTTTCAGCCCAATTGGATGACAGCAAGGGGGTAAATTAGGCATCAGCAGATTTGCCCTACATCGACAAACCCACAAAATCGAAGTTAACATAAAGGATTCAAAAATAAAAATTAAAAGTCGTAAATTTGGATGCATTTGGCAGCAAGAGTCTCGATATGGTTAGTAGCACAAAAAATTATAACTAAACTAAAAATCAGTGAGTACTTAAAAAAAAAGATCCCAATGCAATTGTTTTAACGCTTCACCTTTTATAATTCGTATTGTCCGAACAACCGCATTGGAACGGTGTTACTGTTTCATGTTGCAGAAATATTTTGAATTATTAGTTTTTTGTTTTAATTTTAGCAGATCTACATATTTTTACACTGAACGCGGTTGCAACAAGAAAAAAAGTTTCAACAAATCGAAATTTAAGTTAACAACGGTGACCTTCACTTACCAGCCATGAAATCCTTTAGAAGGGCAGAAGGCTCATACATTCCAATATTCAAAATAGACATGCTCAGGAAAAACAGTTTAATAGATGCTTCATTTCATTATGAATAATTTATTACTACGATGATCCTCACAATTCAGAATTACATTTATTATAAATACTTGTCAACTACGGAAAAAGAAAATAAAGGGAAATAAATATGAATATTTTTTTTTTCTTCTTTTTTTATTTAGGAGATCAAAAAAAAAAAAATTCTATGGAAGTTTCTGAAATACACACGCAAAGAAAAAAAGGAAAAACAAATTTTCTTTCAAGAACTTTTCAAGAGCCCTCAAAAATTAAAAACTTTCAAGGACCTTCAGGTTAAAAATAAGGAGTTTTCAAGAACTTTTCAAGGGCCCTTGGAGACATTAAGCAAAATTAAGGAGTTTTTAAGGACTTTCAAGAACTGTACGAACCCTGTATTAACATAGTTAATTTAACTGCTGATTCATTAGGATATCTAAAACTTAGCCAGGGTTCCCAATCAAATCACAGAATGAAAATCAATGATTTTTAAGGACCTAATCAATGTTTTTAATGACCTTTGAAATTTTTTTTTTCAGGAATCATGTCAATAAATACATTTTTAATAAAGAATATTCTGCCAAAAAAGTAAAAAATTGGTGGATGTGTAATACAAATCTGTCGGAAAATTTCGATACGGTGCAAATACGTGGCAGTCAAGAGGGGTAGCAAGTCCGAGTTGTATTTTTATAAATTTTGCAGTTGGTCACACAACATCCCAGAAGCAGAATATATAATGTTCTGCAACGGGACTTTTGACAGTTACAAATGTTCTGCAGACATTTTTTCAAAATTTCCATTATGACATAAGAGAAAAAACCCATAAAATTAATACTACACATTTATTGCAAAATGACAATGACGAAAAAAATTATTTTTCAAACCAAGGCATACATTCAAAATTTGTAACTTTATCAATGACTTTCAGCAAGAAAAGCGCTCCAGAACAGGAAATGGACACGTGATTGATCCCCTATGAACGCGGGGAGTTTTTCTATAAGAAACTGAAGCTCGGGGAAATGTTGTTCCGAGAAAATTGAGGGGGGGGGGGGAGGGGAAGGGTGGACAATAAAGTCGTTTTGTTCTGCAGAACATGTCATCCCGTAGGTGATATTCTTTTTCTCACTCGCGGGCATTTGTTCCAAACTTAAAATTGTTCTGCAAGGACTCTGATTGTTCTGCGACGTACGTTGCAGTTTTAGGCACTTTCTGCTTTCGGGCACAACATCTGCAAAAGTTAAGGACTTTTAAGAACCTCTAAGTATTTTCAAGGACTTTTAAGCACCTTAAAGCATTTTCAAGCATATTCAAGGCCTTGAAAACAAGTTAAAAAATATTAAGCACTTTTAATGACTTTCAATGACCGTGGGAACCCTGTTAGCTGTCAATACCAAGAATGTACAAATATAACAATTCTTCTACAGCGTAATTTACTTTGCACTGTAGAATTGTTACATAGTACAGTTTAGGAAAATGACAATTTCACGAAGAGGTAAAATCAGAGAAAATTTTTTAATAAAATGTTAATTGTTTAATTTCCAGCAGCTGTACTGACCTACCGCCACGAGAAAGGCAGAACTATATGAAATTGTTTCAAAATATGCACCTAAATCTCAAACTTACAGGGTGGACCGAATTTTAAGGGAAGCGGGACACGAAATAGCAAGATTATCACTGTATCATTGTGATTTGAACCCTATAGAATATATATGGTCGTCTGTAAAACGTTGCATTCTAGAAGGAAATTTAACGGGCGACTTAAGTTTGAACAATTTACAATTGTTGATTAAAGAAGCTCTTTTTTAAAAGTAACACAGGATAAATGGAACACTGAACACATTGAAAAGTAGAGAATTTTTATTGAAAAAAAGACGAATTGATGAAAGAAATTGTGGATGAATTAGTGATAACTCTATTGAATAGCGATTCAGACTCTAGTTCAAACAAGAACGTTTCAAGTGATTCAGATATTGATATTGAATCTGATTAATATTTAATAAATTCTTGAGAGAACACGATACCAATGAATATTTAAAGCAATAATTTTTGCTATATCTTTATATTTTTGCTGAATTGTGCATTTTTACTTTTTGCTGAATGAGGAATTTGCACAAGTGAGGAAAATGAATATTTTTTGTATTTTCTAGTGTTATCCAACGAATGTATTTAAGCAGTGCAATTATTTTTTATCTTTATGCTTTCAATTAATCAAAAATCGGGTTTGAAATCAAAGCAAAAGTAACGTGACCAAACACGCAAAAAAAAAACTGATGTAGTTACACATAGATTCCGTCGAAAATCCGAGGAGGAACCAGGTATAAAACAGGTTTTAGACTGGTTCATCATTTGCGTGTTGACGTCACACACAAAAGTAGCTTTTTCCCGCCAAATCACAAAGTGAAAAACTAAATATATTTTTTTAACAATCTATTCGAGCTCAAATTTTTTAAAGAATGGTTCTGTTTTTCATGATTTTTTCTCTACTTTTATTTTAAAATATAAAACCAAAAAACTCGAAAGTTCCTCATTGTATATTTTTATTTTTGATAAATTGATTGAGTAACTTGCTGATATCTATCAATTTTTTCCAATAACTGTAGGTTTCTTAGTTAAAATTATAATTATCATCTAATTCAAAGTTCAGTTTTCTTCAAATGTTCTAGTTTGTACTGTGATAATTTTTATTAAATTCAAAATTATGTTTAAACAAAATGAAATAAATTCTAGTTTAAAAAAAGGAAGTTTTTTTCTCAAAACATTTTGTAATAATCAAGTTGCGAAAAATCTTCAAAATTAATTATGAAGTGATTTAATAGTGTAATTGTTGCATATAAAAACTTTTACTTCCTTCATCATCAGCGAAACAATTTCCTCGCCTAACGATGTGTGCTGAGATTGCCTGATATTGCAGTCGATTCTATACTCTTTTCCTCTCCTATCCGATTCGTCTGCTTGCGGTAACCCTGTTCAGGGTTTTAATCGTGGTGGTAGGTCAGAAGGCATCTCGAGCTGTAGGTTGAGACAGCCTAACATCTATACATTCAGTAACATTACACTCCATGGCTACCACAGTGGCATAAAAACAGTAAAATGCATTTATTTCTTTGGATCTGAGCATCATAAGATACATGAAAATTAATCGTCTCTATTACACAAGTACCACAGGAACCAGGTAATATTTAGAAAACTTACTTTGGAATAGTTTAATGGATAATTATCCTTGAACTGTACACTATCAATTTTAGCTTCAAAGATATATATAAAAAAATCACCAGATCCCTAGAGTGCAACTGTAGGTAGTACTCTAAATTTAAATAAGATGGTTCAAGAAAAAACTTTAAACAGTATTCTGTCTCTAAATTATTAGTAAAAAGATTACTACAACTTACTTGGGATATTTTGTGAGTTGTACAAGCAAACACTGAAGGCCTGGGTCGAACAGAATCGTCACTTTCCATCATTCTGAATTTTATGAAATGAATGACATCCAAATGGATTATACCTAGAAAAAAGAGATAGATAAAAAAAAAAATTGTTTTGTTTCCCTGTATAAAAACACGTCGGATGTACTAGTTACTTATGAGGACGTGTCATAATAATGACTGAGCGTTAAGTAAACAAATAAAATACATTTTTTATAAAATCAAACGAGCCTTCCAGAAACACAGTTTTTTTTAAAACTTTTCGTGAATATTTGTGACGAAATAATAGGAATTTAAAAAGATAATACTCCAATAATAAACACAGATATGCCAGACAGGGCAGGGTGTGTAGCTGTCGATGACATCGATTTTTATAGAGAAATAAGCACGAATAAGAATCGAGCTTACCAATTAATGCAATATTATTCCTTTATAAATTAGCCTCGAAATCCATTGAGTTACTATTAATTAGTCTTTTATATATAATGCGGCATTTTTTGCGTAGAGAAAAAAGTTGGATTGGATTGGAGAAATTGAAAGGAAAAGTCTTAAGAAAAAATAATCACCAATCAAGTTTAGGTGTTTCTTTCCTAATATAGAGTTGGAAAACTCACTATCTAAAATGTCAAGAAGTTTGATCAGTTAATTTAAAATTAAAATATTCAGTAATTAATGCATGCTATAATTTAATTTCTAATTATAAAGTATCTCATTTTGATAATAAATTGACTTTTTTTTACTCAAAAGTTTTTCTAATGTATTTTCCTTAGACACCTGGCAACAAAACAATATATGAGTATGAGCCATAACATTACAAGAAACGTGTTTAAATTTTTCCTCAAATACTTATTCTATTACTGCTACAATTTATGAAAAGGTAATTTGGGTGTCTTGTTCCTGTTTTATATTTAAACTTTTAAAAAAAGCACGCTCTCTAATATTTAAACTTCCTTTTATTAAATTGTTTTGATTAAGGTTGATTTGATAAAGCCCAAAACATCACCGTACTGCAAGACACGTGTGGATTTTTAAACTGCATATTGATATACTCTCCAGTTTTCGAACAATCTAGTAAATTATATTTTTAAATGGCTACTCCAGTTGCTCAATTAAGCAGAGCGAAAAATCTTTGCTACAATTTGGATGAATTTAATGCCGCCACTTTTATAAACTTCATTTATGAGTTTTATACACTTAAAATTTCTACTGACATTTTTATAAGCTTAAAAGGAAACTTCAGTTTTTATATAACTATCTTTCAAAGAAGGATTATTTTTGAAGTTTACAAAGAACATCTTTCTGTGATGAAGTTACTACAAAGTCAATCTTTTCCTATTTTCGTCTTCACCTCCAATACAGCTAGATTTGCTTTTCATCAACTTAACCATGCAAGACTTCAAGTTGCTGACTTCAAAATTCTTGAAGATGTATGGGAGTTACAAAGGGATATTAGTCAAATTGAAATCAAGTCGCACAATATCACATTCAAGAGGTTTTCGCCACTGAAACTTCAAAGTTTGTGCCTTTTCGTAGTTAATGAAAACTGTCAAAAGAACGTACCTAAGCATGTTCTGGAAAGGTTAACACATTTTTATTGAAATGACAATTGCTGTTATAAGCTTAATTTTACTGAAAGAATTTATTGACATTTATCACCAATTGTTTTAAACTTAAAATATGTTGTAAATGAAATTGGTTTGTTTCTAAATATACTTAATTTTATTGAAATAATTGATTGACATTTGCCACCAATTGTTTAAAACCTAAAATATGTTGTAAATAAAGATGGTTTGTTTCTAAATATATGGAAATGCGTATTGATAATTTTGCCTCTTTTTTTTTTGTTTGACACAGTGGTTTCAAGTGCGTTTCTAATGAACTCTTAAATTTGCATAAATTGACTAACAAAAGACCACTGCTGAAGTCTTTTGTTATTATTGTGATTATTTTGACCATTAAGACTTAATGCTTAAAAACAGGCAGATGGAACAAGTGATTAGTAAAAATAAATGCTCACAAGGTTAAAATATTATTTTCCTGTAAAATTGGCTATAACTGCACCACCTTTCAGACTTGGCTGTTTTTGATACTCGTCTAACAAAAGAGTACCGATGCAAATTGTGCTGAAGCCATATAAATCATTAAAAAAAAAACGTCTTTGCTGCCTTTAAAACACTCTTTTCCATCTACTACTATTTTGAATGCAATACTTAGGTAAGAAATATGTACTTGATCATGCAGGAAAACTTTTATATACTGATTAAAATTGTACTTTTTTAATATTTTTATAGATTCAGAAAGTGACTTAACAGTATGAAATGCAGGTTTTGAGATAATAAATGCTCTGTTACTTGCAATTTAACACTTAAAAGGTTGTTTCTATCCCTTAGATGTGTAGAGTTGACATCTAACCTATCTTATTTGAGAAAATCATAAGTAATCAGCTGACAATTTTTACCTATACAAAAAAACAATCTGATTTGAGCTTACAGGGGTCTATGCAGAAGAAAATGTGGGTCCTTTTAAGGACCCTTCACAAAATTCCATGTAAAAAAAACGGACCCTTCACAAAATTCCATGTTCAACCAACTGACCTTTCACGAAATTCCAAGTAAAAAAAAAAAACGGAACCTTTATATAATTTCCAGTTTGAAAATGGACCAATTACAAAGTTTATTTTATGTCAAAAGGGGAAAATGGCTCGTTTGCCCACATGTTGATTTTAAGGAAGTGACGTCATGGACGCCAAACCATATGCTCAAAATATATAAAATTGGACATTTTTCACAAAATTTATATTTTTTCACAAAAATAGGACCCTGTAACAAAAACCTAGATAGACCCCTGGCTCACTCAATGCTTTACAGCCATAGGGAAACCGGTTCCTACAGCATACTCAGTGAGCTCACCTCATCCTGTCCACTAGTATAGTCTTAAGACGAAATTTTATTTATTACACAAGTTAGATGTTGCCACCTTTGAGTTGAACATTGTATGAATAGACCTAGATAAACTAAGTCTGATAAACCAATATCTTAAAATTAATGCAATCAATAAAACTGTAGGGAAATATTGATTTTTTTTTTTTTTTTTTTTGTACTTAGGGTATTCAAGTGTGGTTCTTTCTAGAGATCTCTAATTAATGTGAACGATGGTATATCTACCAGCATCTATAGATACGAAGTATAACACATATTCCTTGCTGTCTGTCTGGGTAAGCTAATTATAGAAACTACTAAACTGTTTGTATAGTGTGTTTATTCTGATAAATGTTAGAGCTCAGTTTACACAATTTTATTTTATACTTCCTAAGTTATAACAAATTTCATAAATACCTTAATATAATTCTGGATTGTTGAAACAAATCAATACATTATCAACCTGATCAAGGTAAAATAAAGTAAAACTTCTTAAATATCTCTGAAATGTTGTTAATCAAGGTTGGGTTATGGTATATTGAGTTATAATTACTGTTCCCTTATTGTTAACCTTTTTAAACCCTAGGTTCGGCATATTGTCCCCAAGTATTTTCAAAGTGGAGATCAGATCATCCATGGTGAAGTTTAATGGATGGCGTTTCATGACTGGAAGGTATATTTAATTTAACCTACGTAAATATTGCATTACTTTAGATAATTTAACTATTGTCCTCTGATTGTTTTGGTACAGTGTGTATCAAAATTATTAGAACACTCGTACCACGTCTTTGGAAACAATCTTTCCAAAATTGTATGTGATATTCAAAATAAAAATCAACCTTGATAATGAAAAAAAATCTTGCAAATGTCAACAACATAGGAAAAATAAGCTATCCAAGAATGTAAGTATTTTACAGTATATGGAATAATTTGATATCTTTCCAATGTATATTTGACACATATTAGTCAAACAGTTGGCAGGTTATGTGTTAAATATACTGTAAAATATTAACAATCTTGGAATTAAAGATTCTCAGTTTTTTTTTTTTTTTTTAACTGCTGTCAAAGAGATTTAGGATAATGTCTATTTCGTGCCTCCATACTTAGAGGATTACATTTTCTAGTGAACGTAAGTTTAAAAAAAAAACAGGCATTGTAATAAAAAAAAGAATCTTTGGGTGGGATGTTTTCCCTAATATTTAAGAATTGCATATATTTTAATTCATTGTCTTTATCAACACTACTAAATTAATGGAACACAATTTAAAATAAACTTTACACATATTAAGGGGACCCGGAAAGTCGCAGAATGTGATGAAACGCATCTCTCCCATGTTAAATTAGCCTACCTTTGATGTACCTTTTCTTAAGAACTACAGAAGACACACACATAAATTTGGTGTCTGTGTGGAACACTTCTTCATATACTGAAGGTATGCTTTCCTGTCTGAATGTTATAAAATAATATTTTTTATCACTAAACGCAAAAAAAAACCCATGAAAATTACAGTTTTCGTGAATTTTTTCAAACCAAAGTTAAGTAAAAAATTACCTTCTAGTTTGTTTACAAAAAACAGAGCTTTAAAATAGACTTGCATGTGTAAGGATTATATTGTAAAAGTTATAAGGCTCTAATTGTAACAGTTTTTGGAGAAAAACTTCATTCCGAGATATAGACGAAAATATAAACTTTTTTCGACTATTTTTAACCCACTGACTGTCATGGGCAAAATTCTCCTGTTGTTTTCCCTGCAATAATTTTTTAATTATATTTCTAATTCAAATACATAATAATTTTTTTTATATTTGGTTTGTTTTAGATAGGTTGTAGACTGTCATCCTAATAAAAATATCTAAAACCTATCAAATCTGGGGATCCTAAGACGTATATATATACGTGCATGACCGTCAATGTGTTAAAGAAAATTGTTGTTCAAGGGACTTGAATATGTTTTACTACTCTCCACATATTTTTATTAACAGTTTGGACCAGCAAATGTTTGTTTTTATTTGTTGAATTTCAAATAAGTATAGTGAAGAATGCTACGACTAGAAATTTCTACTTATAGTTCAAGAGGTAATTACATTTTCAAGGCAATAAATTAAATCACAAAAACAAACAAGATAAATCATTTAAAATACGGCCCTTGTTAGAAATGCTTTCCAAGAATTTTTCATGAAAATTTGTCTGATGATCGTCAGGTATTATGAACATCATTCAAGAAGCAGTTTATAAAATCTACACCTATTAGATATAACTGTTGTAAATGTCTATGTCATTTATAAAAAGATACATGATTCTAAGTTGAAGTTAATCAAAGATTTTAGAAAGTATATTGCAGTATTAAAAAAAAAACTTCCGATTCAAAAGCAACCCTAGGAAGATAAGCACAGAGACGTATAGCATCTATATTCAATATGTACTTTCTCATATAAAATTAATATTAATTATTAATTAATTATTTTAATAATTAATTAATATATTAATTAATATATATATTAATTAATATAGATATATTATATTTATAGTAGAAGATCTGTATAAAAAAAAAAATATTTAAAAAAAAAAAAAATAAAAAAAAATGTATAATTATTTTTTTTATTTTTTAATTAACATCTCTAAACCCTGTTGTTGTTCTAAATCTAAATGGATATGAGTAATATTACATATACATTATTTTAAATGTAAATGAGATAGTTAAAATAATGTTAATTAAAGCAACATATATGTAATATTTCTATGGGGGGAAAATGAAATTAAATATTCGAGTGAAAAAAAATTGGTTGTAATTTTTATAAAAGCTTAATATTATTTTCTAAATATTTTATATTAGCTTAATATTATTTTCTAAATATTTTATATTAGCTTAATATTATTTTCTAAATATTTTATATTAGCTTAATATTATTTTCTAAATAATTTATATTAGCTTAATATTATTTTCTAAATAATTTATATTAGCTTAATATTATTTTCTAAATATTTTATATTAACTTAATATTATTTTCTAAATATTTTATATTAACTTAATATTATTTTCTAAATATTTTATATTAACTTAATATTATTTTCTAAATATTTTATATTAATAAATATAGTGTTTACTAAATGAGTGTATGGTTTTTGCTTTTCATTGAGAATAAAATTGAGTCTTAATTTTGTCCTCAACAATTATATATAATAGTTACTATGTTTTATATTGCATCCAGTTACACTCCGAGTCCCCAAAACAATATGGTAAATAAAATAATATATTTTTTTCTAAATAAATATACAATTCAATTTGGTATTTGTTTGTGTAGAAGAAATGATTTTACAATCGATGATCTGAGCTCTTAAAACTAATGAGCTTTTAACAAGTTTTAAAACTAATAAAATCTTAAAATATTTTATTCTGACTTACTTAAAAAAAACTGGAACAAATAAAATAGTGCTCTGATATTTTAAACTCCATTTTAAACCAACATACAAATGACAATAATTAAAGTTTAATTGAAACTATTCCTTGTAATATTTCTTATCTCTAATTAATAAATTACAATTATTCTTTGTTCGAAAAGTAAGCCCTGCAAGTGGCGGCGAGACGTAATTGGGCAAGTCTCTCTACCACATATAAGGTATTCATGAATTGCGGGGTTGTAAACTGGCGGACATTATAACTTGTAAAACACCACTGACGAGACATTTCAAAAGGCGTTTGCAGTCCAAAACCGTTAGTAAACACACGCTGGGTACCCACCCCTATGATAGCTCAATGCATGCTGTCATTCGCTATCAGATTGATTGACGGTCCAATCTTATAGAAGAAGAAACAAGAGGAGAAAAAAAACTTAGAATAATTGCCCTCGCCGCAAGTAGGGGAGAAGAGCAACCCTTTGACGGAGCTGAGATTTTTTCGCCGTACTCGCTCGCATAGCAAACGTAAACTTACCGTTACGCTTTTACCGTACTCAATGAACAACAATAAATAGGTTATAACATGCACCATTCTTGTGCAGATTTATTTAAATCAATGTATAAGACCTCTACAATTATAAAAACAATCAATTTTAACATAATAGAACATGAAGCACATACAGTTGTTGGCAACAGAGTTTCTTTGTTGTTTCAATTTGAGCATATCTACTAATGGGATTCGGTGCTTTTGTTTTTAGTTAATTAATGAGTAAATGTTTCTAACTTGTTGGGAATGTAGAAAATTAGAGAATTAAATAAAATATGCTATTACTGAATCTGATACTTAAAAAGAGTTTATTCGTGAGTAAGCTCTTTCAAAATTAAATTGATTATTAAACGTGGTGATCATGAAATTATAGGAGTAAGGCAGGGTTAATAAATTTAAAAATTAGTTACTTTTAAACGAATTAATTTGAATTTATTCAATGTAAGAAATAATAAATTATGTTTTGATTAAAACATATTCTTAAGCTTAATTCAATTGTTTACATAATCAAACAATTAAAAAAGTATCTTCTGAATGAACTATATCTCTTAAAATGTTTTATTCCAATCAATTTTGTTCCGAAAAATAATGTTTCACCAATACTTTTTGATAATAATAAAAAATAGTACTTTCTAATACGAATACCAAAGATATTTTCATAAAAGAACATATGAAATATTTCTATCCTTTGCAACAAACATTCTACAATTGAAAGTTTGAGACTGCAGAACTTCCTTCTCAAAATCTTGTTTCCAAACTAATGGTTTCAGATAGAAAATGGAACTCGATTGAACACAAATGGAAGAAAATTCACTGTTAATAAAATCTAGTAAAGTATAAAATCTAGTAAAGTATAGTAAAAAAAAATAATATATATATATATGTTATCCCCAGTGATGTAGAGGCCTCTGCTAATGTAATCCCCTAGCGGCGACTTCGTCGCCAGAGAGAGAGAGTATGATTGAAGGAGTGGAGGTGAACGGACGTGGAAGTAGCCTCTCCTAGTTTGGGTTTAAGAACCTATTTCTATCTAATGCACGAATAAACCTGCTGTCCATTTAATTGGCCTCTTTCACTTTTACCCCTTCATCATACAACATGGGGGCTCGCCGTGCTTTTTACCCGCAAGAATGCGATGAAAAAAATATTTAAAAAACTGCACTTCCACGCATCCAGAGGTCAAACCAAAATCCTCTTCACGGAAAAAAAAACCCTTTACTTCCACGCATACAGAGGTCAAACCAAAATCCTCTTCACGAAAAAAAACCTTTACTTCTACGCATCCAGAGGTCAAACCAAAATCCTTTTCACGAAATAAAAACTGCACTTCTACGCATCCAGAGGTCAAACCAAAATCCTCTTCACGAATTACCGCAGCAGTCAGCGACCACCAGTGGAATCTACAAATAAAAGGAAAACTCATCAACCAGCGTCGTCATTATACAACTGCATAACACTCGCTTCGCCGAACAAGTCCCACTTCAGCCGTCAAGCAGAAGTTCAACGAAGCTAGCATCGTTATTCCACATAGCCAGCAAGAATACAGAATCCTGAGCCAACTCGAACCTGCAACCACAACACTGTCGCTTCGCCGAACAAGTCCCACTTCAGCCGTCAAGCAGAAGTTCAACGAAGTCAGCAAAGTTATTCCACATCGACCAACTACTACGAACCAGAAACCAGAAGCAACGAGTACTCTTCGAAAGAGCAACAACATAAAACGGATACAGCTCCAAAAGCGAAGTAAAATCAAGAAACGCAGGTAGGATCCATCTTATTATAATTATGTTTAAAAATATCAAAAAGCAAGATCTCGTATTTGTCGCCGCTGAGTTAGATATCGTTGTACCGGATGGTACCACAATTCTAAAATTAAAAGACTTAATCGAAAAAAGTGAAGTTTTCGTTAAAGATCCAGATTTCGTTCAAGATTTAAAAACAACAGTTGTAGCTGAAAGAAAAACCCAAGAGGAGGATAGAAAAACCCAAGAGGCTAATGAAAAGCAAAAAGAAATCGAAAAAATTAAGAATGAAATCGAAAAAATTAAACTTGCACAGTTAGATGCTAAAATTAAACTAGCTCATTTAAAGAACAAAATCCAAATTCCAGTAACTGCAGAACCCTCTGATATTATTTGTGCTAACTCAATAACACCACCTAATGTAAACGAAAGCATAAAAACACAAGATCCACTTCCGGTTGAAAACCAATTCGAAATCCACACGGGAAAAAAATGCTATGTTGCTTTAAAAAAGGAGGAATATATCACTTTTCCTGCCGGAAGAAATAACGAAATTTTAAATACTTCGCAAATCCTTCCGATTCCTGAAACGCAAAATGACACGTGTCAAGGTCATACAAAGGATAACTCAACGGAAAAAATAAGTTCTTCGTTGATGGAGGCGGGGCTTAATGTCCCCATGAGAAAAGATGAACGATCATTGGAAGATCTCGATGAAGTGTGTGTAGTAACAGAAGACTTAGAAAAAGGCCAACCAGCAGAAGCACATGGTCCAGAATGTAAACAAATTGAAACACGTGGAGCATGTAAACAAACAGAAGAGAATTTTTTTCTGTTTACAATTGGGGATAGCGTGAGTTTAAGCGAAGCGGATTTCTTGCACATTAACGACGATAATTTACGGAATACTGTTATGAATAAGGTTAAGATTTACAAACCAAAGAAAATGGAAAGTACAAATTTTCAAATGAAGCTTTTCCTACCAGTTGAAACTCCAATCTTCAAGCCAAAATACATCGATGGAATAATTTCCGAAAGTACTTATGACTTATGCAACTCACCGTCTGCTATTCAAAGATTTATGCAGATTGTTTTTTGTGAACTTTTAGTAGCTAAAATATTAATCTTTATGATGAAGTGCTGGGAAGATACTTAAGTTTCTTCAATTTTCTTCTACAAGAACTTTTTACAGAAGAGACCTTTTTTTTTCTTTTCATGAACTTTTGAATGAAGAGACTTTTTCTTCTTTTTATGAACTTTTGAAAGAGACTTTTTTTCCATCATACAAACTTTTTAAAGAAGATATTTTTTTTTCTTTTTATGAACTTTTGAAAGAAGATATTTTTTTTTCTTTCACACAAACTTTTTGAAGAGGAGACTGGTTTTTTTTCCCTTTCTACAAACTTTTCATGGTGCAAGAACTTTTTCCACAGACTTTAAATTTTTAAGAACTACACGTTGTGATCTTCAAGACATTAATGTTGTTTAAATTTTATTATTGTGGTGTATTTTTCAATATCTTTATTTACAGGTTTAGTATATATCAATGAGTCGGTGGTCCTCCTCAATCAGGATGGCGGAGTGTTATCCCCAGTGATGTAGAGGGCGCTGCTAATGTAATCCCCTAGCGGCGACTTCGTCACCAGAGAGAGAGAGTATGATTGAAGGAGTGGAGGTGAACGGACGTGGAAGTAGCCTCTCCTAGTTTGGGTTTAAGAACCTATTTCTATCTAATGCACGAATAAACCTGCTGTCCATTTAATTGGCCTCTTTCACTTTTACCCCTTCATCATATACAACATATATACATGTATTTCAATAATAAAAAAACACTTTGATATTTTTTACAGATGATATGAATTTAAAACATGAGATTGTCAATATAGTTCATATGGATCCATTGCTTGCATATTATACTCTAGTAAATACCATTGCTTGCTATGATATTTCTGCAACGGTTGCCTACAAATCAGGCAAGAATTATATCCACTCTTTTCCCAGTGAAAAAGACAGTCTACATGAAAGTGATGATTGCATTTTAAAGTTTCAGAAAGGACAATCTCGTGCAAGCAAATGCAACATTCTGCCTCTGGTTGGTCATACAGGCTAGAATCTGCATAAATCGTTTGCAGGAGTAATTCTCCCAACTTGGCAAATTGTCCTGGAATGTACTCAAAATTGCGAAAACATTCATAATCATGTGCGTATTCAGCATAGTCTCGTACAATAGTACAAATTTGTGGCACCAGTATATGATGATAGTGTTTTTTGCACAGCATCTGGTCCAGTAAACTGTCGGACAACTTTATTCAACAGTCAAAATTGTTTTGGAGTGACGTACCAATAAGCAATATCCTGAATTCTTGACAATTCTTTTAGTCCCACGTCTTCAAACACATCGAGCAATATGTAATCGACGATTTCCTTGGACACTTTTACGGAAATTTCAGGTACGTTCATAATGTTTACCTCTGGTGGCATACTTCCAAGAGTTCACGGTTACAATTTATCAAATTCTCTGCAAAGTGGAGCTGATCATCCGGAGAACTTGGATGATAAGATTTAATAATTTTGTTTAGACACATCATGATAGAATGTTAATTTTTCACTGGCGACTGGGCTTTTTATACAAGAGCTAGTGTTCTGATTGGTCAATTTTCTATTGACGTTCGAAAAATTCTATAATTTCATACATGAAAGACTTATGATTTGTCCAAACATTGTAAAGCTATTTTGCAAGAATGAAAGTCCAAAAAGGTTATAAATTTGGAATATTTTTTTTAAGGACCCACACAAAAAAATATTATCAAACATAGAAAACATTTATATAAAAGAAGAGTGACACACAAAAATAAGATCTGCCGTTAATTTGAAATCATGATTATTATATTGTTATGCATAGAATATTACATTTCATACATATTTTTGTCGGAGGGTTAGAAACAAGTCATTTGACAGACTTTCAAAATCTACGCCCTCAAGCTTTTGTATGGCTCTTTGAAAAGCCTCCCAAAGACAAATTTTCCACTTATTTTAAATGTCATAAAAGAGTAAATTTATTTTTTTGTCGGAAAAAGGATTAAGAAACACATTTGACAGACTTTCAAATTTACAAGCCTTTGTATAAAAAAAAGTTGACATAAAGCCCTATTCTATGCATAATATTACATTTCATACAGTCCAAAGCAATATAGACAGTTAAATAGAATAAAATCAGTCTCAGGGCTTTATATTTTGAAATTATATACTATATATATTTTTTTTCATGAAAAACTTTTTTATTTGAAAATACACACACACAAAATATGAATTCGCCTATATATATTCTAGTGACATTTGCAGAAATAATCAGATCATAATGACTTCTTCCAATAGAGTTGAAGAATTTTTAGATTCTGTACTTGGTGATTCAACTCCATCATCTCTGAAACGTGAAGATTCAACTCCACCATCTTCAAAACGTGAAGATTCAACTCCACCATCTCCAAAACGTGAAGATTCAACTCAACTATCTTCAAGAGATGTGAAACTTTCTGATAGGTCTCCAGAACGATCAATGAAACCTGTGATTGGAATTTTAAAGTTCCAATTTCCATCAAGTCCATTCAAAAGAGGACCCATTCAGTTTTCAATAGCGACATTTACTCATCACAAGACACGATCCATTCATTCAAATGATTGGCATAATGATATTATTTATTGTGTGAAAAAATTGCATATAGATATATTATATGTAACTGGACATTATGCGAGAAGAGAGCTCCATAAGGTACCTGTAAAAATACGAACTTTGCGTAGAATTCCAATGAATTATTCTTGTCCGACATGTTTGAAATATTCGTGTTCAGTTTATAAAATTAAATCTACTTTTAAAAAAAAATTTCGTTATAAGTGTAAATCCATTGTGAATGAACATCCAAAGAAAAAAAATTGACTGTTTCTCTTGAAATATATATACTTTTATTATTATTTGTATATAGTATTGGAAGGAATTAGTATTTTGTAAAAAAGGATCCTTAACATAAAATTGCTTTGTGTATATAATAAACTCTTCTATTTATTTATTACAGTTGTACTTTTATAATATACCTATAAAAAAAAATTCATTCTCATATTATGATTTTTTTTCACTTGTAATATTTAGAAAGGTCGGCTTTAACAAATATAAAATCTTGTGCATATAATTTCTGGATTTTAATTACCTAAATTAAAAAAAACTTAGATAAATTAAAAAGTGAGCTTACCAGTTATATTCTTAGGAAATAAACGATCACTTTTGACTCTTATCCGTTATTTTTTTTTTTAAGCTTAATAAAGAAAGCAAAGTGGAAATATGAAACCTCCATTTAGATACCATTTAATCAGTAATAAATTTCACAACAAAAATTATGAAGTAATGGGGTGAATAGGAACGAAACTTCATGAAATTGCAAAGAAATTATTACTTTATACAAATAATGCATTTTTATTAATGAAATATATATATTTTACTTGTCTAACATGTTTTATGGGGATATTCTCCTTTTTTTTTTTTTTTTTTTTTTTTTAAAGCGGCAAGATCCACATAAACGAAGAGTCTAATTACTCCCTTCATGACAAGGCTTGAATAAATGTCAGAGATGTCAGAAAACCCGATTGTTATAATGGTCCAAATGACTTCGTTATCTTTAAGTTATATGGAAAAATGTATGAAGTGTGAGAAAAGTTTTACACCCACATTGCTATGTGTTTTACAAAAAGCGTCCGAAGAGAATTTCTGAAACAAATGAGGATGCTTTCTTAAGATATTTTAAGGCAGGCACGCAAACATAAAGTAGATTAAAAAAAATATTATTAATTTTAAAGACTATTTGGATGAGAGGCACATATGATTTGTTTTGACAATAATTGACAAAAACAAATTTTATCCGTCATGATTTTGTGTTCCTCACAATGCATTATTACTTGTTTTTTGTCACCATTTAAATAAAATCAGACATAAATTGTAACAAGTGTTCCGATTCACCCCTTTCTGCGGGGAACGCTATGAAAAAATTCAAAATATTTTATTTATTTTTTCAAAAAATATTTTGGGCTGATCCTCAAAGAAGACCCAATGTCAAAAATATGTTCCTTAACGATTTTATTACCACCGATTTTTACTTTGTTCCGATTCACCCCATTTGAAAATATTTGCATTTTTTAATGCTGAGCATATGATTTGGAAACCCAAACATTTTAAAAGAAATAATTTGAGTTTGGATAAATAGCAGATAATTTTATTGTTCTTGTTTAATTAATAATCTTCGTATTATAAGAAACATTTTTTTTAATAAAATAATAAACAATTATCATAAATACATGTAGAAACTTATCTTACTATAATTAAATAAGTTGTTAAAAGGCAGAATGTTTGGGCAACATGGAAAACGTCCCGCCGGCGCTTTTCAGTCTTTCTTTAAAATGAATATACATGATCGTAACAGATAGTGTTGTTTGACTATATTAGGGAGTTATCTCAATTTTTTTTTAACTCTATAGACTGAAGAAAACTAGGACAGTTTCCAATGAAAGACCTCCCCACTACAGGTTTAACGACATTTCGGTGCTGCCCTTAAAATATATGACCAATGCTGAAAGAAGATACAGAGGTAGGGGGCGCTGCAGTCATTTCTGAATGTACTTAATTGTAATTGATTTTTTTTCTAGCAACAGGGCTAGACTTCATTAAGACAGTGTAACATTGAATAAGATATTAAAATTTAATGAAAATGCCTTCCAGGAGGTCTTTCAAGGGGGAAGTTACACGCATTTTCGTCTTGAATGGGAAGTAATATAGAAAAATTTAATCACACTTCAAATTAATCAGAACGAAATTCAGATAATAAAATGAATTTCAATTTGTTAGAGGGCGCTATATTCGCTTCGAGAAAATATTGAACTGTTGTATGTAATTTTTGTAGTAACAGATACAAGAGGACTGTATTGAATGATCAAACATAAGCAAATCATTATCCATACTATTATGAGGTGGAAGTCTTTTAAACGGAAACACATTTTCGCCTTGAATGGAAGGAAAACTCCCATCAAATTGTAAATAAGTTCAAACGTAATAAAATTCAGAAAATCAAATAAACCAACAAGTTAAATTTACTACTGTTAACTATGAAAAAGTATTAGTTGGTAGTAGTTAGAATATGAGCGTCCTGAGCCATAAGGTGGAGCTGTGGAGCAACCTTGATGGAATGAGACCCCAGTTGTGGCCATTTCGCGTTAAAATGCTTGCTTGCGATTGATCAGATTTAAACACGTGACTAAATGGACGCTTGTGATTGGTTACACAGTTTAGGAAGATAGTTTTCTGCAAAATTTAAGGTAGTGGCGCCATCTAGGGGGAATTTAAAAGTCATTTACATTAAATTTCTAAGATCAGAGATATATGCAAATAAAAAAAATCTTAACACGACTTTTAAGTTTAATAAAAGTAAAGGCCTTTTGCTAAGGGTCTAAAGAACCCTAACCCCGAGCTACACGTGACATTTCAATATTTTACCAAACAATTGTTAAAATATCGACTATCGGACGTTGCCTTCATGGGAACTCATCTACCCACCCGGCCACCCCCCTTCCCTAACCAATTTTGAATAAGCTAATTTGAAATACTTTAGAAAATGTTAATTATTTTTAAGCTAAATTTTAAAAGTGAGGACCCACCTCCGGCCCGAAACCTCTTTTAGGAAGAATTTGTACCGCCTCACTCCTCCCTATAAAAAGAAAAAAACTTATTCCAAAGAACGTGTGTATTTCTTTGAAATATGAGGTCACTAAAAATCACGACTTTAAATTTGACATGTAGGAGGAAAGTATAACATACCTATAATTTCTACGACAAAGAATTCAAACATTGCCGTTCATGTCTTTAAAATGTATAATGACAACTCTAACTTTTAGAAAAAAGAAACACTAAAAATTTACAAGGCAAAGAATTTAAAATTGAACGTGAAAATTAACTTTACATGTACAATCATACTCTTATATCAACGATAAATAAGATAAAAAAGAAGCTCTAAAAATTTATAAGGCAAAGAATTTAAATAATACGCGAAAATTTACCTCACATATAAAAATTATGTCTTTCAAATGTGTAAGAATAACGCTAAATTAGAGAAAAAGAAATACTATAAATTTATAATTTAAGGAATTGAAACAATACGCGAAAATTTATTTCACACATAACATTTTTATCTTTTAAATGTGTAAGAATAATGTTAAATTAGAGAAGAAAAGAAAAAAATAACATACTTAAACTTTCTTCGACAAAAATTTAAACAATACGCGACATTTTCATACACAATTATTTTCTTAGGTTAATGTTAAATAATGGGAAATTTAACAAAATAAAAATTTCAAAGATAAAGAATTTTAACCTTTACATGAAAATTTACTTCACATATAAATATCATGTCTTTAAACTTTAACGTGACAATTTACTTCTCATATACAATTAAACTCTTAGGTTAATGTTAAATAAAAGAAAAAGTAACATACTCAAAAATTTCTAAGATAAGCATAACGTAAAAATTTCGTATCATGTGTTTAAATGTAACATATAAGAGAAAAAAAACTAACATACTTGAACTTTCTATAGCAAAGAATTTAAGCGTTAGCGTAAAAATTTACTTTACATATAAAATTCACGTCTTTAAACGGGATGATAAGCATGTGACGGTAATTAGCCAATCAGGTTAGTGGTAGGTGATACGCCACTCGCCGGCATTTATAGACCGGAGGATGAGTCACGCTAAAACTTGTTCAAACAGTTCGGGAGACTTGTACAGCAAGAACAGCAGCATAGACGCGCAAGCAGAGGGTGATGCTGTTCTTGCTGTACAAGTCTCCCGAACTGTTTGAACAAGTTTTAGCGTGACTCATCCTCCGGTCTATAAATGCCGGCGAGTGGCGTATCACCTACCACTAACCTGATTGGCTAATTACCGTCACATGCTTATCATCCCGTTTAAAGACGTGAATTTTATATGTAAAGTAAATTTTTACGCTAACGCTTAAATTCTTTGCTATAGAAAGTTCAAGTATGTTAGTTTTTTTTCTCTTATATGTTACATTTAAACACATGATACGAAATTTTTACGTTATGCTTATCTTAGAAATTTTTGAGTATGTTACTTTTTCTTTTATTTAACATTAACCTAAGAGTTTAATTGTATATGAGAAGTAAATTGTCACGTTAAAGTTTAAAGACATGATATTTATATGTGAAGTAAATTTTCATGTAAAGGTTAAAATTCTTTATCTTTGAAATTTTTATTTTGTTAAATTTCCCATTATTTAACATTAACCTAAGAAAATAATTGTGTATGAAAATTTCGCGTATTGTTTAAATTTTTGTCGAAGAAAGTTTAAGTATGTTATTTTTTTTCCTTCTCTAATTTAACATTATTCTTACACATTTAAAAGATAAAAATGTTATGTGTGAAATAAATTTTCGCGTATTGTTTCAATTCCTTAAATTATAAATTTATAGTATTTCTTTTTCTCTAATTTAGCGTTATTCTTACACATTTGAAAGACATAATTTTTATATGTGAGGTAAATTTTCGCGTATTATTTAAATTCTTTGCCTTATAAATTTTTAGAGCTTCTTTTTTATCTTATTTATCGTTGATATAAGAGTATGATTGTACATGTAAAGTTAATTTTCACGTTCAATTTTAAATTCTTTGCCTTGTAAACTTTTAGTGTTTCTTTTTTCTAAAAGTTAGAGTTGTTATTATACATTTTAAAGACATGAATGGCAATGTTTGAATTCTTTGTCGTAGAAATTATAGGTATGTTATACTTTCCTCCTACATGTCAAATTTAAAGTCGTGATTTTTATGTGTAAAGTAAAGATTTGCGTTAATGTTAAAGTTATTTGTCGTAGAAAGTAGGGATGGAACGGATATCCGGCAAATATCCGATATCCGGCATATCCGGTTGATTTTTCAATATCCGAAACTAGGGATGGAACGGATGTGAGTTTTGCCGGATACCGGATTTCGGATATCCGGAGTACCATGTCTACCGGATACGGATATCCGAAACGGATTTCGCCGGATATCCGGCCGGATATTCGGTCTATATACTAAAAACGATAGTTATACGATATGCTATACGAAAAAAATGGTCATGATATGAAGTATTAAGTAAATTATAATTAGTGGTTAGCGCACCGCACTGCATGCCACAGGTCCATGGTTTGATTCGCGGACTGGGCAAGGTTGACTTAGCTGTTTATACCTGAAAGAAATAAACTGAGGAGGACCATGCATGCTTGGGAACAAAACACTGGGGTTCGGCGTCAGAATGACCATCTGACTGAAACATCTGCTATGTGACACACAAATGCCACAGTCGAGAAAGCTGAGCTGGGCCCAGCAGGCCTTAGTCCACACGGGCTGTCGCGCCACTGCCCTAATAGCACACATCCTCCCAGGGAGGTCCCTGGGAAGTCATTCGTAGTCCCGGGGATGACTGGGGACTTCCTAGGGACCTCCCTGGGAGGATGTGTGCTATTAGGGTGAGTTAATTTTTTTTATTTAAACTTTAGTTGATGAGTGAAAGAGATCTTTGTTGCTGATTTTATATCTTGTAATATTGATACTTTTAGTTTTTCATATAGTTCTGGCAGGGCTTTATCACGAAAATAATTTCAATTTTGAAGCGGATAACGAGGAGCTAGGTACTTTATTAACTGACCAAAGCCTTCTCTATTCACAATGGAGAATGGTTCAGCATCAAGAGCCATTAACTCACCTAAAATTATATTAAAACTTTTTTTTACAATGTTGAAGTGCAAAATATACCTACTTTCAATTTACTTCATGCATTGTTTATAATTGATAAATGATTACAAAATTATACCGGAGGCATTTGTTAATAACAAAAGATTTATTTTAAATATTTTATGAAATTGAAGTCTATTTTTTTTTTTTTTTTTTGTAATGCACCTAAAACATTACGGATTTAAAGAAATCTCGTAGAAAACTTAAATTGGATCTATCGGAATATTCCGTCTTTAAATATAAACTTAAAAAATTTCGAACCCAAGATTCATCAACATTAGGTTATACCATATTTAATATAAACAAACAAAATTAGTACTTACATATTTTTGTGGTTAAGGCTTTTGCTTTAGGATCATCTATACTCCACAATTTTGGTACAAATAATTTCGATTCCAATGTTGTCTGAGTGCATTTCTTGTTTTGATGAATTGTTTTTTCTTGTTAATCAATATTTGATGCATTTAGTGAGTCTTTAAAGCTTCGGTGGATTTCCTTATGCACACTCATTAAATGGTTCCATAAGGGTTTTGTGGAAAAGGATTTTGGGCTTTTGCCGCGCACATTTTTTAAACGATTCTGTGGAGCAAGTAACACATAGGGCTTTGCTTTCGTCATTTCCCATTAATTTTAAAATACTTCCAAATGGGTGATTTTAAATGAGCCATTATTAAAAATTATAAATTGGATCGTAATTGGAGAAAACTAAAATTCAAGGCATTCTAGAGAGCTAAATATAATTCCACATTGTGGCGCTGCTTTAAAGATCTAAAAATTACAATACTTCATTTTACGTCAGAAAAAATACACCAGCTTTCAACTTCTGCCAATGAAAAATCAGAAATTAGACCATACCATTCACAGCATAAAGGGGTAGGGTATTATCGTCGATAGAACAAAAAAAAGCATCGAGGATTGCGCATTGACTATTTATTGCTTTTTACTCGCTAGCAAATGTCAGAAAAAAAGGAGGAAGTGAGAACTCTTAAGTCACTTATGTTATGGAAAAAAAATACTATTTATTAATATTTCGGTTCGAGTTTTACGGAGAAGCATTCAAATATAACATCTGGAATTAATCAGATCATAAACTTGGAATGAAAAGAACATATTGCAAAACACGTATGAAGGATGTGTATGGAAAAATATTGGAGGAATGGTTTTTGCTTATTAACTCGGCGTCAATAATACGGCGCCTCTTTCTGTTTTCGTTTTCTAATTTGACTGCAATTTATGTCCAAGAAAAAAAAAATTAAGAAAAAAAATTAAAAAAAAAGTGTAGGATGCGGTGTTTCCTTTGTCCGAAAAAGATAATTATTTTTTTCAAAAAATTATTTCTTGTGGATACCTGGTGGTCGGATATACAGCCGGATATCCGAATGAAATTATCGGATGTCCGGTATTTCAAATCGGATATCCGACGGGGTTTCGGATATTGAAAAATCAGCCGGATATCGGATATTTGCCGGATATCCGTTCCATCCCTATCCGAAACCCCGTCGGATATCCGATTTGAAATACCGGACATCCGATAATTTCATTCGGATATCCGGCTATATATATCCGGCCACCAGGTATCCATAAGAAATAATTTTTTGCAAAAAATAATGATCTTTTTCGGACAAAGGGGACACCACATCCGACACTTTTTTTAATTTTTTTTTTTCTTGGACATAAATTGCAGTCAAGTTAGAAAACGAAAAAGTTCCTTCGTGAGAACTATGATTTCGCAAATCCCTAACTTCAGAGATGAGCTAGAAAATGCTGGTGCATTTAGTTTCAATTTACAGAAAGAGGCGCCGTATTATTGGCACGGAGTTGATAAGCATAAACCATTCCTCCAATCTTTTTCCATATACATCCTTCATACGTACACCCTTCATATGTTCTTTTCATTCCAAGTTTATGATCTGATTAATTCCAGATGTTATATTTGAATGCTTTTCCCTAAAACACAACCGAAATACTAATAAATAGTACTTTTTTTAAATAACATAAGTTACTTGTTAAGAGTTTTACTTCCTCCTTTTTTCTGACATTTGCTAGTGAGTAAAAAGCAATAAATAGCCAATGCGCACTCCTCAATGCTTTTTTTTATTCTATCTACGATAATACCCTACCCCTTTATGCTGTGAATGGTATGGTCTAATTTCTGATTTTTCATTGGCAGAAGTTGAAAGCTGGTATATTTTTTCTGACGTAAAATGAAGTATTGTAATTTTTAGGTCTTTAACGCAGCGCCATAATTTGGAATTATATTTAGCTCTCTAGAATGTCTTGAATCATAGTTTTCTCCAATTACAATCCAATTTATAATTTTTAATAATGGCTCATTTAAAATCACCCATTTGGAAGTATTTTAAAATTAATGGAAATGACGAAAGCAAAGCCCTATGTGTTACTTGCTCCACAGAATCGTTTAAAAAATATATTGTACGAGGCAAAAGCCCAAAATCCTTTTCCACAAAACCCTTATGGAACCATTTAATGAGTGTGCATAAGGAAATTCACCGAAGCTTAAAAGACTCACTAAATGCATCAAATATTGATGAACAAGAAAAAACAATTCATCAAAACAAGAAATGCACGCAGACAACATTGGAATTGACATTATTTGTACCAAAATTGTGGAGTTTAGATGATCCTAAAGAAAAAGCCTTAACCACAAAAATATGTAAGTACTAATTTTGTTTGTTTATATTAAATATATATTTTAAATATGGTATAACATAATGTTGATGAATTTTGGGTTCGAAGTTTTTTAAGTTTATATTTAAAGACGGAATATTCCGATAGATCCAATCTAAGTTTTCTACGAGATATCTTTAAATCTGTAATATTTTAGGGGCATTACAAAAAAAGTAGACTTCAATTTCATAAAATATTTAAAATAAATCTTTCGTTATTAACAAATGCATCCGGTATAATTTTGTATTCATTTATCACTTATAAATATATAGTATATAGAACGAATATCCGGCCGGATATCCGGTGAAATCCGTTTCGGATATCCGTATCCGGTAGACATGGTACTCCGGATATCCGAAATCCGGTATCCGGCAAAACTCACATCCGTTCCATCCCTAGTAGAAAGTTTAAATATGTTACCTTTTTCTTTTATTTAGCGATATTTTAAGACATGATTTTTATATATGTAGTAAATTTTCACGCAAATGTTAAAATTATTTATCGTAGAAATTTTAAGTATGCTAATTCTTCTTACCTGTCACATTTTAATGTCGTGAGTTTTTGTTGTGAAGTAAATTTTTACGTTAATGTTAAAGTTATTTGTCGTACAAAGTTTAAGTATGTTACTTTTTCCTTTTATTCCGCAATATTTTTACATATTTTAAAATACATGATTTTTATGTATGTAGTAAATTTTTGCTTAAAGTTTAAAGTTATTTGTCGTAGAAATTTTAAGTATGCTAATTTTTCTTACACGTCACATTTTAAAGTCGGGATTTTTATATGTGAAGTAAATTTTTACGTTAATATCAAAGTTATTTGTCGTACAAAGTTTAAGTATGTAAATTTTGTTCTTTTATTCAGCGATATTTCTACATATTTTAAAGTCGGGATTTTTAAGTGTAAAGTAAAATTTTACGTAAATGTTAAAGTTATTAGTCGTAGAAAGTTTAAGTATTATACTTTTCTCTTGCATGTCATATTTTAAAGTCGTGATTTTTATATATGAAGGGAATTTTCGCGTAAAGGTTAAATATTTATCTTAGAAATTTTAAGTAAGTTATTTTTTCTCTTATTTAGCGATATTTTTACACATTTTAAAGTGATTTTTATGTGTAAAGTAAACTTTTTACGTTAATGTTAAAGTTTTTAATCGTAGAGAGTTTAAGTATGTTACTTTTTTTAACTTATTTAGTGATATTCGTACACATTTTAAAGACATCATGTTTATTCGTAAAGTAAATTTTCACGTTCACTTTTGAATTCTTAGTTGTAAGATGTTCAAGTATGTTACTTTTTCTCTCTTATTTAGGCATTAGAGTATCCAAAATCAGTTATCAGATCTCTATTCAGCATTAGCTGCTAGTTCTGTGTTGCTATTCATCAACTTAAGTAAGTATCATTGTACAATAAAAACTATCTTGATTAATATAACTAACATAGACAGATTAATTTCTAACAAGTTTATTGGGGTAAAGCTCAACTATCGGGACTCAAGAGCCATTGGGAGTAGTTAGAGAGCATTTAGCAGGTATTGAGAGCATTTAGGGAGCATTTAGCAGGTATTGGGAGCATTTAGGGAGCATTTAACAGGTATTGAGAGCATTTAACATGTATTGGGAGCAGTTAGGAAGCATTTAACAGGTATTGGGAGCAGTTAGGGAGCATTTAGCAGGTATTGGGAGCAGTTACGGAGAATTTAACAGGTATTGGGAGCATTTAGGGAGCATTTATCAGGTATTGGGAGTAGTTAGGGAGCATTTATCAGGTATTGGGAGTAGTTGGGGAGCATTTAGCAGGTATTGGGAGCATTTAGGGAGCATTTAGCAGGTATTGGGAGCATTTAGGGAGCATTTAACAGGTATTGGGAGCAGTTAGGGAACATTTAGCGGGTATTGGGAGCAGTTAGGGAGCATTTAGCAAGCATTGGGAGCAGTTAGGGAGCATTAAACAGGTATTGAGAACATTTAACAGGTATTGGGAGCCATTGAGAGCCAATTGGGAGCCGTTGGGAGTCATTGGTAATAACATCATAAAGAAAGATATTCTAGTTAAAAATATTAAGATATTTCTGCACATTTGTATGAAGAGTAAACTGTAACACTAAAGTTAAATTTGTTTGTATCAAAATTACAATTTTCATGAAAACTGTTAAGGGTAAGTTAAATTTTTCTTGAAATTCATTAAGTTTTTTCGGAAAAAGCTACATACAACTAGATATTAGTAAAAATTTCTATTAAAAATATTGTTTTTTTTTATATTAGTGTTTAAATAATTTGTTTCAAAACTAAAATTTTCATAAAAAAAATGTTTAGACAGACTAAAATGTTCATGAAATTCAGTATTGGATGGTTGGTTAGTGACCTCATATTTCAAAGAAATATACACGTTCTTTGGAATAAGTTTTTTTCTTTTTATAGGGAGGAGTGAGGCGGTACAAATTCTTCCTAAAAGAGGTTTCGGGCCGGAGGTGGGTCCTCTCTTTTAAAATTTAGCTTAAAAATAATTAACATTTTCTAAAGTATTTCAAATTAGCTTATTCAAAATTGGTTAGGGAAGGGGGGTGGCCGGGTGGGTAGATGAGTTCCCATGAAGGCAACGTCCGATAGTCGATATTTTAACAATTGTTTGGTAAAATATTGAAATGTCACGTGTAGCTCGGGGTTAGGGTTCTTTAGACCCTTAGCAAAAGGCCTTTACTTTTATTAAACTTAAAAGTCGTGTTAAGATTTTTTTTATTTGCATATATCTCTGATCTTAGAAATTTAATGTAAATGACTTTTAAATTCCCCCCTAGATGGCGCCACTACCTTAAATTTTGCAGAAAACTATCTTACTAAACTGTGTAACCAATCACAAGCGTCCATTTAGTCACGTGTTTAAATCTGATCAATCGCAAGCAAGCATTTTAACGCGAAATGGCCACAACTGGGGTCTCATTCCATCAAGGTTGCTCCACAGCTCCACCTTATGGCTCAGGACGCTCATATTCTAACTACTGGTATGTGTTCCGCTTGCTCCTGCCAAAACACAGTTTTTTGGTCGCATCTCAGCACACTTAGAAAATCCAATTTTATAATGTGGAAACTCATCCTTGAACTGTTTAAACCCTTCGTTGAGATTACACAACACCAGCCTTTTCTGTACATGTTTCCTTATCCCATCAATTTTCATTGATACAAAGTCTTTTTTACCTGGCATAATCCTTCTTATATAATCACTATTATAAAAGGATTTGATACATTTTGCTGTTTCAGGACGTAACGTCTTCCCTGGTCTGGAATTGGGAGATGCAAAAATACCTTTTTCGTTTACAAGTTGTTTTGCTTTTCTTACCAAGTAGTTGGATGCTCCAAATTCTTTTTCTACTTTTTTGATTGACCAGTTCTTCGGTAAAACTGTTAGTATTTGTATTTGTAAACTTTTATCCTTAGTGCTATGGAATTTTCCCTTCAATTGATTTATAATATCCGTTTCAGCCGAGTTGGAAGACTAGTCACTATCCACAATTTTCATTGCTTTGTTTTTTAAAGCGGTGCTTATTTTATTAAATTTAATTTTTGAATACTTCGTTTCGGAAAGCCTTTTCTTTTTTATTGGAGTTTCTCCAATAGTTTCTAAAGTAAGATTTAAGTTTGACACACCTGCTTCTATTTCAAAAGGACTTTGAGGATGATATTGAAGTAGTTCTCCTTGACTTGCATCTGCTACAGCTACTTCAGATTCCCCTTCACTTTCATCAATGGTTACTGATTGCAGCTTCTTGCGGCATTTATCACAAATTTTACTCCTTATATCCAAACTGGGAACTTTTTTCACCATCCAAGGACGAACGTTTCTTAAATTTCTTTTTCTGTTAAAATGACCAGGCTCGTTAAATGGGTTGCAACAATTAGATGTGAAAATTGGCATTTCCGGATACTCCATTTTTTTAAATGCAACTGTTCAGGAACCAATCAAAATAAGGTTATTAGTTTGATTTCAAAATTCAGAAACACAATCCACGCATTTTTCCTGAAAGGAGCGTACATTCAATGATCTTAGTCTCTCTCTGAGCACATCCTGCATTATTTTAGAAGACGATATGTTTACAATGCTTTGGCAGACGATTTTTAAGGATACCGACCAGACGATTTTTAAGGTGCCAGATGAATTGTAAAGTAGATTTCATGCATGATTTTATTTAGAGGGAAGTTTTATCGTCTGCCAAAACTCGAGGACCAATTACATCCACCTTTAGAAATAGATTCAATTTTCAGATATTTATAAACCAATTTTAATTTTTTCCCCATCAGACATCGTGAAGACCAGTTGCTTGCGAAGTAGATATGGATAACTTTCATTATAATGCCTGATTTACACGCTACCAGTTACTACCGCGACAGCCGGCCAATTGGCTGGAACATCATTGGAACCAGTTGGCTGGAATTCTAGTTTACTGGCGTTTTATGTTTACACGATGCCAACCGACTGGAAGAATACCGGAATTGCGCGAGCAAAATTTGCTGACGTTCTGGTTTTCTTTTTCGACTAGCGGAAGCTGTTGATTTTTTTAAATAAAGTAAAATCTAAAATAAATAAAATCTAATCTTTAAATGTTTAAATATACAATTTTTCTCAATCATGCTCATTTTTAAGGCTGTTATAGATTATTTGCACATTTTTTTTTTTTTTTTTAAATCTTTCCCATTGAATATCTGTAACAAAATCCCAATTTTACTAGTTTGGCGACAACGGGTTACCAGATACTTGCAAAATTGCCTTTTTTGGGTATATTGTAATAGATTGGTTGTATTCAGATTATCTGGCGCCGTCAGCAACACGAGGGCTATAATGCGCCGAAACATTTCGTCATTTAACAAACCAACATACATTTACAAACACCCATGCCTACACGGGACTCGAACCCGCAACCTCCCGGTCTAGAAGCCAGCACGCTAACCACTATACCGTTTGGTCGGCTATATTGTAATAGAATTTCGTTGTGTTGTAATTGACTCCAGTATTTGAACATTTTACAGTCAGTGATCTCTAATTAGAACTTCTGAGTTATCATTGTATTTCATAAATGTTTTAAATAACTTAGTACAATTTTCTACTCCCTTGCACTTCCTAAAATCTTCATATACATAAAATTTGGAATAAAACTTATGGTTTCTTTTTGTTTTGAAAACAATTCTCTATTTTGTTTCTAATGAGTTAAATGTAAATTTGCAGGTTAAAAGGTGGAAATCTTAGAAAATGCTTTTATACGAAATACATATTACCTAAAAAAAAAGCCTGTCCAACAAAGGAAGTTAAATGTAATCCCCCCCCCCCCCTCTCCCCTTAACTTATTTTGATGTTGAATTAAAAACTAAATATTCGTTTTTCTGTGGACTAGGGTTTTGATACATATTCTTTCTTTGATTGATAATTCTTTAAGATTAAAATTTCATCTTAAAAATGTTAGCAAATTAAATATCATTAGTTAAGCAATTTGTAAGCATACTGGAATTAAATAATTTGGATTAAAAAAAAATGACTAAATTTATCTTTTCATTAAAAAAGATTTTGTACTTTAATCAAGTTCGTAATTTGCACTTGAATCTTCTTTGGAATTCTATTCATATAAATGAAATAACACCAGTGAAAGAGTCAGACAAATAAATTTCATATAGATGTTTTATTCTTACAATAAAATTGGAAAAGTCTAAAAATCAATAACTAAAAACATTTAAATTTGCATAAATACCACCAGTATAAGTTTTTACAAAAAAAAAAAAAAAAACCTGAGTGTCTATTTCAATAAAATAATCCATTTTTTTAAATTTTGAAAAGAATCATCCCAGATCATTATTGCAGTTGAAGGTTTATGAACAAGGAAGAGGAGCAATTCACGACAGGTCCGAGTTGGTCAAGATTCAGAAGCCAATTTTAAAAGTAGTATTGCTTAATAATAGAATTCATTGGAAACAAACGCCTGTGAGTAAAGCAATTCCCATCTCGCCTATCAAAAGTGCCATGCTTGAATCCTGTGTTAGGCGTCAATGTTCATTAGGGTTCAGAATCCATGTCAAGTTGTATGTCCTGGAATGAGAAACCGTTATCAGGCACAAAAATAGGTTGTTAAACGTACAAACCGAAAATACAAAGATTGCAGGAACTTTAAACAGGCGTGCAACCAGGGAGGTTTTTAGGGAAAGGTTTTTAGGGTTAGAACACCCCCCTAGAATCACCAACATTCCCAGTATTTTGTTATGAATGAATAAAAAACACTTGGTAACCGAAAATAATTTCAAAGGATACGTTTTTAATCTACCGTCATTCAGACAGAGTAAGTTAATGTATCGCACTAAAGTAGGTATTAGACTCCAAAACTGAAATAAATGATATATTTATAAATCTCATACTATCAAAAAATCATTGCAGATTGCTTTTTGACTTCTTGGGTCCAATAAAAAGTATTGTTTAAAAATTTTATAAACATGGATGTCTATTTTCCAAATGTTGTTATTGTGTTTCAGTGCTTCATGCCTTTTATTTCAAACACCATTAAGGTATCCGACTAGGTTCGGAGACTTTCTTTTTTTAAATTTCCATATAATTGGCATAATTTTTGCATTTTAAGGTAAAGCATATCTTAGAATAAAGGTATGGACTAAAAAATATTTTAAAATATTGAATATTTTTCAAAATTTGAAACATTTTTAGACTAATTTTTATATAAACGTTAACAACGTAAAAAAAAATTCCACTCACATTTTATGAAATTTTCTTTGACTAACATGTTGTTTGAACTATCCTTTAGGGCCTTGAACTATGAAATAGGTATATTCCAAATTTTAACTAAGGTATGGGTGTTGGTGTACATAACCTTACATTCTTCGAGAAAACAACAAGTGTCATTACATAAAATCCTCCAAAAACACACATTTAAAATTAAAATATCTCAAAATGGTACTTCAGTGCACTACGAAATGCACTGAAGTTTATGTAAAAAAAATATCAGATATGTAAAATGATTCTGATATTGGTGTTTGTGTTCATTCGCCTAAAAATATTGCTCCTTCTCTAATTGAATAAACAAGAAAAATTTTGCATCGATTTATGATCTAGGTTACATGGATAATACAGGATATAGAAAAATATGCCATATTAGGTTTTTATGTATAACTTGAATATTGGACAAAAACCATTTTAATATTTTGGCATATGAGACATTAAGAAACTGCAAAAATATTGATTGGTGAAAAATATAAGATGAGGAATTTTTACGTAGAACTTGTTTTTGTAACAGAAATACAGAAGTTAACTTGATGGAAAGACCCCTACCACAGAGAAATTTTCTGGTTGCACCCCTGACGTTAAAACTAGTTCCATGATGCAATAGTGAATACTAATTGGTTTGCAATTCTGGGAAGGTTTCAAAAAGTTCTGACTAATGCTGTACCATGAAAATAATTACATGAAGCTGACTAGAAAATAAATGTGGGAAAAGTGTCAGAGGGGATTTCAGTAGAGATGCATTTAAAGACTTGATGTTGCTGGTAATTTTAAATAAAAGCATATTGTTACATATTAAAATATTTGAGTAGCATAACAAATTAACTATAACACATTATGCAGTATTAGTGAGAAGTTGCAGCTTGCATGTTTCAATTTTTATTATTTTCATATAATTAATTTCACAGAAACAAAAAAGTTGGATGTAAACACAAATAGAAATTTGTAAAGGTCAGCCAGTAAGAAAAAACAACTTTTTTCTATAATAGTTTAAATGCGTTGGATGAAAATCTTGGTTTGCAGTCTAAGCCATTGCAGCATATTCGAGTGGCAGACAAATCAGGAAAAACCAATTCGATGACATCTCTTGCATACTTGTACACTCTTGTAGAGGAGTAAAATTTAAATGCCTTTATACCTTTTCTTGTTATTCATCAGCACTCTTTTTGTCAGTTCCCAAAATACATTCGAAAATACAAAAATTTCAGAAACATTTTCACAAATAAAGTTGTTTCCTTAGCATTAATAATTTCAGCCAAAATAACAACGTTGATAATTTCAGCCAAGTGTTTAAAATTTTTTTTTTTTCCTAATCACCTTATACTTTGCTGCAAGTTTTTTTTACATCACATTTATACTAACTTTCATTACATTTTAACTCTCTGCTTTAGGTGGTTCAATGTTTTATTGTAATTGTGATAACATCCAACAGCCAATTACTTCAAGTCTAATAGCTGATGAAGACAAGTTGCACTCTGCTTGTTGGCTTTCTTTCACAACCTAGAAAAGAAATTTTAATTCGATTAGCATTGTTTTCAAAGAATTTTTTGACTTACTATCCTATCTCTGATTCAGACTAAAAAACATTTGTTATTGATGGCATAAATTTTCCATTAAATGACATTCAAAAACAAACAATTTTTAGTTACGAATTCTTTCACATTCAGGGTAAAACTCGATGCAATAAACCTATTCAAATTTCGCACAAGCAGTAGAACTTAATTTACAAAAACACTCAACATGCATTCAGAGATAAAAGGAGTCAATTGTGATAACATCCGACAGCCAATTACTTCAAGTCTAACAGTTGATGAAGACAAGTTGCACTCTGCTAATTAGTTTTCTTTTACAACCTAGAAGAGCAAACAAGTATTGAAATTATGTTAATCGTTAAACAAAATATACATATCTACAAAATTTGCTGATAAAAAAAACTGCATAAATTATCCATCTATGAAATCCATCTCATGTTGGGTCCTCCTTATGTTGTGTAATAAGCGAGTAAATTTATGACTGAAATTTGTACCAAAACATTTAAGCTTAAAGCATAATTCCAACTATAACAGCTTTAAAACTACCATTATTTGACTATCTATTCACAAGAATTTTAACTAAATTCAAATACCCAAATGTAAACAAACATCTTATTATTGACATTCTTAACGTTGGCACACATAATTCATTCTAGTAGCCATTATTTAAGACATACTACTTTTGAATATAATATACTACACGAGATATACGTATAATTTATACGTATTTTAATTCAATTAGAGCACATAAATGTAAACAACCGCTAATGTTCAACTACTTTTGATTATCAGATTATCGCAGAAGTACTTCAACAAAAGTAATTAAGGAACTATTTCTGGAAATTGCATTCGTCCCGTAAAAAGGAACAGTTAGGCTTACATACAAGTGGTTTTAACAGGTATTATTTTCCTACTATCTCTATAAGTACAACCAAAAAGGGATCCCACCAAAAACATTGTAGTTAGGTATATTATAATGTGATTGTGAAACACAGTGCCGTTTCAATTCCGCGAAGGATTTCATCTGCCGTCGCCAAGCTTACTAGGGTTGCCTTTCAGAATATGACGAAAATTACTTAAAAATATATTTGTATGTTTTAACACAATAAAAAATACTAATAATTATACTAACCCAGAATGACAGTTTTTCACGACAGTTGCTGTTTTCATTATATAATCCATATCATTCCAACGATTTGGCATAAAGCTTGTTCTTGTTATAAACATCATCATTCAAGTCTTTAAAAATTTCAGCGAAATAAAACTACTGCAGGTGTTTTACACGGTGCACGAGAGTATGAGGGTAGGAAGAGTGGTGGGGGAGGGGAGTTGACGCTCCAGTAAATAGAAAATGTTTTATCTACTGGAATCACCAGCCAGAGGCGATCACGTGACAAACTGGCTTATCCTGAGACTGGAATGATGCGTTTACACGCTACCAGCGGTGACGTCACACGACTAGGGATCTCAACTGGAACGCCGACTGGTAGCGTGTAAATCAGGCATAAGTTAGAAAATAGTTGTCTGCCTAAAAAGTCACCACCAGGAACAAATACAGAACTGATGTTTATGTGACCACCAAATGATTTTACAGATTTTTGGAATACAAAGTCTTTTTTTTTTTTTAGGCATCCAAAAATAATATTGAGTCATCTGTTTCTGCATTTAACGGCCTATTGAAGTAGAAATATAAATAAAAGCAAGGGCGTACCTAGTTATTTTTCGGAAGGGGATATGAAATTATACTTAAACAAATCATTATAATTCTTTTAGTTAGTAATGTAGAGTATGCTTAGTAATTCATATAACAGGCATTTTTTTCTACGTATGTTTAGAAATTTAAAAACCTTTGAAATAAATGTATCATTTAAAAAACAATCCTTTGATTTTTGCGTTCTAATATCTAACAGAAAACTTCGTCAGGAGATATATTCCCATATACTTTTCCTGGCTACGCCACTGAATAAAAAAACCAAGATGAAAATAGTCACCATTTCCTTCCTTTTGAAAACTAGTCAATTTACACTTGATTCCCTGTATATTCGGCTGCATTAGAATATGCGAATATGGGATTCTTCAGTTGCACTCAAAGACGATTATTGCGTGAAATTAAGGACAAGAGTTCACATTTGAATTTATATTTTGGCATCCCATTGCGGTCCCAAAATGAGACTAATATATTTGTGTAGAGAATTGATGCAAGAATAACATATATTTTTTTGAAAAAAAATAAAAATACCCTTTTTTGAGATATTCAAGGTCAAAGGTCAAATCGTTTGACCTTAAAATGAAAATTAAAAAAAATATTCATAAATAATACATCATTAGAAAGATCAAATCTTTATCTTTTTTTTGACACCAAAATCAATGTTTTATGATAATTAGGGACACAATTATAACCAGATATATAAAGCAAGAATTGCGAAATTTTGACCTTTTGGCCCATTTTTGAAGCTCCGTATTTCAGAAACCAAACGATATTCAAACCTAATATTGGCCATTTTTTCTTTTCTCTATAAACCCAACAAGTGAGCAAAATTTTATTAAATTCTGAAGGGATCGGGTTGAAAATGTCACTTTTTCGTGTTGATTTGACATGGTCATCATACAACCCATATACTCTGTCGCCAACGATCTTGGGGGGCCATTATAGTAATGAGTTAATAGCCCATCCACGACTGGACCATGCGGGTAGTCTCAGATCTCCTTGGTCCTTTCTCCTCACCTCTGGCGTTAAGTAGCAGTCATCTGCCGCTTCTCCACAATACCCCATATTTTTCCTAGAATACCGTATCTCCCCGACTAACCAAAAAAGGGAGCAAACGATGGAAACAATTGGGATTCAAATGCAATGGGTTAGAAAAAAGAAGTTCAAGAAGACGATTACTTATATTGAAAAAAATAACGAACTTCCATACCGTACCGGCCCATTTTTTTCAGACACTGACCGGCCCGGTGATTGCACCGGACAACCCTATGGCCAGTACGCCCCTGCTTACGCAGCAATGAAGCTGTAAGCGAGCCCGTACTTGCATAGCAATGATATTTTCAACGAGTGAAGTAAGCCTGTGCTTATGTGTCGGCGAACTTTTCAGTGAGCGAAGTGAACTTGGTTTTGCATAGCAATGAGCCTTCCTGCTAGCGAAGCGCCAAAAATTGGAACCTATACACCAATGACGGATTTCCGCAACGCAGGGCCACGCAGCTAGATAAAAAATTGCACATGGTAAAAGTTCGTGGCGAAGCACGGGTATTCAGATAGTTAAATATAAAAGGTAATAAAGTTTTATCAATCACTGGATATCAGATTTATTACATTTCATTACGAAATTCAATTAGAAAACTAAGCCCTTTGTAAGCATTTCACTTTTCTATAAATATATCAGTATTATCTGACGTCATATATATGAACTCATTTGGTGTGTAAAATGCATTTCTTAAATAGACATAACTGCAACTGACCTAAAGCCGGTTATTTTGTGTAAATAAACAATGGCTTGCAGCGCTTATTTTATTTTTAAATTGTTTTTCATTGCTCCGTGACTACATTTTTAACAATTTGGCAATCGAAATTAAAATGGTTCGCTACCTTTTACGTATCAGTTACATTGGGACTAAATACAGGTTCGTTTAACTTTATAAGATATGGTTCAGTGGAAACACTGATTTCATCTTTTTTGACAAATAATTCAGTCTTTTGAAGTAGTTTAAAAAATTAGAAAACTAGATTTATTTAGATTCACCTGTTTGTCAATATATTATTATTGGGTAAATTCCTAGTTCACGTTTATGGGTTGGCGCACTTTTGAAAAGTTTTCGACAAAGCCAGAACGTCGCCAATTCAGAATTCCAATATGAAAAAGTGAGAAACGAACCAGCTCAATGATTTGTGGTATAGAAAGGTTGAAACCAAAGCACGTCAATAAAAAAAATGGGGTTGCCAAATTTAGAACTTTATCGCCTACAAAACAGCGCCAAATCGGCTTGGCGATATTTTAACGTCAACTAGGAATAGTATTATTGTTGACAGTTGTTTGACTTATGACTATTTTTTTAATTTAACGTTTTATGCTAAGTTTTATTACTTTCGTTAGGAGTTCGTCTTTTTTTCTTTGGGAGCTTCACCACGTCTGCTTTTAAGACATTTTAAATGAGGCTTATTATTTAGCATGATTTAAAATGCTTTTAGGTATAGATGCACTGTAAGGATCTGGTTAATTTTGGTAACTTTATTTGGTGTTAAAATAGAATAGCTGAGAGCTCCTTATGTTTGCTTTTAAACTGTTTTGAAAGTGACATTTAGGGCTGTAATTTAAAAATATTCGCCTGTTTGATCTAAGGTATCTTGTAAATTGACAGGGCCCTATATTGCATCTGTACTGATGTTTATTTCTAACTAAACAAATTTGGGTTAGAATGGGCTTTATGTTGCCTACTTTTTTTTTGTGGCGATTTTGTGCCAATATGGATCCATTCCAACTTGGTATCAATTTTTGCAAACCTGTAGTTTGATGTCAATTCAATTTAATGGCAAAATCACTGAAAAAAAAGTGGTCACTGTTAACCCAAATTAGAGGGAGGGATGGGATATGCTCCAAGTTTCTCCATGATATCTCCAGCCAAATAATTATGCTGACAGATTTTGTTGTATTCGTTTTTGTAAGGCTATCTTTTTTGGATATGAATTGTATGACAAATCAAATAAAGTATTGTAAGACAAGTAAGTAAAGTAAACAATTACAAAAGTGCAGGCAACAAAAACACAGAAAAAAAGAAATATCGGATTGATAAGTCAATTCATGAGGAATCATTTATATTTCTATGACACCGTCAATGATAATATTGATATTGATGTAAATAACATAGCCTAAAAATATACTAGAGATAGAATGGGAGAAAAGTAATCCAAGTTATAGGTTTAAATAACCTTGTTGTTAAATTTCCAATTAAGAAATTTGTTGTACACTATGTTGTTAAGTCAAGAGCAAAGAGAATAATATGGAGACATGGACAGGTAAATTTTTTGTTTCATTGGGATTGCTCAAAATATAATGGACAATTCACACATTTAAAAAAAAAAATGATTGAAATTAGTTTATATTTCTGAAGAATTTCTTCCTGATTTCAAATATTCAAACAAAAGTTCTTTAAAAAAGTTAGGTATTTAAATATTAATTAAAGAAATTACGCCGAAATCCTGTCCGATTGCATTCTGATCAAAATGATCCGCTATAGCTGTAATGTCAAAACATCCTTCCCTTTCTATCGTTATTGTGAGGTTTCTGCTAAATAATTGGCATTGGTTTGGGAAGTTATTGTCATATCCTGTACAGCTTGACGCGATTTACAAGAAACTTGCAAAACTAGTTTCCGCTGCTGCGTGCCAAGCCAAGTTGTTTAAGATAAAGTGACGTCACTTTCAATTCGTGCTAAATGAATAATTTTAACCACCAAAACTAACAAGCAAACTTAGATTGCAAATTTTTTTTTAAAAAGCGCAGTGAGCAGACATTTTTTTGTTTATGGCTTTTTCGAAACATTTAGAATTGAATAAAAAAAATAGTAATAATAAAAAAAATGCGGGAATTGTCCATTGGTAAAATAAATGTTATAATACACAATAAACCGTAAGTGCAAGAATGAAACTCTGTCCTTTTCATTTTTGCTTAATATTTGTGAAAATTAAGTGTGAATTTTAACTTTAAAAACATGTCCTATCTCTCCCTTATGTAAGGGAGGGATGGGACAATTTGTAAGTGAACAAAAGTACATACTGGGCATAATCTTACTGGGTTAATATGAACCTAAAAGCCATCTGGTTCATATTTTACTTAACTATTAAACTTTATGTGTACTTGGAACTCAAGATGTACTACACTGAACCCCCTAGAATTGTGTTTTTAAAAGTTCTCTTTGTTTTGAGCGTTGTTGTTTAAAATGTTTTTGTTTTTTTTTTCATTGCTTTTTTTTTGCTTAATTGATAAATTTATATAAAAACAACAATTCAAAAAATATCAAACGGAAGAAAATATTTCGTAATTAATAGTCAGTTTTATTGTTCAAATTAAAAAAAAAAAAAAATCAAACCATTGGACTTTTCTTATAGACTTTTATACAATTCCAGGGTGTAAAAAAATAGAGATTTTTTTTAAAAAAAATCCAATAAAACAAGTTTGCCGACCAAACGGTATAGTGGTTAGCATACTAGCTTCTAGACCGTGAGGTTGCAGGTTCGAGTCCCATGTTTGGCATGGGTGTTTGTAAATGTATGTTGGCTTATCTAATGATGAATGTTTCGGCGCATTATAGCCCTCGTGTTGCTGATGGCGCCAGATAATCTGAAAACAACCAACCAATAAAACAAGTTTATTGGTCTTCAGTTGGTATAAAATTTCTTTTTTTAAGCTGCAGTTCGAGATCTGGAGTTCTCTCTCAGAATAAATCCCGAACTCACTTTGTTTGTTAAACATCACATTTGTTAAAATATATTTAGTTTAATAGATGTAAAGTAAGCTAAATAAAAAAAAAAGATTTGCATAGTAAAGTTCATAATTTTTTTAACGTTTTGTACTTAAATAATTTTTTTTATTAATATCAATTGAGATTTCAATCATTGTCATCTTAAATAGTAGGGAATTTTCTATTTTGATGTAATTGGGATAGTAATTTTGTAATTGTATTTTGTAGAAAGTAGAATTTTTCTTGAATTTGGCATATTTAGTTTTTTTTTGCTGAAACTGCTAATTGAAATTTTTGTAAAAAAATTATATCAAAATGAATTTTTTTGTAGTTTATTTCAAGGACTTATAATTTTTTTAGGTTTCTAAAAAAGTTTTTAATTTATTAATTAACGTTCTAAAATTTCTATGATGTTACGCTTTCTCTAGTGTTTATGATATTTATATTGCAGAACAACAGTAACCTCAATATGCAATATAAAAAATTTCTATATTTCAAATACAATCAAGTAAATTTCGTACTTATGACTATTCAAATAAAAATACACTTTTGAAACGTTCCTAGTTTAGTGCATATTTTTAAAAAACTTCAAGAAGGAAATGTTCAAAAAACGTTTGAAATATGTTTTTTTCTTCTGTATTTTGAACTCTTCTTTATTGAAACAAAAACTAAAGAATTAGTCCATGATTATACTGCAGTAAATTGTTTTTGACGAGTTGAGATTGTGCTGCAAATAATAATGAAAAAGAGTACTATAGATAATTATAATTTTTTCCCTCTCATTTATAACCTCTTTAGAACACATCTTTCACCTAGCAACCTTTAAATTGACATCTGCTTGCCACTGTTTCGTCTGTTACCAGCTTTTCTGGTATCTTGAATGTGTTACTCTTTAGCAAGAATGCTAGTTTAGCCATATGTATTCTCCAATTATGTTTTTCCTTTTTTCTCTTTACATTTATTTATTGTTTTATATTTCTTTTCAGAGTTTTGTTTTCCCACCTTTTATTTATTGGTTTTTTTTCTTGCTCTCTCTTTTATTATGTACTCCTAAATTATGCGTCATGTGTACCATTACCCCCCATTTACATTTCATAATTGGAAAATTTTTACATATTAGCTTTTAGCAATTCACATCAACTAAGTTGCTTGGTATTATATCATCACACTGGTGGAGCAATGACCTTACTGAAACTTTGTCAAAACAGAGTTAAGATCTTTATTGTGTCAAGGAATATCTAACGCATCAAGGAGAACAAAGACAGAACTATAGTTATGTTGACACTGACAGAATGCAGTTGCATTATGCAATCGTGCATCATAAAGTTTATATTGAAATGGATTTGTTTTTTTGCATTTCCTGTAAAATTCCAAATTTTGCAGTTGTGTTATTGTTCCCCCAGATTGGCAATATGTGTTTAAGGAATAATACTTAAACATTATTATCTATAATATTGTTTAAACTTCTATTTTATCTTTTCAACGTAATTCAGTGTTTCAAAAGAAGATTGCATTAATTCTCAAATATCCGCATTACTATTCTGCTGAGTGAGTTTAAAAGTGATAATAAAGATAAGTAAGTGAGTTTAAAATGATAAAATTAAATAACATACTAGTTAAAAATTATGTAGTTGTTTTAAGAATGTTTCCTATGGTTAAAATAACAGCCAGCATGTTATTCATGAGGATAATTATCTGCTTCAATAACTGATTCATTAATTTGATTCTCTTATTAGTTGTTTTCTTATTTGGTTTTTGAAGTACAGAAGGTTATGTAAGCCAAAACACTAAGAACATTTGAACTACTGAGGTCTGGAATTCAAACGATGGAATTATTTCTGGGTTACTGGGGGTTAAGAAAAGATTATTATAATTTCCGTCAATAACCAAATCTAGAGTGTTTGAAACTTCTCATGTTTAATTAACATTCTTGTTTGACAGAAATTTATCACAGCCTAGAATACTTGCCAAGAGTGTTTAAACATAGACCTTCCAACGTAAGTTGTTGCTATGTATAATATTATTAAATATAATAACAAAATCTGAGTTGGAATCCTGACCAATGTTTAAATGAATATAATATTAAAATCCTCATTTTTTTTTAATGGTTCAAAATTAATACTAACGATTGTTAAAAGAAAGTCATAGTAAGGATAATTCTCTATATTCGCTTTGTTACAATTTTCTTGCTCAGTGCATTTAGACACTACTAGTTAAAATCTTGAAATTTCGCGAGTAGGTAATGAAATGACATAAATTAAAAACTCACAAATATTGTCTTTTACACTTTATTTTCAAATACTTCAAATATATACTTCAAATCCTTCATAGGATTATATACTTCAAATCCTTACGTCAATGTATATGCAGTGACTCCTCCTGTTTTTGTCTTTTGCTATTTTAATTTTCATTTATAATACATAGACATTAAATGAAGAAAAAAAATTGAAGTCATTTCATTAAGTGATCTTTTTTGTACCTACTCGTTAAAGTTCAAGGTTTTATAGAAAGTAGTTTCTAAATGCACTGCGCTAGAAGATTATTACATAGTGAGTATAGGGAATAATCCTTACTGACTTCCTCGTTAATTTAAAGTTTTTTTTTTTCTCGGTTACTTATTTTGTATTACACCACCTAGATTATATCTCCTAGATTTAGGCCTTTAATTCATTATGCCCATTGTAAATGTCTAATTTATGTACTCCTAAAGCACTTGTGCATTACAAACCAATGAATACTTCATGAATTTTTTTCTATCGAGCGTTTGGCATCGTTTGAACTCTATACTCCTCGGGCCATTAAATAACATCAAATATATACCTACCTACTCAAAATTCCTCCTTTCAAAGGAACCATGGGATTTATTCCCATTTTTCAAATTTAAGTTCTTTAACTTTTTATAGGAGCAAAGAAGTATTTTTGAAACATATGTGTCATATAAATGTATAGAAAAAAAAATTAACAAATACTTCACATTTAATTTGTAGTAAAATGTTAAATATTATGAAAAAAAGGGTTATTTATTTGTTCTATATTATTTTTATACCACTATTCTATAAAGAATTCATGTTTTCTTTTTCAGAGGTACACAAAAATTGAAATTAGTTCCCGACAATGAAACTATTCAAGGTGTAGTGGAAGTATGTTTTATTTCTATTTACTTTTATTTTCGTGTATACCTAATATTTATTTTTTACTCAGTTGAAAGTCAAAATATTGGATACTTTAAATTTTATTCAATTTAAAATACATTTACATGCTTGTGATAGTTTTAACATTTTCTTATGAGTAGACTTACTAATTAAAATAATTCTTTCAGTTATTCTTTGTATATTTTTTATGTTAATCCTAGTATTTTATGTTGTTTTATTTCAGTATTCTTTTTCCAGTTTAAAATTCTGAGTAATTTCACTGCTTACATTTCAGAATGCATTGTTAACTTTACACCCTCAGAATTACCCAGCAGTAAGTTTTGCAAGTAGAACTGACAAAGGGGTCCATGCCTTGATGAATACTTGTCATGTGGATCTAGATCATAGAACTCATGGCGAAGTTTTCCTACCTCACTATATGAGAAAGCAATTAAATACTTATTTTACAGAAAATAATCATGAAATTATGTATGTACTTTATATATATTCTGTAACTTTTTTAACTTCACTCCAACGAGATAATATAAGAAAATATCCAACTCTGTAATATACGAAGTAATTTTTCCAGTCAGTAATTATTGGTTATACCAAATTAGTATTAGTAAAAATTATTCTTGATATTCAAAATTTTCAGTGTTGTATTAAAACATTTTAAATTTCTAACATCTTGTAAAAATGGGAACATAGTTTTTGAATTTATTCCAAGAATATAGAATATCACAAGTAAATAAAAATGAAAGTTTTGGAAAATAAGTTAGGATATACTTGTTTGTAATTATAAACTAATTTTCAAACTAGTACTTTTTTACAAATTAGTACTTTTTTTATCTAAATACCTGCCTTATTTAACTTTAGATATATAGAACATAAACTTGTATAATAATGTAAATTTTTAATATTTTTTAGTATGCACAGAAAGAGAAAAGCAAAAATTTTACCAATTTCTGATCTTTGTTATCCAATCATATTTCTCAAAATAAACACATTTTAAAGTAACTAATTGCTAGTTGTACAGTTTCAATTTTATTTTCTAGAGTTACAAATGCATGTGTAGTTCCAGATACATTTCATGCAAGATTTCATGCCAGAAAAAGAAGTTATTACTATCGCTTAGCTGTTTTAAAACCAGAAATCCAAAATACTTCTCTTCAATCCTGCCTACAATATCTACCTGTTCTTGAAGTTAATCGTTGTCATATTGTACCGTAAGTTTCAGAAAATATTTTTTTTTTTTCTTTTTTATTCCAGTTATATATTGTTATTAAAATTTGTAACTTTTAGGAAAAAATATGTTGTTGTTATACAGTAATAAATAATTTTTCTTTGTATAATAGAGCACTGGTGCGGTCAAAAAATTCACTTCTCTTCAAACTTTATCAGTAATTGTTTTAACTCTCTTACACTGCAGTTTTATTCTAATATTTGCTTTAAATTAATTTCTTTCTACAGAAATAAAGACTTATGATTGAGTATTTTGAGATTTTAATTTAAATTAAATAAAAAAATGCACTAAGACAACAAATTGTCCGAGAGGCAATTGCATGTTTAGGACCCCATCGAATATCACTTTGAAACTCATATGGAATGTAGAGTTATGCTAGCTGACCACTAATCACATGGTCTGCTGAAGCGCATTTGGCTGGACGTGTCCGAAAAGCGTGACCAGAAGTGCAATCATTGGGTATCTAAATACGTTATCGAACATCATTCTGAAATTCACACGGAATGAAGAGTACCACCCACCAAGTAAGAATCACTTGGTCTTCCGAACTGCATTGACCAGAACTGTCCTGCAGTCCGATCCGAAAGTGCAGTTTTTGGGTACCAAAATACGCCATCAAACTCCACTTTCAAATTCACAGGGAATGAAGAGAATTACCTACCGAGTAAGAATAACTTGATCTGTCGAACCGCATTTCACTAGAACTGTCTGGCAGACCAATGCGAAAGCACAGTTTTTGGGTACCTAAATACATCATCGAACATCACTCTGAAATTCATAGGAAATTATGAGAATTACCTACCAAATAAGAATCACTCAGTCTGCCGAACCGCATTTCGCCTGAACTGTCCAGCAGACCAATCCAAAAGCGCAGATTTTTGATACAGTATGCAAAATTACTGTTTACAAATTACTAAATTTTGTATTTATCAGTTTTATAATCAACAGTAGTATACGTTATATTTCTGTAGTTTACAGGATGGCGGCCCAGGGTTTCAAATTGTTAAACGTAATTCCGAACTTATATTTTGAAAATAATCTGGGGCCTCTTTTATGCTGGCCATCCCGCTGTTTCCATTATTTATTTTACTTTGTGCGAAGTTGGTGCATCTTTACTCTTTTTTTTAAATTATGTTACTGTTTAGATATTTTGCTGATTCTTAAATAATCTCTGGTTAAACGTAACAATGTAAATTCAAGTAGTTTATGTATAATTTTAGATTAATACATGTATTTTTATGACATCCTTAAACATACTGCCTTGAAGCATTCAAAATTTCGATTCTTCCCTGCTTTAAAGTAGAAGCTTAAAAATATGCTTCTTAATATCGGAATTTGCAGTGAAGATCGGTCAAAACATTTTCGCTCATAAGTGTTTCTCAACATAATGAACTCAATATTGCTTTTAGGGTAAACAAAGTGTTTTAATCGAATTAAAACATAAAAAATAGGGGTTCATATTGAAATTTTGAAAAATAGAGTTCAATTTTCTTAGTAAACAACCCCCTAAGCACAAAATTTATCATCAGACATAAAGAACATCGTAAACAAAACATTTCGAAGCAAACCGCAAGATTCTACGATAATTAGAGTCAAAGATATAGCCACCTCTCGGATTTTTGTTTTTCATACTGTACCAAAAAACTGCACTTTCAGATTGGTCTGCCGGCCACATGCGGCTCGGCAGATCAAGTGATTCTTACTCTTCATTCCCTATGAATTTTAGAGTGATGTTCGATGACGTATTTTGGTACCCAAAAACTGCATTTTCGGATTGGTCTGCAAGACAGTTTCAGTTAAATGTGGTTCAGCAGACCAAATCATCCTTACTCGGTAGGTAATTCTCTTCATTCCCTGTGAATTTCAGAGTGACGTTTAATGATGTATTTAGGCACCCAAAAATTGCACTTCCGGTCACGCTTTCCGGCCAATTGCGCTTCGGCAGACCACGCGATTAGTGGTCAGCTAGCATAACTCTACGTTCTGTATGAGTTTCAGAGTGATGTTCGATGGAGTCCTAAACTTGCAGTCGCCTCTCAGTCTAAAACATGAATGGAACCAGGGCCCATTTTCCATTGTAACTTATATGTTTAATCCAGACATACTCTCTTTGCTTTTATTCTGAATGAGGAAATATTTGATTCTGAAATTAGAATATTGGCTTAATTTGTTCAGTAAGTTCATAAAGAACCAAGTTAGGAGTTTATGCTAATACTTCCAGGTATTTATAAAATTACACCCAACTGAATTCAACATAGTGATTACTTATCTTATGTTAAAAAGGAATTATATAGTTCAACATACACACTTTCTCAAATATCTTGTATGTGTTCTGTTTACGATAGAATAGTTAGAAATGTATTAAAGCACAAATTAAGTGCAATTCACAAGTAACGGCTCATTTATTTGTAAAAAATTAAACTTGATGTTACTTTTTGGAAAAACTTTAAAAAAATAAAGAATTTTGCTATTTAAATGCTTTAAAAGATATTAGGATTGGGAATGTAAGTTACCTAGTGGCTGGGTTCATACCTGACCTAGCTATCCTAGAGCCCCAGATATATGGCCTAGTTATCATGTAGGAGCAAAAGTTGATGGGGTAACTGGACCATCTATCCTAACCTCAAAACTTTCAGAATACATGCGTAAATCTAAGTGTAACATTGTTAGGTATGTCTTCTATAGTAGTGCTAAAGTAATAAACCTGAAAAAAAATACTTACTTTGAGAAGGGAAAAAATCTATAGTGACAAGCTTATTCTAATGTTTGAAGAAAAAATATCAAAATTTTGTTATATTCTTCTTACAGCAACCAAAAGCACAATGGCAGATTGGAATTATTATTTGAAATAGAAAGAACATTACAGCAATACTTCCACTAGTTAAGATAAACATTGAAATGATATTATGATTTTGGAAAGTACAGCATATGGCTCAGTTACCCCAACAGACCTTTCTTGGTTACTGCTTTAATTTTTTCTGTGAACTATTCTATTCTTAAGCTACATTAAGTGTCTCGTTTCTGAATTTTTTCAGATCAGAATTAAATATAAGCACTGTCAAACAAGTTGCAGCTATGTATTGTGGCGAGCATGATTTTGCTTTTTTTACTAAATACTTATCGAGAGACCCTTGGAAGAACTCGGTTAAAGTTATTGATGAATGCAACTTTTATGAATTGCCTGATTATAAAAAGATAGACGACCCTCAGTATTCAAATATATCTATGTGGGAATTCTATGTTAAATCAAAAGGTTTCCTCTACCATCAGGTAGGTGTTGATTTTTAATATTTCTAAATTTTTTATTAATTTAACTTGTAAATAACATAAAACAGGTGTATTATTCTGGATTGTAAATATTTAAAAAAAATTAACTAGAGAAAAGATAGGTTAAGATGTTTTGTTAGTTTAATTAATCAAACTCCTTGTTTTTTACTAAAGTTTATATAAATTAAACCTCAAGTAGTAGTTATATTATGTTCTATAACTACAAATTCTAAAACAAGGCCCATTAAATCACTTTAATGCTATTAATTGTTGCAAAAATAAACATTTGTATAACTGTAAATATTTCAAAAGGGTTAACTTGGAGAATAATGGCTAATCATTTTAAAATGATGTAACATTAAATAACAAAAAATACTTTGGTTTTAAGCTTAATTTATTATTTTACATCAAGTAGAGACTCAGAAAAATGCTAGAAATTGGTCATTTGGATATTGGTCTCAAGACACAGTAAAATAAGAAAAAATTTATACTTCGCTGCCAATTGTGAGAATACTTGCAGGTCGCACAATGATCAACTATTATATCATATGCTAACCATGAGTGTCAATGTATTACTAAAAGTAATCTATTACATCTATATAAAAAAAAACTAATTTAAAAGCTTTAAAATGCATTTATGATTTTGGTGTGTGTGAATGAACAAATAATATCAGCTTTGGCAGTGAACATGTAAATAAAACAGTTGTGTATTACATTTTATAGGTTAGGAAATTAGTTGGTGTGGCTCTATCAGCTGGGTTTGGCAATATGACTTTGCCACATGTGGAATCAATGTTTACCGATCCAGACCCAAATAAATGGTCAAATTGTTATTTGCCACCAGCAGGGGGTTTATATCTTGCTAAAATAGAGTATGACAAAAAAGGTTAGTTTTGACTGTTCTTAATTTTGCTTAAAATGCACATATATTTTGTATATTTGTATGGTTTACTTAGTTAAAAACAAAACTGCCCAACTTTATTATTATACAATTTACTTTTTATCGAAGTTTTTTTTTTTATTTTAAAGTTTATTTGGTGAATCGCCAATAATTCAGGTAACTTTTCTTCTTAGTTTTCAAATGTTTGTTTTGTATTTTAAGAATAATGTAAGCAATTTTATAGCACATTTTAAAATAACTTTTATTTTATCCAGTGGTAAGGCAGTCAATAAATATGGGGCAGAAAAAAATTAAGGGAGAACAATTTGCTGGATATTTTAATTGTTGCTCTTTCTCAATGATATGTTTTGTTGATTGCAGTGATCCTTCCAAGTGAGATTCAGAGATGTTTTCAATAATGATAAATTTCATTTTGAAATATTTATCATATTTAACAATTCCTGTGTAGATGAAAATACTGACAGACTGTTTTTTCATGTAAAGTATATCGCAAGCAAATATATAATGTTTGTTATGCTCATTGCTCAAATCTGCAATGGTGTTTCCTATGTTTGGCCTCTTGCTGGGTACAGAAGTTTTGAATGAGTTTCCTAATGCTCTACTGACTTGTTTTGCTCAAACATTCGGCTTAGTTTTCACTAAGGGCATTTTGAAATCTCAGAGTGACTTTTTCCCTGCTTTAAATAAAAAAGCTGTAATTTTATCTTATTCAAACAATAATCCTTTTGTTTTTTAGGAACATATTAAAAATATAGTCAGTAGTACTTTTGATTAAACAAGGTGACCTTTTTCATCTGACTAAGTTAGTGTCAATGGAAGTCATTGTACACACACTGTGTCCTTCCACTGTGTGGAATTCCATTGACTAAATAATGTTTTAATTAAATAAAGTTTTATATAACAGATTTTGTAATTTAGCAAGTATTTGAGAATTGAATTTTGTTCCCCTCAAAATGGTGCACTTTTTTAATCCTTGCATGACAGAAAGTTCAAGAAATTTTTTAATGTTACATTTTTCTTGTTTTGTCTAGTTGGGATATCCAAATGATTTTTCATTAGTGAATAGGATTAAGGATTAAAAACAAACGAAATGGGGGGAAGGGGAAAAAAACAAAAAACATCTTAAGCTTAGTTTTTTTTTATAAAGGTAATTTTTATGGAAACGTTATTTTCAAAACCACACATGCAGCAGTTGAATAAGTTAAAGTTTTTCATTTCTTAAAAGAATACATGGAAGTGGCTGACTCAGCAAAAATTGTAGGAACACCAAAATTGAAATAGTTATTATTGCTAAGAAGTGGAAGCGATAAAAAAAAAGTCATGCAAGATATTTCCACAAGAAAATTAATGTTAGACTATATTTATGAATAAAAGGTGTTATCTAAAAAATTTGGTTTGTGGACTTAAAAGATCCTCTTTTTTCAAAGTAAACTTTGAAAAAGAAGAATGGTACATATTTTTTTTTAATATTTCAACTTTTAAAGTTATTTCTTATAACTAAAGTGCTTACTTTTTCTTAAATTGAAGAGCAATGCTCTACTCATTTTGTTACTTAACATTAAAACTACAACAGAAGCCAACGTAAATCAGAGTATGAATGTAATCAAAAGGAAATGTTAGATTAAAATACTGCTATTAAATTTTATAATTTCTTTCTTTCAGATTTTGCTGGTAATGTTACTTCAAAATCTGAAACAGATGATAAGATATCATGAAAAATAGCTTCTATAATTGTAAATAAATTTTAAATTATATTTATTAAAAATGTATTGCAATTATTTCCATAAAGAACATTTTGTATTTGGGTTTAATGACGATCCTGCTTCACACTTAAAATCTTCAGAGAATTCTTTTATGTTAGATAAAGCTCCATTTACCCTAACATAAAATTAAAATCATCAATTAATAAATTAAGTCAGTTATATAAAAATGTATATTTTTTTCTTATACTATGAAGTATCAAGTAATTTTCTTTTTATTTTATGAACGTTTTAGTAAATGATTTGTTTGTCAAATTTTTTTATATGAAGTAAAACTATTTGTACAAATTATTTAAATTATAATGTTAATGTGGATATATGATGTACCATTTAAAAGAAAAAAGAAAGTAACTGACCCTTGTGCATGTGCAGCTTGCACATTTAATTTGCTACAAGAGGAATTACTTTTTGGGAAGCTGATTGTATTTATTGCTGAGAGGTTCTTAGGTTTCTTCAACATGTTTAAATTGCGATTCCCCCCCCCCATAGTTCTGTCGTCTAAATATGCTCATTTTTTACCTTCATTGCCTGAGCTTAAATATAATTTTTTAACAAAGTCTAAACATTTCTTTAAAATCTGTCAAAATGCTTTGATAAAAATCTAATCCATTAATGTGTCATATATTTACAACCAATAACCTTGCACAATTTTATATTAGAGAAGAAGAATTTGAAATTTTTAATTTTTTGATCAGCCACCAAGTTAAATTTCAGCTCTTCTAACATAAAACATTCAGGGCTGCCTACTCTAAAATCGCTAATTCTAATGTTTAAGAAAATCTAAAATATATCTGGTTTTGAAAGGGCTATTAATGTAAACAAGCACTGTTGTGTTAAGGCATGGGGAGGGAGAATTGACATAGTATAATTGCTCAAGTCTGCTTTCCAAAAAAAAAAAAAAAAAAAAAAAATAGAAATATATATTTTTTAAGTTTTAGTAGGTATTTTGATTTCAACTTCTTACAAATGATTGAGTTGCAAATTCTTACCTAAACTTAGCAGGAGCATGTACACTGTTTTTCATAAGGTATCCAATATTTCCAACTGTTTGTCTTCTACACCATGCCTATGAAAAGGATAAAAGCATTACTACAAGATACAAATATTGAAACATATTTATTTGTTTGATAAAAAAAAAAAAAAAACTAAAAATATGAACATGTATTAAAAAATTATCTTCTTTTGTTTCATTATATGTTTATCATTTCCTTTGTGGCATTTTACTAATTTTTATTTGTCCAATATACCTTAAAATTTTTTCTAAGCACTTGGTTTGAAAGGTATTGAGTCTGTTTTTCTGTTGTTTGGTTAGTTTCCGTATTCACTACCATAAAGTAAGATAGATTTAACTTTGCATTGAAAATTTGTTGTTTAAGTTTTATTTTTAAGTTTATTCATATTCAAACTCTCAGATTATCTTCGTTAGTTCCTCCCTCAATGGTAAAATTTTCTCCAAGGTAACTAAAACATATTGATTGTTTGATTTCTTTTTCATTGAGATATATGTTTTCCTTTTTATTGATATCAATTTAAGGTAATATGTTGTTTTTTCATTTATGTGCAGTCTAATTTGCTTTGCAATATTTTCTAGTCTATTTGTTTTTGTCTTCATGTCTTACAAACTGTATGTCGTCAGTATTTTCCAAAAGATCACTAAAGTGTTATTTAATTCCAGCTCTTGTCTTTTATAGCATTATCAAGTATCTAAGTAGTCCGGAAATTATGCAGCCTTGACATTGCTGTCAAAATCTTCTAATGTTTCTCCATTTACCAGAAATTCTTCATTGCTTCTTTCGTGTAAGCTTTTAATGATATTGATTACTTTTTTAATGGAAGCCATAGATCTTTAAAATTCTCCAGGGGCATTCCCTCTTGATACCGTCAAAGGTTTTGGCAAAGTCAATAATATTTCTTGATACTGTCAAAGGTTTTTGGCAAAGTAAATAACATTTAGGTATAAGATTGAATTTAATTCAATACTTTTCTTAACTATATTTCTTAAGGTAAAAATTTGATTTTTGATTTATCATGCCTCTGAACTCGGTTCTTATCTCTTTTTGATACTGTGTTCTATTCTGTTCATTAATATTATTTTACTAGTTTATTGCCTTTAAAACTAGTACACTTTTCTTAAAAATCAATTAATGTTAATTTAACCTTATTTTATAAATAAAACTTTCGATCAACTTGTTTTCTACTGCAGTTGATGGATAAAAGTTTTGGTATCTAGACATTATCCCGTCGACCAGTTATAAGACAAAAAGTTTGCCAAACAAATTCCCTTAGTCTGTTGATACATTCAGTTTCAAAAGTGCTCAGTCTGCCACATAGACATTCCATGGGAAATCACCAAAGCTAGTCCATCTGGACCACTGGGGAGGCCAGATGGTTTAAACTTTTTGTTGTCTATAAAAAGTTTGCCATCAGTCAAAGGAATAAGTAAGTACCTTAGGGAAACATTTACTCAACATTAAAAATAAGTTTTAAATTGGGTTTTCATTAAGAAGTATTTGTTAAAAAAAACTTTTTTAGATTATTTTGTAAATAAAAAAACTTACATTCACTGTTCAAAATTTCAGATTTTTCGAAAATTAGTGTGTTGTATGTAGTATTAAAAAAAGCACAAACTATTATATTATTAAGATGGGTACCAAACTTACTGATGCGTGAGCAATCCAGAACATTTGGCGTTCTGTAAAAGGAAGTCCTGGTAGTTGTTCCTCATTTTCAATTTTCTCAAGAAGTTTTAGGTAAGCCTATTAAAAATTAATAAATTTGTACTAAATTCATTCAAAAGTTAAAATCTATCATATAAATGTCAAATATTTTATTAAACGAATGCTTAATAGGAAATTTTGAAATTAAAGGTGCTATGTCCTAAGCAAAATTAGAAGTTATATACACTGATAGAAAATCTGGCTAGGAATTATAAAAGCAACTTCTCATTTATTTGCTAATGATTGTGCAATTTTGGACCTCAATGTTATGGTGGACAACTTACGCAAACTGCAACTCTTCCTCCCATAAAATATATTTATTTTAAACATTTAAAAGAGAGGTATAATTTTTCAATCTATGTCCCAATCATATCAATGTTAAAAAAAGATAAACATATAGATATAGTTCGGTATTAAAGTCTTTTGATAAAGGCTAATTTTATAACATTGAATCAAATGTCGTTAAAATGTCTGGTAAAATGAGAATTTTTTTTTGTAATGCTTTGTTTTTTTGTAAGCTTTTGTAACAACAGGGGTGACATAAAACATATAAAAAATACACATCAGTCAGTAAAGCAAACTGCATTGATGTATTTAAAGAGTTTACTAAGTTAAGGTAGGGATATTAATGTATTGTATAAAGTACCTATTTACAGATATTTTTATGTGTAAATTGCTTAGGGTCGTATTTTTATTAAAACTGTCAAAGTTACCGATTAATAATTTTCCATTATGCAGTTACATACTTCATACACTGCTGCAACTCCTCCATTGTCAGCCATGTTTTCACCTAATGTTTTATTTCCATTTACCTATTAAAAAATATTTTTTAAACATTATACTTCTTTCTACCCCAATGTATTTTGTGATATTAAAAGCCGGATGAAAACTTATTAGTCTTCAATTAAATTATTTAATTGCAATTAAAAAATACAATTAGGAAGATATATAAAAATAGGGTAAGGAATATTGCATAACTTTCAATTACAACTGACATTAATTATTGCATTTATGCTTGCCGTGAATTGATGTAGTTTACTGTATTCATATTTTCATTAATAAAAAAATAAAAATAAATTCACAGTTTGATGATGTTTTTTTTGGTAATAATGGACAATTCCCGTAATTTTTGTAAACGAGTGAAATTAATTAATATTTATGAAGAATTTCTTTCTGATTCCAAATATTCAAACAAAAGTTCTTTTAAAAAATTAGTTATTTAAATATTAAGAAAAGAAAATGGCCCAAAACCAGTCCAATCAAAACACTCCACAAAGCTGTGACGTCATGACATCCTTCCATTCTCTATGGTTATTATGAGGTTTCTGTTAAATAGTTAGCATTGGTTTAGTAGGCAGTTGGCACATCCCATACAAGTTGGCACGGTTTGCGAGAAACTTGCAAAATTGTTTTTTCTGCTGCTGCGTTTCAAGCCAACTTGTTTCAGATCAAGTGACGTCACATTCAATTCGAGCCAAATGAATCGTTTTCTCGCCAAAGTCTAATAGGTGATTTTAGGTTGCAAATTTAAAAAAAGAAAAAGTGCAGTGAGCAGAAATTTTTGAGCTTATTACCTTTTTGAAACATTTAGAATTGAATAAAATAAAATAAAAAATGCGGGAATTGTCCATTATTACACTCTAAAAAAAAAAAACCGACAAAATGGCGATATGTTTTTTAATAAATATTACGTTATTCTTTTTTGTAAGTGAAACAGAGAAGAATCAGTCATTGATGGTGATGCTCAATACAAGAGAACTCTGTTAAAGAATTGTTTTTTCTTTTACGCCTTTATCACATTTTTACGGGAATTTCGGAGGTAGGTGTTTCATATTTGGAACATTACCACAGCGATTTTAATCAAAATCATCAAAGTCGTTTTTCAATTGCTGAAAAACATGATTTTTTCAATGACAGCTACATTATGCGCACACACCATTTTGACGAAATCCTTAATGACAGCTGGCTACCACTAACCAGTACACAAAATTTAAACATCGTAAGTTAATCCGTTCGAGAGTTATGCTGACCACAGATATATTGACAAAAAAAAAATTCTAGATTACTTTTTTGAATCTAGGATGTTCCAAAACGTCAAGAAATGCAAATAATAAAAAATTGATTTTATTTTGACCGAATGTAATACTTTTATTGCCCTATATTAACATATCGGTAATTGAAAGTAAAAGTATTGTAAGTCAATTTGAAGCTTTAAATAATAAGGAACTTACATATGATTCAACAATGGTTTCATAATATTGACTGTATTGGTCAATATAACATTGTTCTTTTACTTGGAAGTTTTCCCAACTTTGATTTGTCCACCACATTTTATAGTTTCCGTCTTCGTCATATAAAGCTCCTATGATCGTGAAATAAAATTATGTTTAAAAATGTTAATGAGTCGAAAGAGAATGTGAGCCATTGTTCAATGAAATGCTTTCTTATGTAGTGTTCTTTAAGTTGGAACTAAGTTCGTATTTATGTATTTCAAGTTAAAAGTTGACATGTAATCAATGCTAAGACTATGATTTTATGAAAGTTTTTGTAATGGGGTCATTCCATGGTAACTTAAGTTACATTTGGACACTTTCAGCTAACAGTTTCTATAAATATAATAACAAAAAGTAATTCAAAGCAAAATACTCATTTTATTTCTTAAATCAACTAATAAAAACCTAAATTTTAATCAAAATGAAAGTATTTTAATGATATTTTTAAAATTTATAAAATTGATTTAAGTGTGGTAAATTAGGTTACGCCAAAAGGAATTGAGTAAAAAGTTCTTTTAGTTTTTTATAAATTTTTTTTTTTTTTTTTTAACATTCTGGTGTTTTAAAGTTATATACATTCCCTTCTTTAATTTTTAAGAATTGCATTTATGCAATTTAAAATTATTTATTTTATATAAATTTAATTAAAAGTAACTTGCGTTACACATTTGCACGTTTTGGAAATGATATACCAATTGCTTTATTTTATTTAACTAACTTATGCTTTAAGTTACTAAGAGGCTACAAAAAATACTATGATGTTGTGTGTATAATTTACAATATTTTACAATTAAAAAATATTATAATTAAAAAAGATTTAAAAAAAAAAGGAATATTCATTCTTCAAGTAGTAGGTTTTATTCTTCCAATGTATAATGCCCACTGCTACATATTGTTTGATTTTATGTATCAAATCTTTCTTTTTATGAAAAAATTCATCTGTATGATTGGGTTATTTCCAATTTGAATTAAATCTTTCATTTCAATTTTAAGATTTGTAATAAAATGATGAAACCACCACACTGCCTTTAAAGTCGTTATCTTTCGTGACTGTTATTGAAATTGGATATAATGAATCGCCATAATGAACCATAATACCAATCATTCACTTTCAAGATTCTATGTTTTATTCTTACGAAGCTTTAGAAGAAATTCGTTGACTTTTCCGTCACTAAATTTTAAACAGATATTTTAATATTCTACCGTAGGAAAGCTTTTCAGTCACAGAATTTTTAAATGGCGATTCTAATATTCTGCATTGGGTGTTAGCTATGAAAAATAGGTTTGTCAGCCAACTCAAAAGTTTTGGATTTTTCAAAAGGGAAAATTAAGTACATTTTTAATCTAAATTCCATAAAAAAAAACTCGTTTTTAACTAAGGTTTTCATTTGTTAGCATATTTTATGACTAATGTTTACAACAAGCAAATGTTATAATTTTTTAACATCTATTAAAACATATATTTTTCTGGGAAAAATTTAAAAGCAAAAAGAAATATTACCTGAGTTGTCAAAAGCGTGTGTGTATTCATGACCTAAAATAGTACCCAGGCTGCCGTAATTCATATAACTGAAATGAAGTTTGATAAGATCATTTTAAATTCAATAACAAAACTTTAATTTATAATACTGATGTTTGTAAGCATGAAGCATTAAAAAATTGCTTAAAATAAGAGTAAAAAAAAAAAAAAAAAAAACCTAATGCGACATATTTAACATTTTGCTTTATTGCTCCATTTTGAGAAATTTCAATCTATACATTTATCAAAACATACTTCGGTCTTCCACCGGAAAAAAATATTCCTTGTAGAATTCCTACTGGAATAACTAAAAATAAAAGAGCACTGTTTTATTTAAATCAGAATATTGTAAATAAATATTTAAATACATATTTGTTCTGCTGAAATTTTTCAAGAAAACTCTAATGTTAGAATTTGACATTTGATAGGAGTAGCAATTTTTTTTTATTATGGGTTCCGCCTTTTGCTTGCTGTCATATTCACCGACCCTTGAAAGAAAGCTATGAATTTGTTTGATAATAATTGGTTATTTAATTCAAGGAATTAAGATCATCATTAAAATTAGTTGAATTTTGTTACCATTTTGTATTTGCAACTGCATTAGGATTTTGTTGAAGTACTTATATAAAATTAAATCATGGTAAAGTTTTCTAATTTGTAGTGTACTTTAAAACCAATTTCAAATGCCAATTTTAACAATATGCTTTAATATATTTTAATATCATAATTGGTTTGAATATAGTAAAATCTGTACCATATGCATTTATGATTATTTATCTATTGGATGCAACACTTCTATTTGAAAATAAGTTTATAAAAGTTATTTCTGCTTTACTATAATTCACTGTGAGAATAATAGTAGAACAGGAATATTCGTTCTATTTATTATACAACAACACTATTGTAGTCTCTCGATTTTGGTTGTGTATGTAATAGGCGTATCGATTGTTCCATTTATTCTTTTTTCTTTGTAAAATATGTTTATCCTTTCAATGAAATACTTGTAACCCCAAAAATATTTTTTCTAACATATTTTATAAGGGAAATTATTTCCACCTTCTGACTTCCACGCTCATTCTTTTTAGAAAAATACATTTTAGTAATAGTTTCAGTTGTGCCGGTCTTATAGAATTGCATTCCCAGACAATACATTTTACTTACTGATTGCATTTTCACTGGGCTCATAAAAAGCATTGGCTGTAAGTAGATTTTCCATACTTGACCAACTGCAATTGAAAGGGTAATATGTATGTATTTTCTTGTTTTATTGTTCGGCATTGTATGTAAAGATCAGTTCTACCACTCAAGTACGTACGCCAATATAGTTGGGTTAATATACCGTCTATTTGAGGAGGAAATATGTCACAGTTTATGCGCATGGTTAAAATTTTGCATCACTTTATTAACTTCGTTTTTTTTTTCTTCTTAATTTTGTGTGTGTGTTTGCAAATCTGCCGAGGAGTAATTAACCCATTTGCCATCATCCAATCGTTCTGAAACCATTAAGCAAACAGATTCGTTGTCAGCGACAATGCATTCTTTCAACTATATTAAAAAAAGTCAAAACAAGAGTTAGTCCATGACTCAGAATCTATGGTTTTCTTCGTAATGGTCAAACACCATGAAAATTAGATCTGAGCTCAAAGTTTTTTAAATAAGTTGAAACTGGGTTAATCATAGACGAGCTTACACTACACCAAGGAGGTTACACTACACTGATTTTATGATTATTACTCTGCGGCTCGACAACCGGAACGGCCATAAAAAAAAAAAAAAAAAAAAACATTAAAAAAAAAAAAAAAAATGTATGTTCAAATCAATCTGATCTATTTAATTCTGCTAAAAAGCTTATCGGTACTATAACCAGTTCTTGAGCGTTAGCGTTCGTTTACTCGTAGCTAAGTAGGACAACTATGATATGTCCATCATAAAGACAATATGGGTGCCGCGTCTGGGGAGAACTTTGAGGTACATCGTAAGGAAGAAACCACTGAAGATTTACTTTCACCTGCCTATACGATAAGCTAGACGAGAATCAAATTTTTATCTACTTTTGAAAGGTTTTGAGACGCTGCTCTCAATCACATAGAAATGTATTTGTAAGGAAAATTTCATCCCTATGATATTTTTGATGATGCATTATGAAGAGCTTTTAAGCTTGATTAAGTTCTTTTCTTGTAAGAAATTAATAAGAAATATATACTACGTTAAATATTTATATTTTTAATCCTATGTCGCATGTTTTGTTATGAGCTTTAACAATGTATTTAGGTTAACTTACTTGAACCGCGTGCGTTTTGTGTTCAAGCCTTTTAGCCTCCTTTTCATTTGAAAAGAGTAGGCTGCTTTAACATTCTTGAAATGGTCGTCTCCTATTTGAATCTGCAAGTAAATGCAACTCAGTTTAACTTCTTATTTATGCAAGTTTTTCAAGTTTTCCACCAACAGACCAGTATGCAGTATTCATAATCAACTAGCATTTCTCTTCATTCTATTGAAAATTCAGAATGATGCCGGATGAGGTACCTTAACTTGTATTCGTCTCTCGGACTAGTATTAAACAATCACAATACTCATCTCATTTTCCGCAAACATAACAGTCACCATTTATAAGATCCATTATTTTCCAATTATAAATTCTTATACAATTAGAATATTTTTTGCTCTATTTTTTATATTAAAAAGATATAAACAATATTTGTATTTCCTCATGCAATTGCAGACACACTCATACACACAAAAACATCAATTGTATACACATGTTAGTATCGCTGACTGTTTTACAGTTAGCAATTATTATTTTGTATGATTCGTGTTGGTTGGTTAGATGGTACTAGTGTTCTAAAAAATATTCTTAACAATTCTCTAAACTTACCGAGTTGTAAAACTCATTCATTTTCTCGTCATCAAGAACTTCTTCTCGGAAAGCAATCGTAGATTGAGATTTCTCAACCTGAAGGACATTATTAGAAATTAATACTGATTAAAGACTTGAAATTATCATCACGTAAAAGAATCCGTTTCGAGATCTTATAAATTTGATGATCACTTGAAGAAACAGACTTAAAGTAAACATATGTAGATCATTTTGGAATAGTGCATTTGCATTTCAATTGCCGGCGATGCATTGCTTTCTATTACCTCATTTTATCGAAATATTGTTCGAAAAGGTTACTATACAAACCTAAAGCCATATTTTCACATTATTAACACATGGTAATCACTTTTCATTTCAACTATGTAAATTAATCAAGTAATTGAGTATTTTCAGACAATTTTTGGAATTCAGACTTAATTATAATTGAAATGTAACAAACAGGGTTGAAACCTGTCTGTAATTTGTCTATTATATCTTTATATAATCAACAAATATTTGCTGAATTTTTTAAATATATTTGTTGATTATATATTTATGTATTTATATATGAAGTGAATTGAGCGATTTTTTTTTCTTTCTGCTCTATTTTGACGAACTAGTGAAAAATTAATGCTAAGTTGTGGTTGCAACTTATAGTTTTCACAATTTCTGAAAATTAGAAATTAAGTATAAAGAATTGTTTGGAGTTGTTGCACTTTCTAATTATAGTTGAAAAATATAATAATCCTATTTTAATCAAAGAACATTAATTTAAAACTATCTATTTATTATTATTGTTTTTTTTGTTCTTTTTAACTTTTCTCCCTACATATGTTTAAGAAGTTTTATAAAAGAAGTAAAAAATGTACGAACCTTCAACAAAGCTTTTTCTTTTGTTTCTTTGTCCAACCATTTTGCTTTCTTAATATTTTCCAATAATACTGCTTTTATATTTTGAAAAATGGTTTCTAGCTAAAGAAAATTTACATATTAACAAATTACTTCCATAAGTTACACGCAAAAATCTTAAGTATATTAAGTATTCAAATAAAATCTTCACTTACTATTATACTTCGTGATTAATTTTCAATGTTATAAATATATTCCCAAAACACAATGAAGTGTAATTAAGTTTTAAATGTACAGTTTTTCAGAAGCGAAACATGATTTAAAAATAAAGGTTTCATAATTAATTTTTTCGCCATTAAACTTAAGTATATTATGACATCTTAAATATATATATATATATATATATTTATTTAATATAAACTATAATAAATTACTATGTTTTGTATTGTTAGTTATAAAAGTGTTGTGGAGTGCAAATCGCGAAGGTTTTTTTTACACTCTTGCATTGCTAGTACGAAATTGCATAGAACTTAACGATTTCTCTAACTTAACAAAATTTAGTGTAAAATTACTAATTAAAATAAGCAAGTTAAACTGGAACAAAATCACTACATGATAGAGCTCCAAATTCGCTGCAAATGATGAACACATTTTTTAAAAAGCACGAGAGATTTTATTTTATTTGTCCTATACCTCCTCATTTTACTCGCACTGAATAATAAGTAAAGAATATTTTTACACGAAAGACCTTTAAGTCGAAGTCAGCCACAAAAACTGATTATCTAGAAAATGATATTGATTCATTTTCTATTTCATTACAACTTAACTTTGCAGTCAAGCCAACCACATCCATTCTGTAAATGATCGAATTTCTTCTTTGAATGTCAACGTAAGTCAGGTGGACTAATAAACTGAGAGGAGACTGCTAGTTTAAGGACCCCATTGAATGAGTTGAACTAAATTCCGATAACCAAATACGTCATAACTTATCAAATTATGAGCATTCTTAAATATTTAGTAACTCACGTAGTTCTAGTTTTCGATGAGGAAGGAAATCTTTTAGATCTGATCTAAGTTGACGACAAATATTTCGTCTCTGGTTACCCAATATGGGTCATTTTTAAAAGATGCAAGTTTTTCGAGCCTGACATCTGAAATCGTCTGCACTTTACGCATTGAAAATTAAGGAATGGTGGGTTACCAAATGATAAAAGAATACTCTTTATTTGGAAAGTTATACCATATTTATTTGCCGATCAGATTTAGTTCAAATCGTTTATAATCGATTTTGAAACCGTTTCATCCATTTATGCCCCAACTGACCAATATATTCATGATCTACTGGTAAGGTCAGAACGTTTCAAAGTCTAAGAGCAGGGCGGGAGGTGACTGCATACATCAGTACATTATCACTCATGTAACTGAAATTATTATAGAATGTATTTAAAATAATATCTTGATGTGTCGGATTTTATTTGGCCAAAAGGACCCAGTTGGCTATCCCGAAAGGGTTAAAATATAAACCATAAACCAAATATTTTATAACTGCATGATGAACAAAGACCAGTTAATTGTCTCTGTTGATGAGTCGTCTTGCCGAGTTTTAATTCTTCTCCACTCAGCAAAACTATATTATTTCGCCAACAGTTTTATTTAGAATAAAAAAAGTTGCTTTTGTTTGTTATCCCGTAAGGTAAGAATGCACGAGCAGTCACGAATACATAGTTATAAAAGTTGGTATAAATTAATGACGCACTCTGGTAATAACACATCCGAATTGGCGTTCGCTGGCAAAATAATAGATTACTCTGGTGAAGGAACATAACTCAATAAGCTGATAATTAACGCATAGAAGCTGCAATACGCCATCGATTGTTCATAATTTGACAAGTTATGAAAAATACGGCTTGGGATTTGTATTTCAACCGTTTCGGGTTAATCTGAAGACCCTTACAACCAAATGAAATCCAGCATACCAGCAGACTTTACTATTGGTACCTACTTATATACATTCTACATGAATTTCAAAATGATCTGCACATACACATTGTGAATTCGAGAATAATATTCGATATGAATGTCAGACTGTGTTCAACGACATACTAAATATGCAGTTGTTTTTGCCAGAGGGGCAATGTAACTTACCATAGACCTCTCATCAGAGTCAATATAGCGGCGAGCATATGATGCAGTGAGTGATAAATGGAAGAACTTAACGGTGGTTCGATAGCACACCTTCCACGGCACGATGGCCTGGGATCGATGCATTTTGCTCTCGTACAGAAAGAAGAGCTCTTCGTGCAGGTGCTCGGCTGCAAACAATGCTGCGATATACATCATGTAGTTTGCCAGGTACCTCTTTCTTTTTTGGATAGAGAAAAAAAAAAAACACGTAAGAGAAACCTTTGAAAAATTGAATTTAAAAATATCTGAAAAGCGACTTCGAAATGAGCTGTGGAAAGTGATATATCGGAATGAATTTTTTTAGTAAATTAACCTTATAATTTTTAGTAAACTTTCAAAAAAGAATGACGTACTATTAGTTTCATTGAATTCTTCCCAAATTACTAGTTTTGATGCTTAACCTCCCCTCCCCTCTTCGTATAGTTTTTGAAATTATACTTAGTGCGACATCTACTAAGCTATATGGATAAAAGTATACAGATATTTGTAAAGTTAAATTCACGTGCTCTAATTAAAATAAAGGTGTTTTCGCCTTTTGCTTTAATAAAAAGTCACAGTCTTACTTAAAGCGGGAGTTTATTTTTAAATTACTGGTGGCACGTTGATTGTTGATGCTTCAATTGAAATAGTATTTTATTCTTTTAAACAGACAAGGTATATCAGGTTTTAAGCTGATGTGACCTAGATTGCCCAAATATTTTACGGTCTTCTAGTTAACTTAGGGTGAGTATCACCTCTTACTCATTATGTTTGGGAAGATCAAATTATCCGAGACCAATTATTTCATTTTATTGTCATCCCTATATATTTTGATCGAATGGTACTTCATTTTTTAATATGCAAACCACTGTAATATTTGTATTTATTCTAGAAGACGTGTCCTTTCATTTATTAATGTGATACACATTGCTACCTCTTCAATATATATTGTTTGAATCTAGGCAAGTTGTTGTCAACAAAACTTAAGTGTGTTGCTTAGGTTTTACACTCAGCATTTTCTTACATTAATATTAAAAGTATAACCTGATCTTGTTTTGATGTGGTTAAGCAAAAGAAGAAAAAAAAAAAAAATTATGTAATTGAAATCGACTAAAATATCTTTATTACAAATATTAGAAACAAGTTTATTTAAAAGAATTTTTTTTACCCTTTGTCATTGTCCAATTCTTCTAATATTTCATTGAGTGACTTCAGAGAATTTGGATTAGTAACCAACAGTTTTTGATCACTCTGTATTTTTGTGTCAGGTGGTAAAAATGATTTTAGCAATTGTCTCCAGGGAACCTGTTAGAAAATATTTAGCAATGGATTGGAATGACACAAATATATTTCCATGTGTCATTAAAAAAATTATTAATTTTAAATCTCTTTCAGATACTAATAAAATATACATTTCAGTTTAAAGGTTTTACTATTTAAATAACAAGGGAACTCGTTTTTTTGCTCAACCCTCTTAAGAAAATTACAAATAATATTAGTACTAATTGGTTTTATTACCATAAGAAATTCACATCATAATATCAGAAATACCAGTCTGGCAAGAAGGTATAAGAAGTAACACTTTAGAAAAGATTTACTCTGAATAATTGAAGTGATTTTGAATAATGTGTACGATAATAGTCTTTAAAAAGGTAATGAGAAATTATAAACTGAGACATCATAGGTTCTTATACTAAAACTCCTTGTATCTGTCATGTTAATTTCTTTAGCAGAAGTTATATCAAATTAATTTCGATGCAGTTATAGTTTCTTCTTATCTTACAAAATAGATTATATCTTACAAAATAGCTTAGTTGATACATCTTGTGAATAGTACATATTCGCCAGTCATCCTTTGTAATAAAATCCATTTACTATTTTTAATTTTATTCAGAGTATGTTGTAGCAAGGAGATATAAAAATGAGAACATTTATGTATAACTTTTTCTAAATTTTTTCTCTTATTATTACAGGTTTTATTCAAAGAGCAAGTCACTAAAAAATATATTAAAAAGCAAACTAACTCCTTTTATTAATAAATCTCTTTTACAGACATATTTTCTATTTACGGAACTGTGAGTAAGATATAACTATGAATACCTCAAACGCTAGTAACGGGTTGTTCATGTAAATCAACTGTTAATGATTTTTCTGTGTCATTTTGAATCTTAATATTGCTAACATATACATTTGAAAAACGTCGTATAATATACTGGGCATATACAATTAAGAATTTTATCTATAAATCTTGTTTTTCCTCAAAATTATAGCACGAAAAAGTAATAATTGTGATTTCTAAGAAATCTTACCTTCGGTGCAAATTCTTCTATCTTAGTAAGAGTCATAATATTATAAAATTCATCTGGACGTCTCAAGCTCAATTTTTTAGTCGCTGACTGAAAAATATCAATTTGGTAATGCATTTTAAGAATTTAAGGAATAAAATTGGAATTTAAATTGGAATCATCGGGAAAGATCTCTGTAGGCAATCAGTAATTGCATGGTTATAGTTTTTATCGAAATAATTTTATTTCACTTAATCGGGCGCAAAATAGCAGGAACATATGAACTGGGATAATTTCCGAATAAACTAAAGCTTCGAAGTTCTGATTACCTACTTGTAAAGAAAATCCATTTGCAGATATAATTAGAGGAAATGAAACAAGCTTATAAACTTTTAAAGTTTGCTTCATTCATACAGAATAGTATTTGTCCGGAAAACATATTTACAAACATAAATTAGAATCTAAACAAACTGATAAACTTGTAAAGTTGACTTCATACGGTGAATAGTTGTAAGAAAACCACATTTACAGCTATCTTTTTTTTTTTTGGAAAAATCGGACAAGCTTTACAAACCCAGTAAAGGTAACTTCCTTAATATAGACGAACAGTTGTAACAAAAACACATTTACAGACATAAACTTGTGGGAATAAAACACTGGTTGAAAAACGTGTGTAATACTTAACTTCCCTGACACAGAAGACTATTTATAAAGAAAATACATTTACAAACATAAATTAGGAGAATCGAAACGAACTTACAATCTTTATTCTTTATGCAGAGAGAACTTCCTTAATGTTAAAAAAACATATTTACAGACTTATAATACGTGGTTAAGAAAACTCATTTATAGACCTATTTTAGGAAACTGAAATAGTAAAGTTAATAATATAGAACATATAATATCGATGAAATGTTGTAATAAAATATATTTACAGACATAAATTTGTAGAAACAAATTACGACTTTACAAACTTGTGAAAATAATTCTAATTTGTTATCGAGTCTAGGTCTATTCCATTGGGTGCAAAGAATCCCAAAGAAATGAAACGCTGTCGCTTTTGATAGTTTCATGCACACTTGCGACCATATTTGGAAGCACATTTTAATCACTTCAAATTAACGCTATTTTTTTTTCTTCTTCTTTTTTTTTTCGAAACTGCACGAGACATTAGAACATCGCACACTTTTTCCTATGTTAAAAGCTTAAACATGAGTTAAACTTTCCAGCTTAAAAATTTCTTACTTCAACATAGAGAAACTTTATACTTTGAATAAATGTTTTATTATTTATCATAATGCTTTTTGAATCAATCAAAAACCTTCATATGAATATATTTAGTGGTTATAATATTTTCTGATCATATATCTATAATGGTAAGTGCTATTATGAATTACTCAGCATCAAGGAAAATGAGGTTTTTTTTGTTAAAGCGCATTTAAAATATATTGCAGCGCAGTGTACTTGAAATGACTATAATTTATTTTCTGCGAACAGTAAGTTATTGTAGTCGGTAAGCTAACTTCGAATATATTTAAGTTGATATTTCACAGTTTATTTGAATTTTTTTTAAAGATTTCACTTTTATGTGGGCTTTGTTCTTTTATTTTGCCTGTGTTCTGTAAAAAAGCTTTTTAAAAACTTCCAAGTACGTTGAATTAGATAGTAGAATTTAATTAATTTTATTTTAATGGTAAAATTTCACAATAAGAGAATTTGAGATTCCAAATACATTGAGCTTACTTGAGCCAGTCGTTTTTCTATTTCAAAAGCACGTTCGATATCTTCTGCGATGGATTTCATATCCATATCTTGTTTGAGACTCAATGCTATATCTAAAATGAAACTTTTGTATCTTTTCACAGCACTGTCGTTTGTTCGGAAATAATGTCCCCGATCATCCAATGCAAATAAAGGTTGAGCAATCTGAAAATACATTTAAAAAGAAATATAATTAAAAATCCCTAAGTTTATATTAGTAGTTTAAAGAAATACAAATTTATTTTCCAGTATGAATTGTCTGTATAATATATATGTGTATAGCCTGTATGAAAGAATTAAGGAAGCTTAGTTGCTTACGATGATTCCAACTCTAGTGGAATTTTTGGATTCAATTAATGATTATTTGATTAAAACTAATCATTGAATGAACTAGTTAGATGTATTGATACATTTTAGATCAAAGCAGATGACACCGAAATTAATTATCTTTGGACAACAGAAAAAAATTAAATAAAAGATATGAAAAGGAACACCAGAATTTTCCATTGAACTGAAGGAATATTTGCAAGAAACTAAGCTGCAATCGAATAAAAACTAGGGGTGTGGGACATCACACAGGTTTCAATTACACTATAATACTGACGTGGATTTGTGTCATTTACCGTTTTTATATTTTCAACATTAATTACCAAAAATGGCCAGTTCGGTAATATTTTTTAGCATAATTCTTGTATTAGTCTTTATATATATATATATATATATATATATATATATATATATATATATATATATATATATATATATATATATATATATATATAAAGGGAATTTCGGACTTGGGATATTTAGAACACCGTAAGAGGCATTGTCTCAGCGATTTTGAACAAAATCGTTAGAGCCATTTTTTAGCAATTACTGAAAAGCATAAAATTTTCAATGGCAGCTACCTTATGCGCATGCGCGATTTTGACGAAAACCTTAATGGTAGGTCCTTGGGTCATCGCCAACCTGCATACCAAATTTGAACATTGTAGGTCAATTTGTTCTGGAGTTATGCTGACCACACACACAGACACATTTTTTATAGATCACTTTTTTGAAATCAGGATGTTCCAATACGTGCAGAAATGAAAAAAAAAAAAAAAAAAAAAAAAAAAAAAATTTTTTGGCCTAATACTATACTTTCATTACCCTATGTAACATGTGGGTAATTGAAAGTAAAAAACCCAATAGAATGATTTTAGGACTTATAAAACGTAAAAAGTTTTCTCAACGTAATTTTTTTTTTTTCAAAATAAGTTACGTACGTTTTCGGCTGTGCTTTTAAAAATTTAATACCATAACTACCAAACTTATTTAGTATTTTTCTTAGTCTGAGTAATTTAGAATCTAGCAAATTATTTACCATAGGTGCAAATGATTTTTACATTTTTCTCAGTCACATTGTTTCTCAGAACTAAATATCTTGTCATTGTTCTTGTTATAAGGTACAACGGGTACTGTCGGGAAAATGAACTCTAGTCTACTTTCTTCTAGAAATTTAACTGTAGGTTTCATCTTGTCGTCCAAAAGGTAACCTTTGAAAGTATGTCGAATTGCTGTCTAAAACAATACCTTTCCACATAAAATAAGCTACAAGAAACATGTCCTTTTAGCAGCTTTTAGAAAAGACTACTAAACTTTTGAAATGTTGATGCAATGTTTTAAAATTGAAATACAGTTCTATAAGAAAGGACAAAGGGGTAAAAATATGTTTTACGATAGTTTTGACATATTATTATTATTATGTTTTTTTTTTTTTAAATCGTGTATTTTGAAACAATGTTTGAGTTCCGGAATGGACTGGCCAGTCTTCCCAGAACCCCTTTTCCGACATTAGTCAATATCGCTCTGCTACCTAGGAATGTGTTTATCGTTTTCCGAATGAAAAAGGAACCAATATCCCTTTTACTGTATAGTACAGCCATAAATTGTCAATTTTGCAGAATGGAGTTGTTTTAAAAGATACACAGACGAATTAAGTACCCACAAGATTTTTTTTTATTGACGAATCCGTTCAAATAAAATGGGCATCATCGATAAACCATATACAGTGCAGCCATCATCAAATTTATTCCCACCAATCAATTTTACAAACCAGTGAATTTAAAATTCCATACCTGTTTATCCTAAATACCACTTGTCTCTTCTTTCTGTCTATCACAGTTTAGCATTTCAAAGTTATGGATTATTTTCTGAAAGATCCTGTATGAGAGGACAAACCATCCTTTGAATATTTATCAAAATTGATTTCCTTAAAGTTATTTTTTCAATGGAATCTTCATATGCAAAATCCTGTACCTAGATTAGCTATTAAATGCAGCGTCAATTTTTAAAATCTGTCGATTTGGAAGGAAATACACGTTTTTAAAGTATATTTATGTTTTCATGACTAAAATGCTGATAATTTTTACTTTCAATTGCTCATATGTATATATGTATACGTAGGGTAATAAAAGTATAGTATTCAGTAAAAAAAAAATTGCATTTCTCCACGTTTTGGAACATTCTAATCTCAAAAAAGTGATCTAGGAAAAATGTTTGCCTGTGTGTATGTGTATGTATGTGTGTACATGGTCAGCATAACTCCGGAACAAATTGACCTACTACGTTCATTTCAAATTTGGTGTGAGGTTTGGTGATGGCACAAGGACCTACCATTAAGGTTTTCGTCAAAATCGCGCATACGCATAGGGTTGCTGCCATTGAAAAAAATCATGTTTTTCAGTAATTGCTAAAAAACGGCTCTGACGATTTTGTTCAAAATCACTGTGGTTAGGCCTTTTAAGGTGTTCTAAACATCTCCACCAACGAAATTCTCATAAAAATGCTTTAATGGTGTAAAGAGTTGAAAAACGAATGCCTTTAACACACAGTTCTCTTTCCTTGAGCATACCTCATCAAAGATCGTTTTTTCTTCTCTCCTCAGTTTCACTTGCAAGAAAGGATGATATACGAATTATTGATAAATGTATCGCCAAAATCATCATTCTGACTTTTTTTTAAAAATCCCATAGAAGAACTATCGCCGAAAATTTCGCCAAACAGTCCATTTTTACTAAATGAATGATAAAAATATCAATATGGTAGATGACACAGATCCACGGCAGTATTATGGTGTAATTGAAAGTTGTGCGATGTTTCACACCTTTAGCTTAGTTTCATTTTGTTCAGTTTATGTGAGTGAAAAAGCGTCTGAACAAAATGAGGGTATTAACACCATATTAATTTACTTACGAAATTTATAGTTAGAGTTTCATCTCAAATGTAGCTACTTACAAAAATCAATGTGTTAGATGTATTTTTGATGTCCACATCGACGTTGATGTCAAATAGCATGTGAGTTGGGTATCCATTTTTGAAAAACATTATCATGAGATCGCTCCAATTAAATGTAGAGGCATCCCATTTATCGTCAATTAGTGGCCAACCTCCAAACCTTTTCAAATCTTCTTGCAAAAGTTTTACTCCATTTTTATCTCTAGTTGCTGATAGAAAGTAATATGTAGGAATTGATGACAATGCACACTTAATTTAGAAACAAAGAAGATGTTTAAGTACTAAGAATTTGAAATTTGTAAATTTTATAATTTAAACATAATCGGATACTCTTCCATTAGACGGGTACTTGTTGGTTCAGTTGTCGCCAAGCCTAAATGCTTACTTGTTTAAAGGATGCGTAAATGTATCGCCAAGCCGAGATTTAGTTTTATTTATGATCTGTTATAGGGTTGTTAGTATAGCAACACTATTAAGGTTTGTTGTAGGAATTATTTGAAGCTTATTAGTTTGAATGAGATACTGAAATTTGGCGATTTTGTCTCGTACCCCTCTAACGGGAGAGTACATATAATAGTTCTTAAAAATAAAGTTTAATATTATAATAAAACTAGCTAATCAATAATATAAAAAAAAAAAAATATTCTAACTTGCGGTTAATAGAAAATAAATAATTACTCATATCCATGCAGGCATCATAGAATTGTTTTGTTTTTTCTTCATGCTCTGATGAATTCGGATGAAATGTATCTAATATGTCTGAAAGTATAAGTAATACAAAAATAAATATAAAAATACTTTCGAAAATGAACTTTTAGTAAAATACCATAAGTAAAAAAATATTGTTTTCCTCTTCAATTACTTTTAAAATATGTGTGTTGATTATGCTGTTGTTGAGAAGCGGATGGTTAGACAAGCAAAAAAAAAATATCGCGAATGGTGTTTTTTTTTTTTTTTTTTTTTTTTTTTTTTAAAGTTGAAAACCGTGACACCAAAAAATTATTTTCTATCGTCAGTGATCGAAAACTGTCAGTTCACCGAAAAATTTGAATTCCTGGGAGAAAAAACACCAATCAGGATTTGAAACTAGTGTTAATGTTTTAAAAGAGCACTATGAAGAACAATTAAGCCACATCAATCGGTAGCAGGTAATACAGATTAAAAATAATTGTTAATAATAATAATTTTTATCAGGATATTAATTAAAAATATTATTATCATGTATAAATATGTTCAGTTTACAAGTCTATGCAACATTGAGAACTAATTTGATGATAGAACAGAATAATTTAAATTGAAGCGTGTCAGAAATAAATTGATTGATTTTAAATTGGGTGTGTTAAACATTGCGCTTTTTTCAATTTCTCTATAATACAACGCATTTAAATTTGACATAAATTGATTAAATTTATCGGTTTTGTTTTCATATTTTAGTTAATTAATAGTAAATGGTCATTTTAGCGATATTTTTTTACGATAATTGTTACATTGCCAAAAAAGAAAACACCAAAATGGCGATATGTTTTTCGATAATAATTTTATTAATCTTTTGTGTAAGTGAAACAGAGGGATTATTATATTATTAGACAGATAGGTGACTGCAAGTTTTGTCCCATCAAGCATCACTTATATAGAATGTAGAGTTTTGCTAGATGACCACTTATCACGAGGTCTGCCGAAGTGCATTTGGCTGGAAATGTCCTGCAGACCAACCCGAAACTGCTGTTTTGTGACATCGAACATCGCTCTGAAATTCACAGGGAATAAAACCTAACGAGTAAGAATCACTTGGTCTGCCAAACCGCATTTGGCCGGAACTGTTGGGCAAACTAATCCGAAAGTGCAGTTTTTGGTTACCAAACTACGTCATCGAACATCACTCTGAAATTCACAGGGAATGAAGAGAATTACCTACCGAATAAGAATCACTTGGTCTACCGAACCAATTGATTCTTACTCTGTAAGTAATTCTATTCATTCCATGTGAATTTCAGAGTGATGTTCGATGACGTAGTTTGGTATCCAAAAATTGCACTTGCGTTCACGCTTTTTGGAAACTTCCGGCCAAATGCGCTTCGGCAGACCACGCGATTAATGGTCAGCAAGCATAACTCTACATTCCATATAAGTTTCAGAGGGATGTTTGATGGGATTCAAAACTTGCAGTCGCTTTTCGGACTACATCCTTTTGTACATAAGTGTGAGAGGAAGCACGGGCTTTAAGACATTAAACTTATTATGTCTTTATCGAATTTCTGTAAGAATTTTGGTGGTGGGAATGTTTGAAGTACCTTATAAGGTATTACCACGGCAATTTTGATCAATATCGTTTGAGCCGTTTTTTTAGTCATTGCCGAAAAACAAATTTTTTAATAGCAGCTACCTTATGCGCAAGAGCAATTTTGACAAAAACCTTAATGAAAGTGACCCATGGTCACAACTTTTCCAGAAATAGAATCAAAATACAATTTTTAATTAAGTGGGCTTAGTTTAGCTAATACAATTAATTTTTTTTTGGAATAAATTTCAGCAGTGTATTAGAAGTTTCTTATTATTTTCCAGTACCAAAAAAATAATGCTATACATCCCATCATTATGTTTGAGAATTATGTTACAATTTTGTGAAATTCTATTCATGTTCTATTGACATAAAAAGCTGATTGTTTATTCACCTGTAGTGATATCCCTTTAAAAATTTCCAAACGTAAGTTTAAAGGAATTTCTTCACACTTAAGATTATTGGATCAAATTAAATGAGCCAGTCAAAGAGTATTATTCTATGTTTCCGATATTTTCTAAATGCTTGTAACAGTAATTTTTATAATGAAAAAAAAAAAAAAAAAAAGAGTGGGGTAAGTTTTACAAATATTTTTTTGGGGGATATTTTGCTAAAAAAAATCACAACCACGTGTATAACACTTCAAACGCAATAACTTCTCTAACATTTATTTAATACCACACGATCATTCAAATCTCAACAAAACTCACGAAAATTGAATAAAAAACTTCTTTTTAAAGAGTTAATCACATTTCTTTTGGGGTAGTTATCGACAACGAGTGAGCGAAATTTTATTTAAATCACTCAATCGATTCTGGCGGCATTCTATTCTGTGTTTTGTATGGACAGTTAATAAACGACATGCATAAATTACATTACAAAAAAGTGAATTAATTAGTGTTATATTCTAAAAACTTGATACATGAAACACTAAAAAGTTATACTATTAACAAAGCAGTTGAATTTAATAAAATAATCGATGATTATATTTCAAAAATGTTGTCAAGTGTACTGTTAGAAAGGCATTTTTCAGAAAACCTTTTATTTTCTCTGCAATGATATTGTTGAGGTGAGTGAATTGGGTGGTGACTTCTCCGACCAGGTAGTTATTCCTGATCCAGTTGCCGCATACAAATGAGTAAAAGTCTTCACATGGCTTCTGATCAAAGTCCATGGAATTCAACAAGTGAGAAGCTGAAAGATAATATCATAGTAACGTTATACACACAATTTTTATTGTGGTTTTATTATTCCAAGTTGTTTCATGAGAAAGTAATTTTTCTTTAAATTTTGTGAATTAGTTTTCCTATAGTTGTCTTACATAGTATAAAAACAAAGTTGTGGCATGTTTTAAGTAATATTTTGTGATGTTGTAAGTCAGAAAATAAAGCATAATGTAGGGCAAGAAAAGGTTAACAATCTCTCGGTATTATTATTGACTTTATTTGGGTTAAATGCTTAAACGTTCTTCGTCGCTCTCTGTATTAATCGCCACTCATTTCTCGGTTGGTTGGTTTGTACACTCAACAACCTATTTTTATACACAGTGATAGTTACAGGCCGGGACCTACAGCTTAACGTGGATTCCGAACCACAACGAACCTGGTACTTTTGGCATGCGAGGATAGAGCTCTAACCACACAGCTGTTAGGTGGACCTTATGTCTCGACAAAACAGTTTTTACTCGTTTGTCATTTTCAGTGGTTTTGAAGGTGTATCGAATTGAAATTCAGAAATATGGACCATCTTTACTAAGAAAAAAATAAACAGGCTAGTATCCGAACTGGACATCAATAACTTATAAGTCTAACTGGAGTCTAAAACAATTTTTCTTAGCGGTTCTTTAGATCCTTCAAGTTCTCTGTAATACGAACTTTTCCTTGAATGCTTATACATTGCAGAGAAATTTGCATTAGCGAAATCAGACTTAACTTGAATTTTCTTTGAATGATAATACTGTAAATAGTTTTTATTTATTTATTTATTTATTTATTTATTTATTTATTTATTTATTTATTTATTTATTTATTTATTTATTTATTTATTTATTTATTTATTTATTTATTTATTTATTTATTTATTTATTTATTTATTTATTTATTTGTTTGTTTATTTGTTTGTTTGTTTGTTTGTTGGCTGGCTGGCTGACTCGCTCGCTCACTCACTCACTCACTCACTCACTCGTTTATTTGTTCGTTCGTTTGATTGATTGATTGAAATTAGCCATTATTGGGTTATTGAGATATTTAAAAAGTTACGGATTTTCTCAAATAAAATAAAATAATCGACATCATTTTCAGTAGTTTTCGTCAAACTTCTAGAACATAATTCTAAATTAATATTCAATAATTGCTCAAAATCTTCCCACAGCAATACCAATTTTTACCACTCAATCAATTTTTTTTATTCTGATTCCATTCGTCAAGTATCATATTCACCATATCCAACAGAGTCACAATATCAGGTTTGAAGTTAGCCTATCTGTTCTCTGCATCATAATATCTGCTACAATACTAAGCGATTAGTTTATAGGAAATTTATTAAATCTCCACTGATAATAAAAAGCACACGGCGTGCTATAAGACATTGAAACTATACCATGGAGTGTTACCAGACCTTGGAAGTCAATAAGACCACTAACGTGGTGCAAACCGAAATAAAAATTTTAGGCGAACTGCGGAAACAAGACGAAACACAAGTTCGGTTTTTATATTTATCTTGATAGTTTGAAAGGGGATGTTCAAAATTCAAAGGCGAACCTATATGTAGGTTAAATAATAAAAGAAATGTTTTTTGTGAAGGCTTTGAGGAATCAGTCGTAAAATGGCATATAATCACACTGTCCACAGTATTAATGTTGTAATATGTACATAAAACAATATAATGAGGATGGGACTACTTCAGAATAGGACTACTTAATGAAAAGTATTGGATAAATGTTGTATTATACCGAGATTTGCCTGTAGGCCTTCGACAATAAAATTTAGATATAATCACTTCATAAGAACTAAGAGAAAAATGACATGAGGATAAATAAGTGTATCATTTGCTTGTGACAATGATCTGGTTTGAGGTTACTTAAGAAACAATCTCAATGTTTAACTGAGATTTCAGGGGGTCATCAGATGACAACAAGGGGGCATAAGTCAGTTACTGGAAGATCCCTTTTGCAAACCAACCAGAATGAGTGAAGTAAGTTTAACTCATAATTTTTACACTTGAGATCCTGTTGCATTACTTATATTTACTAATAGGTAGTTAATCTGTATGCAGTAATAAATAAAATTAAAATAGCTTAATTAATTATACTCGCTTTTAATAAGAATTATATCGGCTTTGAGTAGTTGGGGAGAATAAAATAAAATGCTTAAGTTTCCTCATGTACATCACAATACACTTTTGGGACTTCAGGTCTATATGAAAATGCATGTTGGCTCTTTTCTCATTACCAGTGAAGTGTTGAAACGCAATCGTTAAAGAACAAAAATCGAGACAAATGTTTTTATAAACGCCAAGTCAAATCATTGTTTAGAATATCTAATTAACTTCAGAGCTCACTCACCTAATAGTATTTATCTCATTATCCTCCAAAGTATACATACAAGGGTGAAAAAGTTGAATCTTGCCAGACTCCAATATTTTTGGCAGAACTAATTTACTAGCATTTTTATTGTTAAACAAGAGAATGTTTTTAAATGTAATATAAATGCTAATATGCTTTCATTAAAAAAAAAATTTGTATGGAAATAATTTTTAGCTTTCTTCATTCCTGTTTTCATTCCAATAATTCTGATTTTAAGTTTTTGAAAAGTAGGATATCTAAACAGAGATTTACCAACATTTTTTTTTTTTTTTAATGTTTACTTGCAAACATTTCTCAATAATAAATTGAAAAATTGTAAAAATATTTGTAAAAAATATATATAGAATGAGGAGATGTAAGAGCAGACATTGGGAAATGTGGCCATAAGCTGTTAAACGTCGGAAAAACATATTTAGATGTCGAACTAACTGCATATTATTTTTAGTATTTTAGGGTTAAGATAACAACTATTTCTGTAACAGTTTTATCTAAGAAACAGTTTATATTTTTAAAATAGCTTACACAGGACAACTGAATAATAGTGTAAGAATTAAATTTTATTGAGTCCATATTGTTGAACATTAACACCTATAGCAGTGTCAGCCACAACGTGGCCCGCGACAGATTTTTCTGCGGCCCGCCGGCACCACAGAGGTTTATAAAAAAAAAAAAAAAAAAAAAAAAAAACATTAAATTTCATGATACGTACTTTTTTATTTTACATATTTGTAATTTTCCGAAATAGTATGTGTTAACTATGTAGAACAGCGTTCTCCACAACGTGTCCGAAGAAATTATAATGAAGAGGCTATTAGTAAGGTGGTTTTCATCAAGAATAAAAACAGGAAAAACATAAATGAATCTCATTTAGAAAATTTATTAAGATTGGCTGCAATAAATACTGCTACAGACATCGATTCTATCATAAAATAAACTGAATAATTTTGACCCCCATCGTCACACAATTGATATCGACTAAAACGGTGTAATCTGGAAGTACAGTTTAAGTACTTTTATTAAAAGTTAGGTCAAGTAGCATTGTCACATTGAAACAAAAGATTCACTTCTTTTTTAGACTTTCATTTACTATAATAAAAAAAATTATTTTTTTACTCATTTGAAAAAAAAAAAAAAAAGAATCAAACATCAATTGTAATTTTATTAAGATAATTTTTTTTTTCAGTTTTCAGAAATGTTATATATTGTTAAATCGATAATAATTAACGATACATATTTTGGTGTATCCGGCCCGCGAAAAGCTCCAACATAAGTCCTACGGCCCGCCTCTAAAAGTTAGTGGCGAACCCTGATCTAAAGTGTTGATTTGCATGTTTCTATTTCATTTTCATGTACAGATAAAATGAATGATCTTTAGTTTACTTACAATTAGGGAATGAAACCGTGGACACAGTATAATGCTTTCACAGGTTTAATTTTAGAACAAAAATGTTAAGGTAAAATTAGACCAAAGTTTTTGAATTTTTTTTCTATCATAAAATTGATATTTTAGGTTGTTTTAGAAGTTCAAAATTTAAAGACCTATCTCTTAAATGAAAATAAAAGCAATTTATTTCAATTGAACAAAAAACATGCGTAACTTTTCTGATATAAATGGTATTGAAGAAATATATATAAGTACAATAACGAATTTAATTATATGTTTCTTTTAAATATGAATTTTTTTTAAATAGTACCGGTTATTGAAATAAAATTCCTAAAAATGTTAAATTTTTTTAAAAATATCAATAACAGTTTTGAAAGTTCAGTTCATTTACCAATTATGTCAAAACTTTGCTCCCCCTCCCTTCTCCCCTCCACACTTTCTCTAAATTTATTTAAGTTTTCCTATTTGTCTGAGTATAAATATTTCTTGACTAGTGCAGGTAAAATCTCATTTAAACGTACGTTCAATCTTATCATTCAATTTTTAAAGTTTCGGACCAACATACAGGTATTCATGCATGTAAATGAATCTAGTATAAATGGTCTGCTGTTGTATCTTTAAGATACAGAACTATTGAAAACCAATAACCAATCATCTACTTACTATGTTTTAAAATCAGACGAAACGGTCGTTTCGCCGCCAACCTTAAAAAGGCAGAAACGACAGTAAGTATCTATTCTCTGCACAACTTCCAGCGAAAAAGCCGAAATTGACTATTTTCTAGCGTGCTTACGGAACTTCATATAATTATATAAAAAATACCATACATTCGTCTCGGTGATATCTTTTAAAGAAAAAAAAATTGAGTACCTAGGATAAGAGGCAACGAAGAAAAAAAATATTGAAATTTCCAAAACGAAATAAAAAAAAACGAGTTCTAGCCCGATTTTGATGTAAAAATTTAGACAAACGTCCAGCCCTAACTAAGCTATAAATCTTCAAACGGATTAAATTATCGGATGCGGAATGTTTCAACTTAAAATCCTATGCTGGTTTGAACTTCATTAAATAATTCTTTCTATTTTTAATTAATTTAAAACCACTTTTTTTCATTTCATAATTTGGCGACAGATAAAGGCGATCAGCTTGTAATTGAGGTTCAGATATATATGCCAAAAGTTGCCAAACAGGTTTGCTATAATTTCGAAGTTAGTTTTTCTGACATGTTAGGCTTAAGTGAGAATGAACGTAAGTTAAAGTATAGGCAGAACGAATTGGACTATAATTATATGGCTTATAACATCTTTAAAATTGAAATAATTTAATTTTTGAAGAGACAGAATTAAAAAGAAATATTTGTTCTTCAAATTGCATGTGTTATTTGAACTGTATGACAATTTAGAGTGAGTTAACTTTCAAAACATTTTAATTTCGGGAAATCTCCGTTGAAGAATGAAAATAATCATATTTTGTTGCAAGATACTATGGGCTGAATACAAAGTATAAATGTGAAGGTTATGCGAGCTGACGTCACAGTCAATTCGTTACTGCGGGACTAAATGAAACATGCATTGCGATTGGTTAATGGAATTTGCAAAAATGTAATTCGTTTTTAAAGATGTGTGGATTTTGTTTACTTTCCGTTGTAAAATGAAATCGTAGAATCATGTATAATCAAAATTAGTGAATTTTAAAATTGTTATTAAGAAAATATTTTAAATTTTGTCAAATATCCATGGGTTATTATGTGAACTAAAATAATGCTTGGTATAATAAATAATTTATATTGCAATAATTAGACTGTAAAAAACTTGTAATATTTATTTGTAACAATTTATTAGAATAAATTTTCAATGGGATGAACGCTCTGACCTTGTATGTTAAAGGTGCCGGATTTGATTCCTGGGTTAGGTGTGGATGTTTATTGTGATTCAGAATCCACGTTATGCTATGGTTCCCTGACTGATTAGTCGTCATTATGCACTAAAGTAGGTCGTTGTGCGTACAAACTAACCAATCGAGTTGAAACTTGGCAGACAGGCTCTTTGTCGATGGCAACGTATTTCATTAAAATTTTGGGGGTTGAGTTGCCATATACAAGTTTCTATTACTCGTTCGTGGTCGATTTTGATGGTTACTGCCGTCCGCATTCAACCGGTTTGTCAATTTTCAAGTAGATTTCGACATGTAAGATATCATTGAACTCAACTTGAAGAATTATGAATATTCATGGTACCATGTGTACCATAGGTGGTACTACTTCTGGTTTATCAATTTTGAAGATAAATATAGCATGTTGGGTGTCGTTGGGCTTGTCTTGAAAAATTATTAATGTTTAAGGCACCAGGTATAGCATAGGTAGTACCACTTTCGGTTTATCAATTTCCAAAATAAATATGGCATGTTGGGCTTTTGTTTTGACGAATTATGAATGTTTAAAGTATCAGGTATGCAATTGGTACCACTTCCGGTTTATCAGTTTTAAAGATAATTATTGCATGTAAGGTATCGTCGAACTCAGTTTGAATTTATGAATATTCCTGGTACCAGGTGTACCATAGGTGATAAAGAGAAAAACGATGACACGGACAAATTCAAAAAATAGAAGTCACCAGAGTTTAAAAAAATTTCTGATATCCCCCAAAAAAACACTTTTGAAAAGTAGAAAAACCACCAACCTCAAAAACACAAAAAACTTTCTTGCAATAAAAAAATCAGAAACATGATGAAAATTTTCAGCCACAAACACAGTGATATAAAAAATGGCCAACCTCTGATTACAAATCTCGGTTGTGACTCTCTTAAGAATGTATGCTTACTTAGTTTATTTTTAAAATTTAAGTTCCGCTCCCATAAAAATTTACGCTGCTTGAGGTTGGCGCCCGTCTTAATCACTAACCTTTAACCCCCCCTCCTCTTCCCACACAATAAAAACTTTCCAAAATGCATGTATCAACCAAACAAAAGCGTACCACAAACACTACAGTTTCCTACTTAAAAAATTCTTAATAAAAATTCAAATGCGAATGTTTGAGCACAGTTTCTCTATACTATTTTGAAAATTATATCTACATGAACATGAAGATTTACACTATTTAGTACTTCCTAACCATCCAAATGAAATCATATCTCCTCCAATATTCGTGCAAACAGTCATAAATTAGTTTAAACACAAGCATTGTTAATATTCCTATGACGGGCACCAACCTCAAGCAGCGTAGATTTTTATGGGAGCTGAACTTAAATTTTAAAAATAAACTAAGTAATCATACATTCTTAAGCGAGTCACAACCGAGAGTTGTAATCAGAGGTTGGCCATTTTTTATATCACTGTGTTTGTGGCTGAAAATTTTCATCATGTTTCTGATTTTTTTATTGCAAGAAAGTTTTTTGTGTTTTTGAGGTTGGTGGTTTTTCTACTTTTCAAAAGTGTTTTTTTGGGGGATAATATTATACAAAGAAGTATTAAATTAGTATATTTACCTGTTGATATGCATTGTGGCGTAAAACACACATTTGAGACTTCACTTGATTTCCCTTTGGAAAAAAAAAAAAACTCATTTAATTTATAAGAAATAACGAAACATCTAGTGCACCAGCAGATATGCTACCACTGGTAATAGTGCAATCGTATGTTACTCTGAAAAACAATAAAATAAATTGTTTTCAACTTTTTAACCACCATTACTGATGGATTTTGCTGGTGTCAGATGTAATGTTTTCAGTGGATTATGTTTTCTGTGTTTAACCAATATTTTGCAATACATTATAATTGGGGAAATATAGAATCACGACGACTGAACAAGTGAGAGACTGGCAAAGTTAGTTTACCCCCTAACACAATTAGTAGTAATGTTATATGTAGAGTTACAAGTAGGGAATTTAATATGAAATCTAGTGTCCATGCGCAACATGTGTAAAATTAAAAGTTTTTTTTTTTTTTTTTTTAAATTAGAATGATATCATTTTAAATCCTTTAATATCATAAGATGTTTCGTATTTTCACAAATAAGTAGCTGTTTTTTTTGTTTGTTTTTTCAAAGTATTATTTGTTTAGGAGCCAGTGACAATATATATATATATATATATATATATATATATATATATATATATATATATATATATATATATATATATATAATTTCATTATGTCTTAACATCGGTGATAATGAATTGGAATAGAATGCCTGTCATAATTCATAGAGAAGGAAGAAAGAAAAGGTAACTGGAGAATACCAAAAAGTTGAAATACAAGCCATTAACGAAAACTAACATTCCTCACCAAATAGTCAGTAGAAGTTTTTCTTCGTTAAATTTTTCCAATGAGAAGAGAAATTGTTGCTTTTTCTTGGCACCCCCACTAATCAATCTCTGGTCGATTTTAAAACAGACGTCTAATTATGAATTGGTTATTACGTTATCACACACTTGAATTTAGGGGTAAAAATGATTTAAAGCGAACTGAGAAAAACGGTTGACTTCCTGTCGCCACTTACAATACTTTAGATCGTACCATGCATTGAATTTTGGTATTTTTGGTATGGGTTCTCTTCTTTGCGCGATCAACTGATATGATGTGCACACCTGTAACATTAGTACTTTTATTTGACATGGAACAGACGACCACAAAGTGCCTCTGCATAAGCTTTGCACTACGTTAGGAAAGTGTAGAATCTAAAACTCATGTGAAGTGAATATTGAAGTTTAACATTTTGTTTTCGGTTTTCAAACTTTCGTGTTTGCATTACATCAATTATAATCCACATTGAGGTATACGTATTGGATAGTCTTCAATTTCGAAATAGCACAATGAGATAAGTTGTTTTTCAATTATGATTAAAATGCTCTCGTTTCGTGCTTGAGTCACTGATTAATTGAATAGTTTACCATGAAAAACTTTGGATTTATGACTGCTATGCTTATAATATTTTACAGATTGTAAAAATTGAATTTATGCATTTTCTTTAAGCAAGAGTTAACATTATTTGTTCATTAAATATTTTTGAGTTTTATTTCATTTATTCTTATTAGTTAGTTAAAATTGGATTTTCTTGATGTAATGGCTATACTCAGGTACATAACAATATATGCATACTGTGCTAAAAATCTAGAAACATAAAATTAAATGAAAGGGGATGGGAAATGCATTCAGGGTTGTCTTTCAAGAATTGCCTCTTATTTTTGTCATAAATGGGAGTCTTCTCCCATTAAAAAACAAGACACAGCGTAAAACCAAAATACTGTCCACAATCGTCATCAAGTATATTGGTTTCTTCTGAATCTCTAGTGAAGCACCATATCATCGAGTTATCCAGCAAGAATTGCACAATTTGAAATTTTATTATGTGATTGGAGTCTAAATAATGATTACATTTGAGCAATCACTTTCGTACTATGTCGACATTTTTTATTTTCTTTAATCATTATTTAAAAAGAGGTATTTAACACAACTGATTTATTTTTAAAACACAAAAACCTTCCTTATGACATTTCTTAATTTTAATCATTCTCAGATGATGACAACAATATCTGAGCTAGCAACTAACTTTCCACATCCACAACTTGTTAAAAGTTGGCATTAAGGTCTCGAATGATTTAATCACGTTATAATTCGAACACGGCACCTGTAACATGTAGGGCCAGAGTTTTAATCGTATAGCCATACGTACAGAACAATGGCAACTTATTTTAATTTATTTTACTTTTTAAACAGCAAAAATAAAAATAATTTAAGATTTATATTTTTTAGAGGAGGGGGAGAGGGGTCAAATTGTCTTTAAGTTTATGTTTATACATGCGGATGTTTGTATTGTATTTTGAGATATCAGATAATTTTTTTTATTTATTGGTAAAATATAAATGTTTATAAATATCCATACTTACCTTTAGAATCACCTATAAATCCTAGGCACATGCCCAATCCAACTGCCGTTACAATTATAAGGGTGATAATTAAACGCCGTTCTAACTTAGTTCTCACTATGCAGTCGTTTTCTTCGACACTGTGTAAAGAATACATAAACAAATTCATTTATGAAATTAAAGAAACTTATAGTTAAAGTTCAAAAATGTGGTACCATTTATTTTAAAATCATCAATTATCGTAAAATGGTTCGAATGGTTGGTTGTTTTCAGATTATCTGGCGCCGTCAGCAACACGAGGGCTATAATGCGCCGAAACATTCGTCATTACACAAGCCAACATACATTTACAAACACCCATGCCTAACACGGGACTTGAACCCGCAACCTCGCGATCTCGAAGCTAGCACGCTAACCACTATAACTTTTGGTCGCCTTTTTGGAGGCACCGACGAGATATGGTTTGAATAAAAAGATAACTTTGAAACTCCTTCATAAGCACCGAACTGTGAACTAAAACGTCCAAAATTCTAAATTTTTTTAAATTTTATTCACTAGTAGCAGTAAGGCCTGTTAATCTGTTAATTCTATTTACTTTTTCTTTTAATTTACTTTGTTGAAATTCTATTTAACCTATGCTTACTGCAAGTTCACTGAAATTGAATTCTTGGTTAAGGTACGAAATTGATAATCTAAAATAGAATGCCTCCGGAAGCAAAAGTGAATAGAATAGTATTGAATATGAGTAAGATGTAATTTGACGATGCTCGTTTCAGAAGTGACTTCTTTTTAAATTCGTTATATTAACTTCAATTTTGTTTGTTTGTGGTTGGAGGTGTTTGTGACAGGCAAATCTCTAGAGGGCTAAGTAACACACTTACCTTCATACAATCAAACTAAAACTTTGCAGATAGATCCGTTGTAGATGGCAATGCATTCAAAGACTTGTGGCTCTCAATAAAAAACTGCTTTTACGCATGTTTTTATTCCCATTTCAAAGAACTAATTAGTCATCCAATCGAACTGAAACTTGCCAGATAGCCTGGTTTTCGATGACAATACACTCCGAGACTCTTTAGGTAAAATAAAAGTTAGCCAATGGAACGGAATCGATGGTTTTCTTCTCTAAATACTATGAAAACTCGATCCTAGCTCAAAATTGCTTGCATAACTTTTAAAATGTTATTATAAAGTTAGCAATGTATATAAAGGATTTATGGTAAAAACTTTATTTTATTTGTTAATTTTTTAAGGTTTGCAATTTAGTTGGGACTGTTTTGCTATCTAAGTAGCTTTAATGTTTAGGACGTATTTAAAACTTTCTAAAAAGTGAAAGTTGAACATATTAAAAAAAACATGAACATATTCTGTAACTTTAACATAAGAACATCTACATTTTTAAACTTGTGCATCCAAGACTCTAAATAATGTGTTATCATCAAACTAGAAACAATCAGACAGAAGGTTTGTCCATCAGAAATGTAAGCATGAATTGAAACATAATTTAAATTCTTACTTCTAAGGTTTTTATCTACACTTATAAATAATACATATTTGAATTTCGCATTTAACCCAAAGAATGGAAATATATATTAGTTTTCTTCAACTGTTTTTAATCAAATTAGATGAATAGAAACTAATATTTTTTACAATTAAATGAAAACTTAATGAAGAGGATTATGACCAGAACTTAGACCACAGGCATACGCATACGTTTTTTTTTTTTTTTTTTTTTTATCATCGCCTCCTATCAAGCTGAAAATTTATCGTAAAATTTCTTTGATAATCTTACCTATGTAATGTTATTCTCAAGAATAATTTGCTATTTAGTGAAAAAATTGCGTATTTTTTTAAAACTGTTTAGAAATCAAAATGTTACCGATTAAACTTCCTTAAACATGTTGTTCGTTAAAAGCGATATAAGTGAACAGATATCAATAAATTTGGTTATTAATATCGGATTCATATAAAAAATCAGAATATTAATGGAATAGTCCATCAAAGAAAACGATGAAAAGATGTATTTTGTGTTCATCTTTTACACTTAACACTCTCATTAATTGGTTCACTAAAATTAATGTATTGTTAAGTCAATCAATATAAACTAATTTAAAATGTGAATTACCTGTTTACATGTAATTGTGTTCGTTCATTCAATTCCATTTCAGCCCCGATTTGTGTTCATTTAACTACTACATGAAGAAATTTTCCTGCAAGTTGAAGATAGGATAACTTCTTCACAAATAAATCGAGACATTCACCCTAATGTAGTTGAATCAGATCTTTACCACCTGTGAAATTTTCTGTTAAGGTGGAGTTTGTTGTTGATTGACAGCTGAAGCTTTTAAAAGATATGAGTTTTCGTATATGCAGAAATGCATTCCCCTGCTTTGAGTATGATAAGCTTTATAGATAAAATATTGTATTCTCCGATGAGGTTAAAGTTTTTGTATTGGACAAATTCATCGCAATTTAATACTCAAATCAAGCCATTCTTACATTGCATTTATGGAAAGCACGCCATTGACTCTGAGATTTTAATTAATGAAACAAGGTTTTTTTTTTTTTTTTTTTTTTTTTTAATTTTTCAGTCATCGGATAAGTTGTTGATGTTTTTGTAATAAAATGATAATTCGTACTTTTTCAATAAAAATTTCTTTCTCTAGCTGGTAAATGGTAAACAGGCGCGCAACCAGGGAGAGGGTGTTTAGAATCAGAACGCCCTCCCCACACCCTAAGATCCCTAACATCCAGATGTTTTGTTATGAATAAATAATAAACACTTAGAAATCGTAAATAATTTCAAAAGATTACGTTTTTAATATACCAAAATTCAGACTTAATTTTCTTACTAACAACAAATAAACAACGGATTATCAATTTCATAACATCAACAAAATTATGCACTTGTATTTCAAGACCCGTAAATCTATAATAAAATCAGCCGGATGTTGACGTTTGTCCGTTTACTTAAGCATATAATTCTCTAATTGAATTTAAACAAACAAGGAACATTTCGGGTTAATTTGTTATCAAGATGACTTGTATAATACGGGATCTAGATAAAATGTTGTCCCATATTGAGTTGTTTTGTAAAAACTCGAAAACTGGACAAAAACCATTTTTATATTTTGGCATATGTAGGTGACAGATTAAGAAGGCGCAAAAATATTGATAAGATTTGTGAAAAATATGGGATGTGGAAGTACTGTATAGAAGTTTTTCATAGAGAAATTTAGAAGTAAAGTAAGTGCTTCAATAAAAAACCCTCCCACAGAAATTTTCTGGTTACGCCCCTGGGTAATAAGGCTAAAAATATGTTCCTCTGATAGCATCGGAGAATATTTAAAAAGCTAAGGCAACAATTAGCCGTTTACTAGATATGTGGGTGAGGGAGTGGGAGTGAATTTCGACATGTTAAACAGAACATTTCTCCTCACTTTCACTGTTATTTGGTTGGCGAATGGGTGAGTAATCAACATTCATTAAAGGCTACATCTGGCAATAGGTTTCTATTCTATTATATTAATTCTCATCGCTATGAAATGAATTTTACTTTATGAATTGCAAAGTAAAAACTTCATTTTGTTTTATAAACTGAATACTTAAAAACGGAGTACTTAATACTTAAACTACTTTAAGTACTTCTTTCGCCAAATAGAATTCTCACCAAATTTTGATTTTCTTTCCTGTTGCTAGATGGAATAAAGTATTTATTGAAATTAATATTATATCATCATCATCATTGTCTTTTTTCCGTAACAAAAAGTTTGCCAAATATAGTTTTTGTTTCATTCTATTTTGCTTCTATCTATATATATAATTCTCTTGCGTGCCTCCCAAATTCGGCTGTATTTCTGTGAGCAGAATGGCAACAACTTCAAACAACCAATCACAAATCTTTTAAATGTGCTTTTTGCCTCAGATATGTAAACGAAAAATAGCATACTTATTGCTCGTCATTTGCAGCTCTGATGTTAATTGCAGTAGGACCGGTGGTCTTAGCAGAATATCCGTAGAATCTGTTATCTATTAGAAGCTTTTGAATCTGTTTCTAGGGCCATCTGCTGTCGTTAACGATAACAAGGGTTTTACAACGAGCTGAAGTTTCTTTTGGTCATCATTGATGTTGGCAAAGGAAGTAGATGGCAATTGAAGATCAAAGTTGGAATACGGGAGTGAACTTTCAGTAGGAATTGGAGATGAGGCCGAATCGGCCGCATTCTTGACTGTGCGTTTGTTGTTGTTTGACCAGTCTTTAAGTGGCATGCGCTAGTTAGGATAAAGCTTGGTTTGGGTAGATGCAATTACAAATAGATTTCTGCAGCATATTTATACACTTACAAAAGTAATTGATGAATGACGAGCAGGAAGGTTGGTGGTCATCAACAGAAGAAATAGTCGCCCACTTGCCCAAATCTGTTTCTTTGGAGGGGGGGGGGGGGGTACGGTATCCTAGGCGACTAAATTCTTGTGTAAAACTGCTGAAGAGTAGAATTGGGGATGGGTGGAGTCATTGTAGCCGTTTATTTTGATATAGTGATAAACAGCGGCTGTTTTAAGTAGAGCCATAGGAATGGAAGAGTCCAATCCAGATGGAGAAGAGCCAAAATTTGAGGTAGTAGGGAGGCTGTTGACGCTTGTGGAAGAGGACGCCTCTGTCGTAGTCATCGATATAAATAAACAACTGGATAGACTGCTTAACGCTGAGAAAATGAAGCCGTTGCCAGATGCAATTGGTGGGATAAAAAATACGGATTGCAGAAGATTGAAAATAAAATTTTGGGTTGTACACAGCAGAAATATCAATAGTAGACCTTAATTAGTAATAATATGCAACAAAATATATACTCTAGCATTTTACAAGGTTTTTCTCATTTCCATCCAACTATAAAAGTGAACTGTGATTGGTTAATCTTCCCACCAGCTTCGCAATCCCCGGCGCGTTTTCCTCTTTGCATTGACAATGGAGCAGTCAATCCAGTTGTTTATCTATATCGATGGTCGTAGTAGTCAGGTCTTCAAAAGATGGGGTTGAGGCAGCTGCCTTGATTCCTGTTTGACTACTTGTGTGCGAGAAGATGGAGCCACTACATTTGGGCTGTCAATTTCACAGTTGCATGTCGCTTTTTGGTATCTAGTGAGACATTTGCAACAATTTATTTTTGTAGAAAATTTAACTGTTTCTCGTTCAAGTCTTTAGGTTGTCAGTCTACGGTTCCGTTCAAAGCAAACGCCTTTAGGTAGTTGTGGTATTACGTCTGATTTAGTGTCCTATTGCATAAAAGTCGTCTGAACCATGTTCAGAGGGGTCTGCATCGCTTTCGTGCGGGGAGCCATAGTCATAAGTGTTAGGAGACAAAGAACCTGTAAGGACTCTTCTACAAGAGTTGATTTTCATTTTGTCATCGTGGATTTTGGAATGGATTGTAACATCAGGGATTTGTTGAATAATCCAGTTAAGAGTGTTCTGGAAATTTGAGAAAAGCTTGTCCAAATGCTCTTTTGAAAAAGCCATACTTGAATTGAAAAAGGGAGGGTAACCAGGATAGACAAGCAACTCACCTAATCTCCTTACCAAAGAAATAGGTGGGAGGTGGTGGTTTGACCTGAGCAATGAATGAAGCCACGCTTTAGAGTTCAACACCCACTGCCGAAATCCGTGGAATTATAATTAGGAAGATGATCCAAGAACTCAACACCGGTGACAATAGGTTGGAACATACGAAAATAATCACCTAATACGTTTCAAGCAGGCAGTAAGGAACTTGCGCACAGAAAAATCCAGCTATCCACCATGTAAAGTAGCCTCTGGATGATGATGACGACTGGATGAGATACTGATGATGTTTTAGTTTTAGTAAAATTATTAGTATTATCCAATTTTTAACAAATTGTCTGTTTGATCCTTTTCCTAAATTTACTCTTGACATTTTTTTTATATTATATTCGGATATAACTGGCCAAATCACAAAACTACTTGAAATTAAGTTCTTTCAAAAGATTTTCACTCATGGTGTTGAAGCCATAGGAAATCCTTTTTTTTTTTTTTTTTTAATTGTTCACAGTTATGTAACTTCGAAGCTCATGCTTCTCTTATACGGCTTTTACAATTGCTCAGAAACCAGGAATCGCTCTCCATCTCTCGTGACACTAGACAGCGCTGTAAGCCCACCTCACTATAACTATATGATTTCAGAAAACTGTGCTGATCGGCAAACAAAATATAATTTTAGTAGAAGAATAAAAATGTTTTGAATTGGGAAATTGGAGAAATCTTTAGTAGTTTCGACGACCTGATAAGGAGATTTATTTTACATTTTTTTTTTCTGTAGAAAACGACTTTAAGTTTATTAGGTGAATTATGCAATTTATATCTTTGCCATTGAGAGTAAACACAAAAATTTAAATTCAATTTGGATAAAGCTTGCATACTAATAAGATTTTTTTTTTTCATTCTAGAAAAGAAAAATTCTTGAAATTATTCAATAATAAGCTTATTCTAAGATATATGCTAGGTATTATCAAGATATGATTTGAATTAGAATTAATAAATTAACACGAAAAAATTTATTCGATGTTAAATTCATAAGAATTGTTTAAGAGAATAAGCTTAACTTTTTATTATTTAAAAAAAAATTTAAAGCTTAGAGCAGTGATTCTCAACCACTGTGCCGCGGCACTTTTGTGTGCCGCCAAATTCCTAAAGTGTACCGCCATATTTTAGAAATGTATATTCGTAATTAATCCCTTAATAAACGTACTGTTGTTTTTGTAGTACATATTGTATTATTTTATTTTACATTCCCAATTTTTATCATAAACTATTTTACACAATGTATAATAGGTGTGTTACAGTGTATTATAGGTAGGTAAAGTAAACAACTTTTAAACTTATCTTTTCCTTTGTGTGCCGCCAAATTTTGAAATCGTTAAAAGTGTGCCGCGACATAAAAAAGGTTGAGAATCACTGGCTTAGAGATTCATTTTTTTTTTTTTTTTTTTTTTTTTGTAATTAAAACAAAAGTTGAACTGTTTATGACACATATAAGAGAAATTCAATTTCCTTTTATTGAAACTTTAATATCTTCATCTATTTAAATTAAATAGTACATTTCTCTACTTTTATGATATTAGTTAAAATATATCCAGTTATTTTAATGTGTGAGAATATTCATTAATTGCCGACTACAGTATATTAAATACTTCAAAATAATATTGAATAATACATTACCTAATGGAACACGCAGAAAATTCTATTGTACTTACAAACTAGTAAATTACATAATATATAAAAGAAAGACTTCAGAGGGGTAGATTTATTTTGATTTTCCTGATAAATATTCGTCTATTACTACTTGTAAGTAGATTTCACTGCATTTGATGGGTATAATTGAAATATAGTTGGAGCAGAGCGTTCTTTTTCACCCTCAAAATTTTTTTATCTAAATTTCGAGCAAAACGTTTACTACAGACAACTGATGCAGAAGAATTTAAATCAATTTCAAAATCTTTTCTGGGTATATTAGCTTAAGCTACTACTAACACAAACTTTGATCAACTGGAAATTGATGAAATTAAATTTTATCCTTCTGAAGAAGGAATTAAATTTTCTTTCTTCCGAGGAGTCGAAGTGCAAAATGAAACACAATAATATACGATTATTAATATAACTAGCACATTGATATATATTTAAATAAATATTTTTATTTATATCGGAAAGTAAATACTGCGCGCCGCGCCGTAATGTTAGAGATCCGTCAGCTATCAGCCCGTGTTAGACATGGGTATTTGTAAATGTATGTTGGCTTGTCTAATGATGAATGTTTCGGCGCATTATAGCCCTCGTGTTGCTGACGGCGTCAGATAATCTGAATACAACCAACCGTCAGCTATCAGAAACACCTGGAGTGAGATGGGCATTGTGCGATATCTAGCGGAAGAAAAGTCAGGCTTTGCTAAACAAAAAAAAAGGATTTAGAGATGAAATAAGCATAAAAGTCACAATTTAAGGGGCAAAAATAATTATGGGAAAAGACTCAATGAAAAATAAAAGTCTAATTTAATATTTGACTGATATATATATATATAAAAAGTAAAATTAAGACTACAGTTATGATGTTTTAAATAGCATTTCTTTGTCAAGAATTGAAATTCAGCGCTGTGGTGGCTGAATGTAGAAACTTCATATCTATTCTTGTTTGGAGAAAATAGAGGCGCTGATGGCAGAACTTGATCGTGAGGGTAACCCATCTGTAGCTGGGACTTTTTAATTATAAAATGCAAATTTTACATAATTTATAATACAAAGAAAGGCTAAACACTTTTAATTTACGTATTTATTTTCTCACTAACTTATATCACAATACCTGCACACAGATGTATGAGTTATTATTAATTAGTTTAAAAAAATTAGTGCTACGCCGTAAGAGTTCTCGAAAAAGTACCGGTACGCGCCGGCACGGCGTACAGGCCTCACTACACCTCTGAACAACATTAGCTCCAAAACTCTTAAACATAGCGACCCACTCAGGGGTGTAGTGGAGCGGGAACGCGTGGGAACGGCAATCCTTTACCTTTTTAGAAGGAGGAAAGGCGTTCTCTCACCTAAAAATTTTTTAATTTGTGTTTGTGTTTGAATTTTTTTTTTGCATTTTTTTCCCTTTACGTTACCCTTAACGGAAAGTCAAATAAGAAAATGAAAAAGTTCTATAGTGAGAACTATGCCTTCGTATTCGATCCATAACTTCAGAGCTGAGCAGTTCAAGTATTTGAAAAATACTTGAAAGAGGCGCGGCAACCCGCACATGGCCATTCCATCAACAATCCGATTGATGCATTAGACTCCCCCTCCTCCCTCCCAGTCTTTCAATGTTTTAATGTTCAATGTCACCAAAATCAAAATGATATTGGTGTTTGTCCGTTAACTTAAAATATTACTCCTTCTGTAATTGAATTTAAATAAACGAAAGACTTTCATATTAATTTATTATCTAGAATTCTAGAAAATATTGTTAATATGGGATCTAGATAAAATGTTGTCCCATGTTAGATTGTTTTGTATAACTCTAAAACTAGACAAAAACCATTTAATATTTTGTCATGACAAAATAAGAATATAGAGGATTTTTTAAAAAAATATATAGGATAATTTAAAACATCAAATAACTGCACACAGTTTCTACTGAACTTAAAAATTAACTCGTTATACATTTATATACGCGTTATATTGTATTTAAGAGAATCAAAACACACCTTTAAAAAAAGAAATCGCCTGATCCTGAATATGTCATCCGTTATTGTCTCAATATTCCATCCCTAAATGAAGTTTTATTAATTACATTATTTGTAATCTTGAGTCTTTTGTTTCCAGTATCTATAACTGTTTGAACTGCTCCGATTTCTTTAAGTATTTTCTTTTTTCTCTGTTTGCAGTATTTTGTTGGTTCAAATTTATTGTTCAGTGTCGGTTGGATTGGCGGCGAAAATTGGGTAATTTAGCGCTGAATGTGGGGAACCGGGGATTTGGTTTTCCGGAAACCCTAGTGACCGTTTGGATTTGACAACACAACGTATTGACGTCATTTTCAATTTCGACGACTTTTATGAAAAAATCGTGGCTAATATTCCGAATCCGGTACTGATTCTGCGCCACGGTGATGGACAAAAAATGGCAGCCCTGCCATTTTTTTAAGAGCAAGAGAACTGCCTATGGTTGTCGGCGCGGTTAGATGTAAACAATTAGGCGCGGTTTGATGTAAACAATTCGTGGCGCAGAATCCGTATCGGATTTGGAATAAAAAAATCTCCGTCCGACATCATACAGTAAATCTTAACCCTTTTGTTTCCTTCATCAATTATTGACTGAGCACTCAAAATGTTCTATAGTAGTCCTGCAAGTTAATCACAAGTTGTTTTCATCCGTTTTTCTCAAGGCAGAGTTTTGTTTGCTGCATCTCTCTATGTATTATGACCAATTAATTTACTACGTTGGAGGAGAAAACAAATCTGAAATTCAAGACCGCGTGCTATGGAAAAGTTCAAATGTTTACTCTTTACAACTCCCACCGGTCCAGTAGAGTTGAGTTGTAGGTTATGTAGCGCGTGACGTCACAAAAGATAAAAATGCCGCCGTTACAAACATCGCTTTTGTCAGGTTTTTTCACCTACGATCGCGCCAAAGAATCCGAAATATAAAAAATGGCAACAATCGGCGCCGTTATTACGAGTTCGAAGAAAATATAGATCGAATCAATATAAAAATATAGGATATATAGGACAATTGCAAAATATAGGACAATATAGGACGTTTTTGCCAATTTTTAAAAAAATATAGGATTTATAGGATATATAGGACGTCTGTGACCCATGGATTAACCCTCTGAGTGTCCAGGTAATGGGCGAAATTGTACATTTTTTTCCCTGCAATAATTTTTAAATCATATTTCTGATTCAAATAAATAATTTTTTATTTATTTAGTTTTAAATGGGTTTTAAACTATTATACTAATAAAACTATTTAAAAAATATTTTATTTCAAATTTTATTTATAAATTTAAAAGTGTTGAGTATTGCTGGAAAAACTGGGGATCAAAGGACGTATACGCCCATGACCCTCAGAGGGAAAAAGTGTAAAAATATTGATGATATATGTAACAAACATGGGATGAGAAAGTTTTGCACGGAAATTGTTTCTTATACAGAGAAATACTGGAACAAACTTAGGTAAAACCCCTCCCACAGAAATTTTCTGGTTGAGACAAAGCTATCAAGATAGAAGTTTCTACATTTTACTTTCGAGAAGGGAAAAAAACGTAAAACTCTTAATCGACGTCTGCAACAATCGCAAACTTTTTAATTCATTTTAAAAACAGATTTCGATGAGCTAACACAACATTTTTTTCTTTTAAATTTTTGAGGTAATCTGTTTTGAGATTACTAAAGTAGTATTAATAGAGTTATTTATTCGTTTTCATTTTTACTCCCCCCCCCCCTCTTCCCCACAGTAAAAAAAGTAAACATTTGTAACGACGCGACATGGCGTTCCCACACCTTTTCATTTTACACTACACCACAGGACCCACTTCTTATAAACTGAATCGAAAGCGACTCAATTCATCCTCGTAGTATTGAATTTTTTTCAGAGATGAACAACGCACGTTCTTTGCGAAAGAGATTATAATAATATCCCACAAACACTTTCAGTAGTAAGAGAAATGCCAAAGCTGCAAGGGGGTGATCGATATTTTTTTTTACTAGCGGCTCTTAATATTTCCTGAAAAAGGTATTGGAGGTAAGTTTTCGATATCTGCTACAACGGCGCTGATGTCAACATCTTGCTATTTAAGGCGAATGATTATTTAACACATAAAAGCTGCTGTTAAAAATGTTTTTTTTTTTTTTTTTATTTTTTTGTTTTTTTTATTATTATTATTTTTAATATCTATCTAAGATGCTTAAAACTTTAGTACACGAATGAAAGGTATAATTTGATTTTGCATTTTAGTACGAAATTATTAACAACCGTAACAATTACAATCGAATAGCTAAATTCTTTTCAGCATTCTGAAATGTGTGAATCCATTAGACATCAAATTTTACTTCCCCTTCCACTGATAAACGACATGCTCAATGATTGCTTTGTTTAAGGAGTGGTGTATATGAATCAGTCTTTGGAAATTGTTTTGAGAGTCTGGGAGGTTTCGTTTCTAGCCCTCTTGCGGAAAAACTGTGTAACAGTGATTGCTTTGGCTGTAAATACTTAGATTTATTTACTGATGGTAGAGTAATAAAAGAAATTTGCTTTATTCTCGGCTTTTAATGCAATAAAAGTTGAGATTTTTGTTAAATCAAGTTAATAGAGAATAAAAGCCGAGAAAGAAGAATCAATTTATTAATTTTAGCTAAGAATTAAATAATAAACGGCACGTTTTGTGTCTTTTTATTAGGTCTTAAGAAAACATACATCAGAGAATATATAATTCATTTTAAATACATGAGAATATCTAACAAACGGGAATAACAAATCCTTACAAAAGGACTATTTATTTTTAAAAGAATTTTTTGGAATGCTATATATATTTAAGAAAAACCATTACAGATGGCGTTCCTCACTAATGTGTACGACATCTCGTCCGGCCAAACAGCGGCAATAGTTAATGACAAATAATAATGTGCAACTTTGTTTGCGACCAAAGAAGAAGATATAGTAATGAAAAACGTTTTAAATTGAGAAAAAAAATTAAAAAAAATAATCACATTTTCGGAAAAACAAAAATTACTTTAGATTTATGGTGCAAGTGGTTTAGAAGTAGAAAACGGTTCTTTCCATGATGACTATAAATAATATTGATATATTTGTATTGGATGATGGTTGGGGTAACAAGAAAAGCAAACCCAAGTAACAACAATTGGGTAATATTTGACTAATTTATTTAATTGATTTTCTAATTAATTTACTTAATTAATGCTGACAAGGACATAACTATACTTTTATTTCGAGACGGGGAGAGGATTGTATGAAAAATATTTTCCATTAAGAGCAGTGCTAGAAGTGTGGGTAGAGGCGGGGTGACGCGTCCCCCTACTTGTCCAGAAAATACACATGCGTCTCCCCACTTCTAAAAACACTGAAATCCATCCCCCCACTTCTAAAACCACTGAAATCCATCCCCCCACTTCTAAAACTACCGAAATCTATTCCCCCAATTCTAAAAAACATTCAATCCGTCTAAAAACTAAAAGGGGAGGGGGGGGGGGGGAATAGAATTAACCATTTTCATTACTTCTACTTTCTGCTTTTTCTGGCTGTTTGTTATTTTTTATACTTTCATTTTTGTTTTGTTTAAAGCAGATTCAGTCAATTTTTCTTGGAAATGCGCGGCGAGTTTCGGCGCCCGTTGTCTGGGATTATTGAGGTGTGGATAGAAAAAGACATATTTATTGCACTATCATTTCCTGTTTTGTCCTCTACCATTTACTTTAAAATGTTTTGCGTTTTGTTGATTATTAGTAGAAACCCGTGTATTCCTCCAACTTAACCATTAACTCTTACTTCTGATTCTAAACGGCATTTGTATTCGTAATCCATCTAGTACAAAACAAGATGAGATTGATATATTTGGCTTCAAAACTGTAAGAAAAATGACTCCGATACACTACAGAACGTTGAGGAAGAAGCAGTGGAAAATGTGCAAGTGCATCAAGTTGAAAAGACCACGTGGAGAGAGAATCTAGCACGTGGCAGCAACAGTAAGCAAAAACGCACTGCGGTAATGATTATCCAAAGTATTGGACACAAAATGATACGCACCTTCAGAAATACAACGAGTATCCATGGCTTACTTGTGAAGAACTAAAACTTGGATGCAACACATACAAAAGGCTGCTAAAAAGCTTTGAACCAGAAAAAAAACAAGGTTTGAAACTTTCTAACGAATGAGTAGGGTGTAACATTTTTCCACATGGAGACAAGGAATTTGACTAACGAGAATGATTAAAAAAGCAGATTTTTAAACACAAAACCAGTAAAACTCATAAATGTGCAGGACAAATTATCCATGAAGCCAAACGAGAAGCTGAAAAATGCAAACATTTCCTTTAAGAAGGTAAAATATCATTTTGCAATTTTTTTACTTTCAATTTTTGAATGCACGATACAATACTTGTATATACTATCAATGCCAAAATTATTGAAACAAAATTCATCTTATCACTGTCTTCCGAGTCATGTAATTCAAAATTATATAATTTTTTTTTATTTATTCCCGACTATATTTTTCAGTTTTTATCACTAATTTTGTTTATATATTTCTTTGAACATTAAGCAATACTGGGCATGGGATATTAGATAGTACTAAAATTAATTAAGCATATTTTTTTTCTTAAAAAATATACCAAGCATGTAGGGAAATGTGAAATGTAATGACACTAAGAAAAAGTTTTAAGTCACTGAAGAAAAAAAAACTGTTTATGTCATAGTGTTATAAAAATGTATTATACTACTTTGTATAAAGATAAAGGTATTTTCACTTGGTCAAATTTTAACTTTGGAGGAACTAGAAAAAAATATAAAGACAAAGTATTTAAAAAAAAAAATTAAAAAAAATAGAATTCCTTATTAATTTAATTTTATGAAAGTATGCTTATTTAGAGGCAGTATTTAAATTTAAATAAATAGTTATGTATATAATGTTGAATTATTACTTCACTTCATCTCTTACTTCCTAGTAAAAAAACTAAGTCGCAGAATATTCATTAAAATGACAATAAATTTTGGACCCTTGTTCGTGTTGAAAATTGTTTCCTTTCTACTAGTTAATAATTGTTATTTATTTAATTGTTATAAATTTATTGTTATTAGAAACGAAATAATAAAATTTATCGTTGAGAGAGTGCACTTGTCATCAACTTTTGGCCGCCCCCCCCCCACCTTTTTTTCCCCACTTCTACCACTGATTAAGAGGTATTTACTAAGTTTTTTTTTTAGACCCAAAACTTTGGTACATTATCATCTACCTAGAGTTCATCTGCTAAATAAGTTTCAGATCGATTGGATGATAGCAAGTGGATTAATTAATCCGGCCACCACAGATTTGTCCGTCCCAAACAAACAAAATTGAAGTTAATACAAAGGATTTAAAAATGGAAGAAGTTATGAAAAACCATCCAGTTAATTTTATTTTAAAGTTCAAAATTATACGCCCGAGTAGTTTAATGTGTCACATCTAGTTGTTTAATGTATAATACACAATGGCAAAATACTTCGGGTGTGATTTGAACCCAATTAACTCCCCTCCCTCCGCCTCATCTTGGATACGGCCCTGATTTCTAACACAATAACCTTTCAATTAATGGATCAGTATTAGGGATGCCAGGGAAAGCAATATTCTGCTCTTTTACACCTGTTCCTTTAACTCAACGCGAACCAGTTCATTCGAATTGTTTTTTAGAGTGAATTGTATCCCATTCTCTGTTTTTAAATTACATTGAATATCAAAATATCAAATAAAACCTAATAAAGAGAGAATTGCAAAAATTAAGAATGCAGAGATAGGTATAAAGACAAATAAATAAAAAGTACACAATTTAAAAGCCAACTTTTTAATATAGTAAGGCTTGAAAATACAGTAAGAAGTTAGCTAACTATTCGATATTCACACCATTCATTGCACGATATTTGTATTCAGCAAGTTAATAATTGCGCTAAAATACATTATAATCTTAAGGTAACGGTTTGCATTTCTAAACCGAAATGTCATTTTCTTCTCAAGGTTCCTCTGCACTTATCGTTCACCAGTTCGTTCAATTTCCTCATCATCATAGATGCTTTTTTGTTGAAATATACAAAGTCTGAGAATACGCATTCATGATTGAAAAGGCATAACTTACATTTCATTCTTAATATAAGCATCGTGAGGTACGTATCTGCTTTACCTGAAAAACTAACAGAGTGTACGAATAAACATCTGTTGTTGAGACAGCAAACTTTGCACGTCATTCTGGAGCAGCCACTGTCTTTATTCCCAATTGAATATACATTTTTCGAAAGCAGTTTCATTTCTGCATCTGGGGAACGTAACTTCACATGGCAAATAACTGAGTCTGCGAATAAGCATCCTAAGCATCCAATTATCACAACTCCAGTACTACCACAATCTTCATTTCTTCTTTTTTTATCTTCATCTCTTCCACTTCCATTAACTCTACCCACTAAAGTGGTTCAAAATCGTACGGGGAAAAAAAATTTACCTAGAGACCAGGACATCCCCTCATTTTTTTTTTTTTTACATCAACCCAACAAATGTTCTAGCAAAATTTCAGAATCTTACTCCAATGAAAAGATGGCCTTCAATGAGCAGTAAAAGTTCGCATTTTGCGTGTTTTTGGATATTTACAGTGGATTTGCTAATAAGTATAATTGAAAGTAATTTTCTTAAAGAAAGTTTTTAGCTATGCAATAACTAAAAAATGAAATGAGGCTCCGCCCCATGCTCACAAACGCTCGCCGATCCCCCATACTACTCCATTAAACTTTTGAAATTTTGATTAAATTACCCTTAGAAATTAGGCTGTATAAAATCCTGAAAAGCATTCAAAATAAGGGATTAGTAACTTTAAACACGAAATAACTTAGTAGTGTGGTGTTATGTAGATAAATAATGTTTTTTCGTCTTTTAACAGTATTACAGTACCGCTTGATGACATTTTTTTTGTATGCCGAAAATGATTGATCGGAAAATATATAAATCTAAGTATCATAATATCATTTCAAATCATTAAATTCTCACTCAATAAAGATTGGAATAGCGAGTATATAGATAGGGTCTAAGTTTCAGCTCAATTGAAAGGTTCTAAATGTGCAGCTGTACTTACGAACATTTTCAAATGACACTCAAACTCCTAGCAAGATCAACAATTAATTGTTTTGTTTTTGGAACTACCGACTGTCTATATCTGCCACTTATAAAGTGCTTAACACAGCCAAATACGTCTCGTAATTTTGAGCATCTAGAAGAATACGAGATCACAATTAATTGAAATCAATCGAATGAACGGTTAATAATATCTAAAAAAGGCAAGTTCGGTCTGAAAATTGTAAACAACATAAATCCTGTTGATGTTGCCATTCAGATTATCGAAATCCACTATCATAGTAAAGAAACGTTCTATAACGCAATATTGAAAAATATTGTTAATTAAAGTAATTCTTAAATTAATTCATTTTTGCATTTTTGACATTTTTCTTGCAATTTGATACGCTTTGGCAAATCTTTAGTTCAAGTACCTTCAAAATATACTTTATTCGTAAGAATTGGTTGAACAACTTAGGAATAATGATTGTGACAAATATACGTATTGCCTATTAAATATATAGATTTACCTTTATAAATATATATTTCCTTTTCTGAAATACAATTAAGCATAGAGATATTGTCTTTCTATTTACTTCAAAAACTTCAAAAGAAACTGCTTATTAATTCAAAATTATTACTTTACTTCAAAAGAAAGTGCTTGTGATCCTCATCATGTGTTAATAAGTTATTAAATTCTTGTGTTATGTGTACATCGCTTTAAGCAGTATCTTTTATCACTTTAATCACTTTTATCACTTTTTTTTTGTCCTCATTTGAGAAGGGAATATTATTCTCCCATTCTTCAGGTGAAACTTAAGTGTAAATAATAATAAAATATCAAGAGTTCTTTTTGTCACAAAATCTCCAAGACTGACATAATCTTTCAACTTTAATATCTTCTTACTAGCTTATATTTCTCGAATATTTTGAGTTATTCATACCTGGCAATATTTTCGCATTTTTCTTTTGTTGGAACTCTCTCTAAAAATATGGCCAAACAAACGAATTCATCTGAAAGATACCATATAATATTTTTCAAAACTTTTCTACCTGTAATTCCAATTTTTATAATCGACTTTTTGACGCTTTTCCACAAATTCAGGTCACCTCCAAAAGCACATGCGACTTCTATCCATGGCTTACTATACAAAAAAGCACTAAACTGTACAAATCGATGGAGCTGCATTTCTTCTATTAGTTACACAGAAAACCTCTTGCTGATCTCTGAACAGAAAGATATTTAAACACATAGGAGTTTAGCCATCCAACGTGCGTGATCAGTAGCTCCCGGTGCTCGCCAATGAATTTTCTCCTGTGGATTGCCCAAAACAAATAATGTCAACTCGGACATTTACGGAGATTCATTCTCAGATTAAACACAGTAACAGGACTACTTGGATTGTCTCCCCAGCGCACCATTGGTATCAGTATCCCCGTCCTGGGGGCTCCTTTGCTCAGGGTTTTAATAGACAGGAACAAACTACTCTTGCCCGCTTTCGAAGTGGCCACCTTCAGACATTGAAATTTATTGAGGGATCCAGGAGCTTCGAAATCTACAAACACTGCTCTACTGAACAGGCTTCGCCTGATCACATCCTTGCGTGCCTGGGACTATCTAAGAAGGATTTGGCCGACGACCCTGTTTGGGTGTTGGATTTTTTGATTGTGTGCGACATCATGGACCTGGTCTAGCTCTGCTGGCCTCCGGGGGCATGCAACAACAACAACATGTCAACTCGATTACTTCCAACTTTCGAGGTGTTCGGCGAGCCTTAAAAAGCAAGAGACAGAGTCCCTAGTTGAGTAATTAATGGATAAATTGTTATGCCCATTAGTACATAACAATTTACATATTTTTTGTGCTGTGTATATTTGGTTCTTCTCCCAACTGACGATACTATTAAAAACATGTTCATTGTTCTCGTACCATGGATTATATAGTGTAAATACTTTTCAGTTGACAATTTAGAGAATCTGGTGCTCCAGAAGAAGCCTATACCTAAGATAGTATAGAAAGATAATATGGAAGAGTTAGTGGAAAAGGTTGAAATAATAAGTTAGAGAGATAAAGGTAGATGTTGAACAGGAAGTGCAACAGTTTGTAAAGGAGATGGTGCTGATGTTGAAGTTGAGATAGTGTGGGTAATAGGGTGGTTCAATTTTTTTTTCTGCTAATGATTAAGACATCCTAATTTTTTTTACATTTACCCATAATATTACTCTCCTAAAATTTCATCTTCCTATTCATACAAGGAGGTGGTAATCATTCATTTCAATGATCATTCATTTTTACACTTTTTTTGTAATTTCGCATAATTTGAGTATAATGCCGATAAGAACAAATGTCTACATTTTTTGTTAAAAAAGTTTTTATGCTTTTTTAATACATGCAATTTTGTTTGGAATTTTTTTATTTTTTTTTATCTACTGTAACTGACAACATCAAATTTATAAAAGCACCGTCAACAAAATATCTGATCATGAAGCACTTTGTTTGATAGGTCCAGCAGTCGAAACTTTGGGGCATGATCCTCGAAAGCTTCCTATTCCAAGAGGTGTCAAAAATTAAGAAAAAAGTTAGAAAAGAATATGCTGAGTCAAGCAATGGGTAAATTCAAAATTGACTGTCCTATTGTCCTTCATTGGGACGTCAAACTTCTGCCAAAATCTTTTGGGTTAAAAAAGATTGATCGTTTGCCTGTATATGTTTCGAGAGATGGTATCGAAAAACTTCTTAGTGCCCCAAACTTGAGTAGTGGAAGGACAGTAAAAAATATTTCAATATTTCATGCTAATAAAGCAATGGGAAATTGAGAATTAAATTTAGGCTTTAAGTTTTGATACTACGAGTGTAACTACTGGTTGAGTGCAAGAAGCATGCATTGCTTTGGAGAAAAAATTGGACTTGGAACTATTGAGGTTAGCTTGCCGGCCTCTTGTCATGGAATTAATATTGACCAAGTTATTTAAGTTGTGCTATGGACCATCATGTTCCCCAGAGGTTTCCCTCTTCAACAGACTGAAAACCATTTGAAAACGAATTTTACAGATAAATTTTCAGGATTTTGAACGGAGAGAAGATGCTAAAGAGTTTAAAAGTTTTAACAGTATATAATCCCTGATAATTAGAGATAACTATAACTTCGCCCCTAAATTAAGCCTCAATACGCTCATTGATTATGGGTTTTATCGTCTTACCAGATTTCCTGAAAAGCATTTAATGATAAATTTCATCTTATTCAACAATGCACAGAAGCATTGGTTTATCATAAAAATATACGAACCTAACTTTCCTTTAAACACAAATAATTAATTAGCTGAAGATACTCTGTATTCATTTCTCTGATTAGTTCATCAGAATTATCTAATAGGTTATTATACATTTATTTCTTCGGTGTGCTTTATACTTGAATCTACACCTGTAATTGCAGAAAATATTTTCAATTCCAAAAGTGCGTAATTGATGTATGTGCTTCTCACAAAATTCTTCTCATTTTCACAATACTATTGGACAATTTTTATTTTAATCACATATTTGGTTTGTTATCTTAGTAAAGATAAATGATTGAATAAATAGTGTTGATCAATTTTTTCAAATCCTTATCATTCTGAATTATTATTTGCTGAATATTTTAATATGATGAGGAAAATTGTTACTTTTCATTTGGCATGCAACTTATATTAGCTAGAACTCATTAAAGTAATCAGAATATCATTCTATATAATTACTTTTCTAAAATAACATTGGAACAAATTCATCATAAATGTTTGCAAACGTAATATGTTTGTCACTTGTAAAACATGCATTATAGTTAGTTTAAGAATTTGTTGGATAATCTATTTCTATAGATATATAACTAAATCTTATTATAAATAATAATAAATAATAAAAAAATAAAAAAAAATAAAAAACAATAATAATAAAAAAATTAAAAAAAAAAAAAATCATAGATTGGGATTCAGATTGGATATATTTATGGCTGAAAGCACAATAATTGATAATCCCCTATTGCAAACTTAAGGGAAAAAATACATCGTCATTCGATCAAGAATGCATCGCTTAACCCAAATATGTAATTTTACAAACGTATCATAATATGTTACAAGTAAAATTTATGAAAGGTGTCATCAATCTAATTGCTAACCAAATTCAATCAGCTTCAAACAAAATTAAAAGTATTTCTCTAATATGGACTCCAGGACATAAAGGTATAATCGAAAATGAAAAAGCGGACATTTCAGTCAAGAATGTTCCTGAAAATGTTATCACAAACTTTGTTTCATTAGAAGATATTAATAGATTACTCAAATATAAATTCTTAGAAGAAAAAGCCTCTGCGTGGTCTGCAAGTAAATACGCCGGACCTTTTGACCACCTCAGAACTATTAAACCAGGCCATCGTCTTCTTCCACCCAACAGAAGAATTGATGTTTTGCTCTCTAGGCTACTCACGAAATCTTATCCCTCAAATTTCATACTTTTCAAATTCAATCTCGTATCTTCTCCAGATAGCCCTTTTTGCAGTAGTGAACAATATATCGAACACATCGTTTTAACGTGCCATCGCTTCGAGGATGCTAGAGAGAAACTCAGAAACTCTCTTGGTGATGCTTTAATTAAAACTAGAGCTCTAGTGAAATTCATAAGTTCTATATTGAAAGATTTGTGATCTTTTTGTTTTCTAATATAGAAGTTGTTTCAACTCAGGAATAATGAGATAAAGCAGCCATTAGGCGAGCAAAAATCTTATACCACTCAATCAATCAATCAAAGTTCCATATTATTTCATCTAGATTTGAATACATTTTTTGTATTATACATCTTTTATTATTTACACCAGATTATCTTACAATTTACACCAGAAATTTAGTATTTCATTCGCGATTTTATTTCTTTGGTGATTTATCTTGGTAGTAATTATTAAGTTGGTAAGGTAAGCATTTGACTACTTTTTTCTCTGTGTACAAAAAAATTTTGAAGAGTGCAATTTTTTTGTTGTTTTTGGTTCAGATGTACTATTAATAAAATGTTTCTTTGGCGCGATTTTGTTTGGTGCTTTTCTTACAGATAAATGCTGTTTCTCGCAACGGTTTTTATTTTCAGTTATATTTAAATTTTATTATTATTTATATTTTAACTTAAGTTGGTATTAATCCGTTAGCTGGGTACAAGATTAAAATCGCCGAAAAGCAGGCTTAAGTAATCCAAACTAACAACTTTCAAATAATTTATAAATTCTATACTTAGAATTGGTGATACAGTTACGCGCCATTTATAAGGGTAAACATTTAGGCTTGGTTCCAACTGGTAATGGCCTAACGGAAGAGTACTTTTAATATTAACATTTTAACTTCATTTTATTATTATTTATGTTTTAGTTTTTTTTTAGTTACCATATTTTCATTTTTGCGATTTTTCTTATAGCTAAATGAAAAAAATCGCCAAATACCCTATATTACATCTGTTCAACTTTTTCTAAAATGTAAACTTCTATGCCTTTCAACAGGTCCCCAGCAGAGCGGGTCCACACAGCTAGTGTAACACTATCAACGTATTCAAAGCTATGCCTAGTAAATGTGGTTTATCTAATCGCCAACTAAGTTGGCCATTAGATAATTATATTAGACTAGCTGAATACCCGTACTTCGGTACGAAATTTTAACACGTGTAATATTTTAGCTAGCTGTGAGGCCTTGCGTTGAGGAAATCTGTCATTCGTGGATAAGTCCCAGTTTTTGGCGCTTAGCTCGCAGGAAGGTTCATCGCTACACAAAATCGAGCTCGCTTCGTTCGCTGAAAAGTTCATTGACACATAAACACAGGCTTACTTCACTCGTTGAAAAGTTCATTGCTATGCAAGCATAGGCTCGCTTCGCTCGCTGAAAGGTTCACTGCTGCGTAAGCATAAGCTCGCTTCACTCACTAAAATCTAATTGCTACGTAAAGTCTTAATATTGGAAGCCTCTCCCTTGTCGAGAAAAAAAAATTCCCGTTAATACAATAATACAACACTCCTTTAAGATTATTTTAACACGTGTTTGTGGAAAGGAAAATTAGAGGCCAAAACTACTTATGTTGAAACTTTCAGAGCTCTAGGCCACGGTTAATTAAACCATTCATGCCAGAATGAACCAAATGGGGTTTATCTAATGGGCAACTTCGTTGGCCATTAGATAAACCATATTTGGTCAGTTCTGGCATGAATGGTTTTGAAGAAATAGGGTACAAACAATAAAAATCAAATTGTGCGCTCAACACCTCATACAACCGTCACTGCATAAAATGTAACGTTGTGTTTCTGCATTGGTTCGAGACACAAGATAATATTTTTTAGGGTTCTCCTAGGACAGCGTTAGCCACAACGTGGTCCACGGGCCGCAGGGCCGTATTTCTGAATAAGCTAAGAAGGCTGCAGCCTAGAGTTGCAAATTTTTAGGTGCGGCAGTTTGGCAATTTATTCAAAAGTTAAAATGAAGTATTTAAGACGTTAATAATATTTTCCGTACGAATTTAAGAATACATGCTACTTAAAAATATGTTTTAGTTCTTTTACATAGTCTACTTTCTAAAACTATAACATAATACAAATTCACAGTACGTAATCTTGTATTATAACTTTCTAGTAGTGCTATTTAATTAAAAAAGATGAAAACACCAATGAATTCTATCCTTTTATTGTATAAAACAAATGTATTAAGCAAATATGAACTACAGAGGTGAAGGCAAATGAACTTTAGCCTATATGCGGCATACTCTTAAATCCGGCCCTGGCGGGTCGGATTTGGCCTGCGACATATTTTTCTGCGGCCCGCCGGCAGTACAAAAGATTTAAAAAAAAAAAAATCTTGGTATGGACTTTTTTTTTGTTACATAATTTTAATTTGTCTGAAATAGCAAACAGTATGTGTGTACAATGTAAAAAAGAATTATCCACTAAGTGCCCTGAGAAACTATATGAAGAAGCTATTAGCAAGAAGGTTTTCATCAAGAATTATTACAAAAATAACTTATCTCAATCTCATTTTGGACAATTTATTAAGATAGTCTACAGCAAATATTTCGACAGAAATGACTCTATCGTAAAATAAACTGAACTATTTCGACCGCAATCGTCTCACAATTGATGTCGACTAAAATGGAGAAATCTGGAAGTATAGTTTACATACTTTTATTAAAAGTTGGGTTAAGTACCATAGTCATGTTGGAACAAAAGATTTGCTTCTTTTTTAGTCTTTTATATACTGATAATAAAAACTAGTATTTTTTAAATTATTTGAGAAAAAAATAATAATAATAATCAAGTAGCAACTGTAATTTTATTAGGATAAGAAAATTAATATTTTTTTTTCAGTTTTCAGAAATGTTATGTATTGTTAAATGTATAATAATTAAAGATACATATATTGGTCTATCCGGCCCGCGAAGAGCTCCATTATAATTCATACGGCCCGCCTCTAAAAGTTAGTGGCGAACACTGTCCTAGGACCAGCAACTTTCCGATATCTTGTTATGAAAGAATAAAAAACACTTTATGAATGTTATTGTATCGCACTAAAGTAGACCCAAGAACTTTGAAATAAATAACGATTTTGAAAACTTAATATCATTACAAACCACTATACATTATTTCTGGTCAATTTACTCTTATATATATTGTCGTTTAAATATGGACGTTCAGTTCTATATTAACCCTTGTAAGTGCCCTTTTATATTAACCCTTGTAAGCTCAGTTAATGAAATCAGCTTGATAATGGTGTTTTTTAATTCACTTAAAAATATAATTTTTTCTTTAATTGAATTTGAACAAAAAACAGAATTTTCAGATTAATCTATACTGTAGATCAGAGTTCTTAAACTTTCAAAAATCGAGATCCATCTTTTTTGAAAGTTGATCATTACGACCAACTTTTTCTATTATACAACATTCCCATCATTGAACAAGTGTTTTTTATTGTTTTCAACGTTATTTTTTTTATTAAAAATGCGAAAACTTAACTCAATTTGTAATTAAAAAATTACTAAATGTCCATAATTACTAAAAATAAATTAGTAAAAATTACAAAAAGTATTTCAAGTTCTTAAAAGTAATGCACTTTTAATTGACTATTTGAGAGTGTGTACAATGAAATGGCAATTTTGAAATTGCTTTTTAGTTAAAAGTTTCAGAACCGAGAAAAACTATTTAGTATTGAAATTGCAATGCCCCAGAAAATGACCACATTTTCATCTGTTTGCTAACATTTTGTATTTTTTTTCCCCATTTTGATATTTTGTATGACTTTCAAATTTCAAATGAAAACCATACCGATCTAACCCTTTGCACTCGAGGCTTTTTTTCGTGCGGAGGAACCAGCAACTCGAGACGTTTCGCAGCATTTTATGTTCGGTTCGTCTTTATGGATCCGCTTCAAAGAAATTAAACATAGTCATTGCCTTGAATCGAATTTCCGCATCAAACCTAGTGGTTCTCTCGAGTTGCGGCGTCCAATCATGTGGCGCCTGAGATGTGCCTCTTGAGTGCAAAAGGTTAAAAATCTCTTCACGGGAAAATTTAGTTTATGACTTACCAATGAGTCGCTACCTGCAGTTCGGGAAACACTGATCATATAGATATAATATGTAATATGGGATCTGGATAACATGGAGTTCTATGTTACAGGTATTTTGAATTAGAAAACTATAATTTTTTTATAATATTTTGGCCAATGTAGATGCCAGATTAAGAGCCTAAACAAATACGGATTTCATGAATGAGAACGTTGTATAGACGCTGTTTTTTATACTGAGTAGTACATAAACAAACTTAGTGCTTGATTGAAGCTCCAAAGAGTAAAACTGCTTTTATTAAACATATGTAGAAGTAAATATAGCAGTTTTCCCTTTCAAAAATGTACTACAAATTGCAGGAAACCGTAGTATAGTAAGTATCAAGGCAAAATTATAAGTTTTTGTTAACAATATCCTGCACACTCAAATAGTAATCGATAATTAGTTAATTCTCTTATGCCCTATTCTAAAAGTTGCTTCTGCTAATAAATTGTTATTTTTGAAGTTTGAAATAATCATAACATAAATATAATAAAATTTCACATAAAAATTAGGCTTCTAAAAGGAGCCCAATGCAGGTTCATCGTTTGCCCGTGCGGAAATTAGACTCTGACTGTCAAGGTTTTTTTCCTTTGTTACCCTTATGGTTATTTTTTGTAAAATATTTTTATTCACTGCTACATGCTAACAAACTCTATCAACTCTGAGGCCAGAGTTGTAAAAATAAAAAAAATAAAAAATAAACAGCTCATAATATTTCCCCTCATCTTTTTATTTCCTCTTTCTATGGGATGGTTGTCCGCGTGTGGTGCCCCTTTACCATTGGCGGAAAATCGCGCGTGCTCGTGACGTCACTGCACGTGGGACCCCCGCCCCGTTTCCGCACACACGTGTGATCCACAGGGGGACCTAGGAATTGCGCTAGTGCCAAACATTCATCCTCAAACTCGTGTTACTGGAGGGACATTGTGTGTAGTGATTTTTTTTTTCTTGTTGAAGTTGGGAAAAGGGGTTATGGACTGTTTGCTGGGGTCGTTTTTTTTGTTTGTTTTTGTAAGGATACTTGAAATTGAAATATTTACTGTTCTTTTTTTTGTCCCGCATATTTGTTGATTTGCCATGCCGACCAAGCGGCCACAAGAGTGCATGGATTTAAAACTTGGCAAGGTAATAAATATTTTAATTTTGTTTAAGTGGCATAAAACAACCTGAAGTGAATTATTTTCAATTTTTTTATTGTTTAGTTTTTGTATGAAATTAACTGTTATTTGCTTTCAAGAATAAGTATGTCCAGTATAAGAACATTTTAAAAACTTCCTTTCAAACCTACCATAAAGAATATTATTTTTACAGAACTCAGATCTTTTTGTACGGTTTATATATATATATATATATATATATATATATATATATATATATATATATATATATATATATATATATATATATATATATATATATATATATATATATATATATATATATATATATATATATATATATATATATATATATATATATATATATATATATATATATATATATATATATATATATATATATATAAATACTTTCCTTGTAATACTAACTAATGATAGTTTTATTTTCTGATTCGTCTTTTTACATATTTAATAAAACTAGAAAGTATTGTTTTACTATCTCAAGAAGATAAATTTGAAATTTTTATTATAATTTATTTAAAATATATTTTTTTAGGTTTAAAATGTATCCATTGATTGAATGCAGATATTAGCTACTTTATAACTATGTATATAGCAAAGGCATGATATTGTTAAGTTTTATTCAAAAAATCTTAAGTATCTTTTTAAAGTAACTTTTCTTTCAAATGACTTTCAATTTGCTTAATCTTACTGACAATACAATGGTCAAATATTTAGAGGGTGCACCCGTACAAGTTTTACACAACCTTTTTCTTTACAATGTTTCTCTTTGTAATAGAAATATCAAATAGTTTTATTGCAGTTTGATAAATAAGTTCTATACGTTTAAACTATTTGCATTGATTTTAAACATGCAAACTTAAGAATAATTAATTATTTTAAAAAACTATAATTATTAATTACATTTCATTTTACTCCATCCAAATATTTCGAATTCCTATTTCTTCACTGTATCAATCTTAAGTAGATCAATATGTCCTTTTGAAGTAATGTCTAATTTTTTTCCCACAAAAACATGGATAATCAAAATATTAAATTTCCTCATTTAATAACTAGCGTGAAAAATTTGCTATCCAAGTAAGATGTATAAAAAAAATAAGGTTTACTTAAGGTTAACTTTTAGATACCTCTCTTAGAATTTCAACTTAGCTTTTTCTAAAAATGATGAATGAACGAATGAATATACAATAAAAAGTGACATTAAAGTACAATACTTTTTTATCTTTTAAAACTTTCGAAACTGATATTTAACAGATAACAAAACATTCAAACGTCTGTACAATTTAAAAGAAATTTATATATTCAGCCTTTTGTTTTCTTCTATTTTGAAATTCACCGTGAAGTAATTGTGACAAAGAAGAAAAAGAAACACACTAAACATGAATTTTCACATTCTAACTCATTAACATTATAAAACAGTTAGTTTCTTGTCTATTACATACTCAAGGATTACTCCATCATTGCAATACCTTAATTTTAGAAGTTCAAAAAGACAATTGATTTGTATTGCTTATGCCTAGTTTTTCTGAATGTAAATTAGGTACCTGTCCTCATTGTTACTGATTAGTGGAAAAATGAGGTTCAAAGAAAATTTTGACAGCAATATCCTAATATCCATTATTGAAATATGTATTTTAATATGTACTTCCATTGGAATGTCTACTTACGAGAGTAGTGTATGATATCGGTCAAGAGCAGAACTCCTACTTTATGTTATACAAGACTGTCTTAATTTATATATGGAATCATATAATATGAAGTAATTATAATCGACTAATTCATAGTCGGTCTCCGTAATATTGAATTCCTATTGTCAATAGTAATACAAATAGTTCTGGTATCAGAAGTATTAGCTGGTGCTTTGGGGTAAATTTGGAGTTTACAAGATTTAATACGTAAAACAAAAAGAAACACCAAATTGCAAAAAATTGAGAAATAATAAATGCAAAAAAGATTTTTTTTTTTTAAATTTAATTTTCTTTTTTTTTTTGCTTATATTATTTCTTATAAGTGTTGTGTGCTCGATTCAAAACTTTTAAATCTGTATTTACTGCTCAACTGATATTCTTAACAATTCTTTTTTTTTTTTTTTAAATATATCGTGTATCTATATAAGATTCACGTATGATTTAAGATTTCTTACGTAGAGTACAAGGTGACCATAAAAGAATGTCCCAGTCAGGTACATTATAACAGTTTAATTTAGACTATTTACAACAAATAATAAATCAAGGTGAATGTAAACTAACCTAGTTTTTCTTACACTATTAAATTCATAATTAGAAAATAGTTTATCTAAATTACACCAATTAAATACGGTTAATATTTATAAAATTATTTTATACGCCTACTGTATCCCATCAAAAACATCCCTGTAATAATATAACCTATAAAAACCGACTTTAATATACATCCTTTATATGCATTGCCAATTTTTATATGCAATTGCAACATACAATGAAGAAAACATCCATTCCGAACTATTTACTAACTTTTATTCCCCTCGAATCTTATTATACTCATTGTGGTTGACAATGTGTTCAATCTGCCAAGATTCAGCTCGATTGGATGACTGCAAGTGCGTCAATTAGACTTCCGAAGAACCTTAATAGGGGACGGTTTCGGTCGTTAAATAGTCATAAAAGAAACATGTTTGAATTAAGTTTGGTATCTGAATAATAGAACGTGTGTAAAAACTAATAAGTCTGACGTAAGGCAATATAAACGTGTGTAAAAGCGATTTTAGCGTGACAGTGATAGATCTCAAAACATGATATAATGAATTCCTATTGATAACGAATCTAAATGTCAAATTTCAGCGCGATTAGATGACGGCAATTTTTTTTAATCGTATTCATAGCTATACGAGAAATATGTGTAAAGGCGTTAATTTATTAACAGTGAGAGCACTCAAAACTTGGTATAATGCATTTTTATCGACAGTTAATCTATCTGCCAAATTTCAGGGCAACTGGATGAGAGCAAGTATTTATTCGTATTTCGAAACGATAATAGAAGCGCTTGTAAAAGCGGCCTTTTAGTGACAGTGACACAAACATCCCCACCCATCCACACTGACACACACACATAATCGAAGTTAATATAAAGGATTTAAAAAGGCGCCATGTTCTTCATATAATAACTTAAGCCGTGAAAAGTATTGAGATCTGAAGTAGAACCAAGTTTAACGTTGTTGTAAATTGCGAGTAATGAAAATTAGTAAAATGCTCTTCTCAAAGTCAAAATTCCCTTCATATAGGCTTAAATATCCAGGTACAAAAGTGTTTCTGAGATTTGGCCATTACGAATCACAGCACCACCACAGCAAACAACTATCCAGGATAGGTAATGGCCAAGTTTCATAAGCATTTTCGTAGCTGGATATTTAGGCCAATGCAGAAGAAGATTTTGACTTTGAGAAGAATATTTTACTAGTTTTCATTGCTCAAAATTTACAACAACGTTAAACTTGGCTCTATTTATATCGCCTGTTGGCTAATGTTATTATATGAAGAATTTGGCGCTTTTTTTACAAAGATGTTTTGGATGGGATTTCACTTCTTTTTTACGGTAATAATTTATACAGCGATGACAAGTATTAAAATGTTTAGAAATAATAATTTTTAAACTTACCAGATTCATTACAAAACCAACAAATATTCCTGTAACTTTGAAAATATTGAATATTATACATGAAATAACCACTTGTGTTTCACTTCTCTTAAATAGAAATTCCTACTAAAGAAATGTATTATGTTTATTTAATGTTATAAGTGTAAAATTAATGAGCACCTAACAATGTATGTATTCAGAAGTTATTAGTAGAAAAACCGTGACATTTATTTTTGTAAGTTAATATCCTGGTTTGTTTTTTCTAAACTACAACTAAACTAGTTATAATTTAGTAAAACCATACTTTTTTTAATACTTTTATTATTATTTTAAATGTGGAAAACTAATCCAACATATCCTTTATCAATACTATATGTTACAGATCCCCAAAATTTACAAAAATTGCCGTAAAAAAAATATCCTTGTTTTTTGCATGTCATGTTGGCTATTCATCTTCTTAGCATCTTGTCTATTTCTGAGAATCTATGTTGTTTGGTTATCATAGCGTTAATTGTTGTTAATACATCTTAAAAGTCATTGCCATGTGTCATCCTTTTGAAAATGACGAGATGCAAACATGAACATCGAGAATCGTCTACCTTAAATAATAATAGGCTTTCGGAAAATGTGAAAGGAGTCATCTATTATTACGCGCACATAAAACTTCATTGTGATAATCATTCTCAAAGTATATGACAGCTTCGACGCCTTTGAAATTCTCGCCTTGTTAAATATATGTCAAGATAATGAATAGTTACGCTTCATAGTTATATTTTTGCAAATTGTTCAAGTCATTGACTTACCCGGTTTTCGTTCAGTTCCATTTACAGTGTCACTTATTCAACTATTCACAACCATATTCTAAATTATAGGATGAAATTTATACCATTCACGAATGAGTATGTCCATTTCGATAGATATTTACAGAAAAATGGTGTGAATGGCCATCATATTATTACATAAACATCGTCATAAGTACTGTCAACTAAACATCTAAATCGAAAGCACGCCCTGACATCGTAAATATCGTTAGATTCATAACCATTCCTATGCTTAACACGCCTTGAAGACTTTTTCTGGCAAGTCATTGACAGCTCGAATTTTACCCGACTAAAATAAAAAGTTCTATTCAGAAACTGTTCTTAGCTGTCAGTAGGTGTCATACGTTTAGTTGCTTATATGCTGCTGGCAAAAAGAAGATATCATGAAGACATTTTTAAGGCTATTATTAATACGATGCCAGTTTGAAATTGAATAACGATAAACTTTTTTTTAGATTCAAAGCAGGTGTCGCGCCACTCAAAGAATTCTTTTGATTATTAGCGTAGAAGGTGACAAGCTGCGTGACAAAATGATTATTCAAGCGTACTCGTGACACTCTATCTTGTTTGGAATTTTCTTTTATACCTAATATTTTTTCCAACCTTAGAAATAAAAGCTTTAATTATTTTGATCTGCTAAAAGAGATAAAAAGGTTCTTAAAGTGGAGACAGTTTTTTTTTTTCTCCCCTTTTTTTTTTTCCATTATATGATGTCTTATTTAATATTGCTGATTCCACATTTAAGCAGTTAGAGTAATAGTTTTTCTGTCATCAATAATTTATAACACAAAATATTATCATTACATAATATTAATCTAAACTTTTCTTATTCTTCGAAACCTGTAGAAGAGTCACAACTGTGTTTGAATATTTTATCTGAAAACATGCTCTCCCTCCCCCCCCCCCTTTTTTTTTTGTGCCCAAGTAGCATGGCAAATACTTGCGGATAAGTATTAAGGACTCAAGCTATAATCTGGACAGGTTTTAGCACATTTCTGCTGCAAATAAAATGAATGAGTTATAAACATATCAATATAATATGACTTAAACATAATTTTTGAATTAGAAATTTATAATATTACTTCTCCAACCGATAATTAATGGAGTTCTTAGGCTGGGTTTACAGAATACAACCAATTCAATTGACAGCAAAATTTATGTTTCAATTTATAAAACGATGTGCATAAAACTGATTGTATAAGAACATTATTTTCATCGTATTTTGAGTAAAATTTTTTTAAATCAAAAAATTCTTTTAAGCATTTAGTTGGTTTATACGTTCAACAACCTACTTTTTCGGAGAATGGCGGCTAATCAGGCCGGGACCTTTTTAGAGAAAATGTTATATCGAATGTTTTTCGCGAGGAGTATATTGTGTTATAGCGTAACCGAGGATTCCTTTTTTCGATACATAGTTGGAAAAAAATGAACTATAATTATTTTCTTTAAATTTATAGTAGGAAATGCATTTTAAAAGACTCGAGAGTTCCTGTATAACTTGTTATGTGTAACTGAGTTAATTTTTATTGCAGGCTTCGAAGCCTCTTATCGAAAAGCGACGTCGAGCCAGAATCAACCAATCATTGGCTCAGCTGAAAACCTTAGTGATCGATCCAAAAACAACAGAGGTAAGATTTATCCTATACAATTATTCCTGGTCAAAAAGTAATTTGGGACGAATCATTCCTTTTAATGACGTAAGCAATTTCTCAAATAGTTTAGAGCCACACTCTTGTGAAGGAATTTTGAGTTTCTGATTTTGATACTTCCAAAAAATATGTATCAGAGTAATGTTGAGAAACTACAAGTAGTCGAATGAATGAAAAATTTTAGTTGAAGAAGAGGATAAATAAGTACCTCAAAGGAAATGGATGATATCTCCCTTTTCTTTTGTTTTTCCAGTTATATATATTTTAAGTTCTTTTAATAGGTATGCAATATGTTATTATGGGTTATGGGTGACTATATAACAAAGGTATTTTTTTTTTACATTACTTATCTCCGTTCTTCTGTAAAATTATGAAAACTGGGAATGTGGAACATCACACAAATTTCAATTTATATATAATAGTGACGCGAATTTGTGTCATTTACCGTTTGTATATTGTCATCATTCATTTAGAAGAAATGGCCAGTTTGGCGATAATTGTTGTGTGGGTAAAAAAAAAGCCAAAATGGCGATACCACTTTTAGATAATCCTTATATTATCCTTTATTATAAGCGAAACTGAGAGGAGAAGAAAAAACGATGTTGATGAGGTATGCTCAAGGAAAGAGAACTCTGTGTTGAAAGCATTCGTTTTCGACTCTTTACTCCATTAAAACATTTTTACGGGAAGTTCGGAGGTGAGGATGTTTAGAACAACTTCAGAGGCTTACCACAACGATTTTTATCAAAATCGTCCGAGTCGGTTTTTAAGCAATTATTGAAAAACATGCTTTTTTCAATGGCAGTTACCTTATACGCATGCGCGATTTTCACGAAAACCTTGTTCGGGAGTTATGCTGACCACAGACATATATACACACAGACAGGCATTTTTTCTAGATCACTTTTTCAAATCAGGATGTTCCAAAACGTGGAGAAATGCCAAAAAAAAAAATGTTGCCCGAATGCTATACTTTTACTATCTTATGTATACATATGGGTAATTAAAAGTAAAATATAGTTTCATTTGCCTCTTCTTGTCTTGAGTGCAGAAATTTAAATATGTATTTCAAGTATATGCAATGTACATAATAAGACGCAGTTTTATAGCGTTGATTATATTAGGAAAAGTTTGTGATAGGATAAAAATATAATGACCACTTTTTCTTTAGAAATAATAAAAATATATTGTTTTCACTTAACTCACATTGGTTTGTAACTTACACTTAATTCGTATATTGTGTTGCTATGGACAATTCCCTCATTTTTTAAAAACAAGTGAAATTAGTATATATTTATGAAGAATTTCTTTCTGATTCCAAATATTTAGACAAAAGTTCTTTAAAAAAATTAGTTATTTAAATATTAAGAAAATAAAATGCCCCAAAACAGAGCCAAAACCAGTCCGATCAAAACAGTCAGCAAATTTGTGACGCAAAGAGACCCTATCGTTTCTATGGTTATCGTGAAGTTTCTGCCAAATAGTTGGCGTTGGTAGACCATTGCCACATTCCGTACAGGTTGGCGTGATTTGCGAGAAACTTGCAAATCTGGTTTCCGTTGCTGCATTTCAAGCCAAGATGTTTGCGAAGCCGTGATTTCACATTTAATGTCAGCGAAATGAGTCGTTTTCTTGCCAACGTTTAACAAGGTAATTTTGATCGCAAATTTAAAAAAAAAAAAAAAAAAAAAAGCGCATGGAGCAGAAATTTTTGTGTTTATTGCCTTTTCGAAACATTTAGAATTGAATAAAAAAATAATGGGGGAATTGTCCATTATGCTCGTTCCTTTTTGTTTTCATTTCCAACTAGTGCATGATTTTTTCTTTATAATGAAATATTTTTATTTTCGCTTTTCTTACCCTGGACCTCTAAAAATATAGAAAACAAATTAAAATGATATTTAATAAAAAAAATTAATTAAAACCGTTGTGTAGCAACAGCATGCGCTGACGAAGCTTTTTTCCCCCTAAGATTTCTTCTCGATAAGTTCTACAGCATATATGCTGCTCTATGTACTAGAGGAATATAATATGTCGAACTGATTTTTTATAATGTAAAAAAAGAAACAAGGGTTTTACATTCGTTGTTTGAAATAGTAATTGTTAGACACATAAATTAAGCATAAGGAATTCTTAGTTATTGAATGCCTGTATTGATATTTTTATGTAGATGAGATATCTATCACAAATTATTTCAGAGTTCAAGGCAGGCTAAATTGGAAAAGGCGGATATTTTGGAGATGACCGTAAAGCATTTGCGGGATATCAAGAGAGTTCAAAACACAGGTAATTAAATTTTAGTGATAAAATTTCCTTTCTTATAATACTAAGTATATTTTTTCCCTCTAAAAAAAAATTTATTTTATATGCTTGTACAGAGCACCAGCTAATTTCTGATAAGGAACTATCTGGAACAGTTATATTGTGGTTAAAAGTCTATAACCTGTATATATTGTCCTGATGTAGAATCTTACTTTTTTTTTTTTAATTTCTATGTATTGCAATAAATAAAATATTAAAAGAACTTTTGCAATTAAAGATCATTAAGCTTCATTTAATGATGAATTAGAAATCTTATCACTAACATGTGCCGGCTATAGACACAACACATTTTTTTAAAATTACGTATGGAGATTGACTTAATGTAATGCGAGTAATTACGGAAGAGACTTGTTCTAAACGATGAAGTCAAAATTGACAGTTTTACACTCACTTCATACTCAGTTTTGACTGATTACTATTTGTAATTGAGTCTTTACATATTTACTTAAATTACAATTTCTTTTACTGCTTGATAAATAGGACGTCTGTGTAAAGATATGCCTTATTTTTTGGCATAAGACGTAAGAATTCTGTAAGTAGTACATAATGAGATCGTCCTTATTTAATCATATTCAAATAATACTTCGATTTTGTTTACTAACCGTTTAAGTTACGATTGTGTCTATTTGTGGATACGGATAATTAAAGATGTTTAAAGAGCCAAATTCAAAGTTTAGATTAAAAATATTAAAATAATTTTTTTAAATAAAGTTTCAATTGTTTTTGTACTCTTACTAAAATACAGTCATGTTTAAATATCTGAATGTGGTGTGATAAGCATTCATTGGAGATTGATATACTTATCAAATAAACAAAACTCACGCGATCGTAAAATCATCAAAGGAACAATAGGCCTCGAATTTATAGAGTTTTATACTTGTTCACCATTTCACTGAATCGGTTGTACATAGCTTGAATACCCCCCCCCCCCTCCCAGAGAAAGATTTTTATTGGTTTACTGATACCATTTTTTTGGGTTGAGAATCTTGATATCTTTATGACTGATTCAAACTGTTATTCTTGAATCTAGAAAAAGGCAGGTGACTTTCGGTTTCCCTGCTTAAAAACTTTTAATTAGTAAGCAAAAATACCTTTGTGTTACTGTTTTGGATGCCTTTCCCTGCTCGCGCAATTCTCTCGACCAGGTGCGAAATTCCCATGTATAGCTCAAGTGATTTGCCAGAAGTATAAGAAGAAATCAAGTAATATATTTACTTCATTAGTTTTTTATAAAATAACATCTAAAATTAAGTCTAATTAAAATTTCAATAATTCATATCTTGCTATAAACAGTTTTTATTGAAGAAAATTCTGAACAAAATTATGATGGTTTGGATTTTTTTGGATCACAATAAATTTTGAGATTATGCGAAAAATTGTAATTGAATGCATTTCTTCATCACCATCTTTACCTCTTATATTGTTTGTCTTTTAATAGCGTATATAAAAGAGGATATTTTGTATCTGTTACCTCTCCCCTCATATCCTGATCAATTTCAATAAAAATTTCAATGGTCCAACATCGACGCCTGCTATCTACAGTCCTCTATCATCACCGCGCTCCAAACTTAACTACTAAGTCTCCAATTATTTCAAAATCAATCAAAGTGACGATATGCTTGTCTTTTCCCTGGGAAAGTCCCAGTAAAAAGTAACACCAGACTGCAACTTGATTACAAAACGGTTTTTTCGGCACCCCAGACTTCCCCTAAAACCAGACTAATAAATACACTCAAGTAATTACCACCTCCAAGGCGTTAATTTCACACTTTCTGAAGGCATCTCCTGGCCATGATATATGACGAATTGAACCGCCTGACAAACGAAAGATTTTGAGGGGGTCGTTTTTCACACCCTGTTATGGAAAGATGACAGCCACAGGGAGCAGACCCCTACAGGGTAACATGTGATAGATACTTATGGGTGGACAGCTAGGGTATTTGCAATGAGGCCCCCTGTAGGGTTGTCCCGCTCACATCACATTCTCGATCGCATTAATATGCATTCCATAGGCACTGCAATCTATTCAAATGAGCTACATGAACTTTGTAGCAATGTTGCGCCTAATTTAATCTAAGCTCAATTATGGCTTGATTTACTCGCATGGTGACGGGTGTGACGGGTTGTAATTTAATGAAAGGCGTGCTTGTGGAAAATTGTTTTCCAACGTGTTTTAGTGTTCACATGTATGCAAATCTAAGTTGGCATAAATCTCTATGCTTCAGCGTATGCTTACGCAAGGAATCGTAGACACCATGCATCAAGTAGTAAATTGCTGACTTTTATCTTGTCATTAAAAATTTGTCAGCCAAAAAGGACGTTAGAAGTATTAGTTTAATACACTCTGTTAAAGTTTTGATAGTTTTTTTTACGGTATGAACTTTTGAGTTCAATTCGTGGTTGAATGACTTGAGAATGTGAGTATCATATATCGTATACACGTGCGTTATCTGCTAATAATTGTAAGTTAAATTGTAGTTCATAATTATAATTCAATGCAAAGATATTATTTGAAAGTTGCAGTGTAAGATTTTTCAAGATTATGAATTTTTATTCTAAAGATATGTTGTTGAATACATACAATACATGAGTATTTGAAAAATTGTTTTTCTTATTTACCTTAATATTTATTTTTGCAGATACTGTAATAAACGCTGAGCATCCCCAGAAGAAATTCGAAAGAGGTTTCTCTGAATGTGTCCGCCAAGTTGAACATTTCCTTGCCAGTATAATGGATCCTCAGTCATCGGGAAACGAAGACAACTTGAAGAAACGACTGAAGGAACATCTTTGGCAAAGCTTACAGGGTTTGAAAAATCAAGATTCTGAAACAACAATTCCTCAGAAAGAGACGTTAAATCGACAATCGCCTCCACCAACAAAAAAAATCGCCCACGAAATTTCCTTTTCAAACCAGAATCTCCAGAATTTACCATCATCTGTTGAATACGCTGTTGATACCCCTGTTTTAAATAGTATTGACCTTAGTTTGAACTATTCGCCTAATAAACGGAACACAACCGCTCATAATTCCAATGTTTTTAACTCAATCGAAAACTTTCAATCTTCCGAAAACAAAAACAATCATTACAACGTACATTCGATTCGAGTTGCTACTTCATATGACATTAGTCAAAGCTCATGCTCTCCGCTCACCGATTCCAGTCTAGAAATGAATACTCCAGAAGGACATCCATTCAATCTTTTTCTTGATAAACCGGACGATGATCGATCTCGCTGCTCATTTTATGTAAATCCTGTGCAGAAATCACCGGACTTGACCAATCAAATTGCCAAATCCTTCACCCTTTCTTCTCATCAGCAAGCGACTTCGAGCACCATAACAAACAACTCGACAAATAACCGCAAAGGATCCTTTGGAGAAACATTCGAACAAAAGCAAAATACTTCAAACATGGATTTAGATTGCACCCAACCAAATTTCATTCATCAAATACCTCTGTTGCCACGTCGTTTGCAGAATGGGGAATGGGCTCTAGTATTGCCAGGGAGTTTGTCGCTCTCTGAAAATGAAGTCCACAACCCTTTTAGTGCCTTTCGGTTTGTTCTTCCGTCTTGTCCATCCGAAAGTGAACCCGAGCAACTGAGAAGAAGGTCACAAACTGCTTCTTCTCCTTTGTCCAGCTCCGTTTCAGACATGAGCTCTGAGGAATACTGCTTCAGAAGTGATGGTGAGGCCCCTGTTAAATTAGAGTATGATGGTCAGAATGATACGTTTAACTACGTTTGGAGACCATGGTGAAATCATCAAATCAAAATTAACATAAACTCAGACTTTATACATATTTTTGCTGAACAAGATGTCCTCACATCAGGCTATCTTGTACTGAGACAGCAAACAAACTGTTCACGGTCTGTAAGAATAAACTGGAATATACAGGCATATATTAAAATACTTACTTGAGTTGTTGGTTCAAGTATAAAAAAATTATTCACATATATATTTGTTATAGGGAAGAAAAAATTATCAAATACTTTAAATATTGGTGAAAATATCTCAAGAAAATTCGCTCATAAAATGCATAAAAAATCTTTTGTAAATTATATTTATCTCTTTCAAATGCAGTGCCAAAACTGTTAATAATATTAATCCTATTGCTTGGAGGTGGTAAAAATTTTCTATGTTTGTGGTATCTTATAAAAAAAATTAAATATTGTATTTATTTAAAAGTGTTTTTTTTTTTTTTTTTTTTTTTTTTTTTTTATAAATGACTCTGAGATTTTCTTATCACCATTTATACTTGCATAAATGCTACTGGTTAATATTACATATAAGATCAGAGGAAATGCATTTTAAAGTACTTTTATTATTTGTTGTTTTAAGAAAGTTACATTTTACTTAGTAAGTAGTGATTGTTTTTTCTGTATTGAACTCTTGCCTTGTAAGAGCTAATTGAGTACTAGAAATGGAAAAACGACCTAAGTCCAAAAAAGAAAAGTTTTCAGGAGAGCCGAAAAATTAAAAACACTCCCATTTGGTACTTAAGGGTATGTCTAAGTACCGGATTGAATTTGAACTATAGCTCCTGGAATTGGCACTTAAGGCGTTCTCCACTTTGTTTAGCTTGGTCTTTAAGACATTTTACCGTAAAGGAAAAAAAATTTCGATTTTTTTTTTTTGGTACTTAGGTCGTTTTCCATTTATAGTTCTCATTTTTTTGAAAATCAAATTCACAAGATCAAAATACTTTTTTTTTTTTATAAATTGTTAAAAGATATTTTGATAGTTCTGTATCATGTATTTTTATCGAGCGTTTTAAATAAATTTATAAACTTTGTATTAGAAGTGTATTTATTAAAATATTTTATTGTCTGTTTAATTAAATATCCTTCAGAGAACATTGTTATTAAACAAGTTTGTTAATTAAAACTCAAAAGTTGAAATTGATATATTTTATAATCAGTTTTGCAAAGGAAACAATTCTGAGCATGTTGGTTTTCTTAATTCAATATTTATTTTTTGTGTGGACGTTACGAGCTTTGGAATAGGCCGATTCGAATAGCACTGATACAAGCAGAAATGTTGAACCAGTTCCAATTCCCAGTTTCTGCTTGAAGTTTCTCAAAAAGACTCTTTTTAATAGAAAGTTCTTCCAAAAAGCTGGTCCGTATAAAAAATTTTGCTTTAAACTGAATACAATTGACACAACGAGAGAATGAAACGTATTCTTTTGTTTTGGGTGACAATTGGTTAAAGTACGTATGAAATTTTGATGCAGTTTTAACAAATGACGTTGCAGAGTGCAAAGTCTTTAGAAAATTATCAGTAGAATAACTATCGTTAATGGCCCTACTAAAAATTATCCTACTTATTTTCGTAACAATTCTCTAAGTTGGGTATTTTGGTAAAATTACTTATCCTTTGCAGTCCAGATAATGCAACGCACTGCTTCAAATTCGCCTTTAAATCTGCTTCAAAGAAGCTTTATATTGCTAGAAATTAACTTTTTAACAGGAAATAAAAAAAATGTATACAACTTCAAATTAAAAATTTTGCTTTACCTACAAATACTACTCTAAAATACTTGATTAAAAAATTCAATGTTTTTACTATTAAGTAAATATCTTTTTTACTAATAAGTTAATATGTTTTTTACAAATAGTAAATATGATTTTTAATAACAAGCAGTGTTGGATTCTTTTTTTATCCTTTTCTAATTACATGTATATATATTTATAAATAAAATTTGACATTAACTAGAATAATTAATGTTCAAATAACAATTAATATTCTTTCTAAAATAATTTAAACTAAGTAAATAAATTATTGTTGCTACTTATGTGGATATTCAAATTATATTAAATTTTAATATTTTATTTAGAGATGCTATTCTATAAATTTAATGTACATACAGTATGATACAATGGTAATAGTTTACTACATAATGCATAGAATATTGCTCTTAGATTCATCAGTAATGGTGATATATTGTTCAAAATAATATTTTTAAAGTTTAGAAATAAGTTGTTAAAGCATAAAACCTCTATTTTCGAAGCATTTTTTTTTAAATTTTGAATAATTATAAAACATTAATATATCTATTAGATTAATATAAAAACTTACTGTTCAATAGTCTTTAATTCCAAGAGTTATTTTAAAATAGATTGTAACGTATTCTATCTACAGTATTCGTATAATTTTTCATTTACAAAATCATCACTCAGTCATGTTATATCAAGAATGATATTTCATTTAGTGAATTATTTTCTTAAAAAATATTAGAAAGAAAACAAGATACATATTTCTTTATTCCAGTTTAAAAACAAATTTAATGTTTAACAGTTAAGATTTAACATTTTGAATAAGAAAACAAGTTTTGCGTCTTTTTCTAAGCCCAGTCTACTACGAAACAATTGTACAACTCCAAAAGAAGAAAAAACTTTCTCAACATTTGCTGTAGTTACTTTTGCAGTAAGAATTACTTAAACTTTTATCAATACATCAACATTAAACTTTTTTTATATCATTTTCTTGCATTCTCCATCATTCTATAGCTATTACATTTTCAATAAAACTCCTTTTAAAAAAGCTATCTTTGAAAAACTAGAAGTTATTTACAACATGTAATAATTTAAAGTGCCCAATTACAAATAAAAATACAATTTTAAATTATTCTTTAAACAAAACCTTTTTTTTTTTTTTTTTTTTTTTTTTTTTTTTTTTTTGAGAATAAAATTACAATCTTAAATGATTAAAAAAAAATTGTTTATTTGAGAAAAAAAAAACATTTGGTTTAAACCAGTTGGATTAAACCATGCCAACCTTGCTAATAAGTATAAATGTTTTTTACTAATATGTAAAATATAAATAAATCTTGTTCTCAATATTAATAAGCACTATTTCGTCATACATTTGTTTTAGAATATTAACTTAAGATATTTAATTATCAAATATTATATATAGAATTGAGTTTCTCAAATGCGTTAAATATCTAAACAAAATTTTTTTTAAAAGTTATAAAATCATAAAAACAAAGTTTTTCTATAGTTTCCAAAGGGCATTCGTGCTTTTTATCACTTTGGAATTTCCCTTTTTTTTTCAATTTTATTTTAATTTTCAAAAGGCAGTGGGATGCAAGCGCACCTCGAGATATGTATTTGTGTCAGTAATATTCTATTAAACATTTTATTTATTCAATTAAGTCATGAACTATTTGATTGAGTCATAAATTATTTAAGCCATTAATTAGATAATTATTTGACTAAGCCATGCATTATATGATTAACCTCAATTTCGTGAATTCTTAAGAGTAAAAATCATTCGAAATTTTTAATATTCTTAATACATCTGAATCAGAGCAACATGTTACAGATTCACCAACCTTACTTTTCCATTACAGAAAGAAAGAAAAAAGAAGAAGAAAAAAACACCATGTCGAATGTGAATAAAAAAGGCAATGTCCCTTTTCACAAACAGAAAGTAAAAAAGTACCGGGGAGGGGAAGGGGGTTAGAAAAAAAAAAAAATTGGTGAAGGTGGAATGAACCGTTTTCACCTTCCATGCGTCACGATACCCCCTAACAAGTGGGAGGGGGACCCCTGGCTACTGAAAATGCACTCTGTGGAAAATCTTTTGATGCATGGGCTGTTAGCCTCTTTCAAGGTTGGGGAGGGGGAAAAAGCAGACGAGTGTGATCATAAAAAATAAATAAATAACTGCTAAGGTGGCTTGCAGACAGGTAAGAGGAGAGAGGTCGCCTAGCGGCAGGGGTCATCGGGGGATTGTCAGAACAGACGATGTTTACCAGGGGGTGGAGAAAGTGTGTTGACCACCTGCTTCAGCCCGGGGATAGTAAACAATTTTGTTGATGGAGATGGTTTTCTTTGGTTGAGGCGTGGATATTGTTTTCACTGCTGGATTCGTCAGTTTTGGGGACTGAAGATGTCTTGTGCCGTTATAGTTGTGGAGGAAAGAGTGAGAGAGATGGATTATCGTTTATGAAGTGAAGATATTCGCTATTAGACAATTTTTTTATACGTTCAAAAACGGAGATTTTGCTTTATAACTTTGTATACTATTTTCTGTAATCTCTACGTTTTGGTGTTCGGCATTTCAAAATACTAACTTTTATTACACTTTTATAAAAGTAGAAGATTTGGTGTTCTTTACTTTATAAAAGTAGAAGATTTGGTGCACACTTACTTTATAATTATATGCTTTTAGGAGTTATTTTTGAAGATATTTTTACAGGAATTCATCTGCATTTTGGGGATATTTTTGTACATAGTTACACTACGGCCTATATTTATGTTAAAGTAATTTTTATTTTGTTTTAGAATTTAGAACAAATATTTTTATTTGGTAAGTCAGAAGTTATAGTAACTTTTTTGAACAAAAGTTCAAAAAATAAAAATAATAAATATAAATTTTATATTTCTTTATGTCTTCAAACACATCTGCCATGATAAATTATTATTGCATTAGTAATTACTCTTGGCAATGGAAATGGTTGCAGTTTGTGAAATGGGCTGAAAGGTAGTAATTGTTTAAACTGTAAAACCCCTAATTAAGTTCAACTTTTATATTTTGAATATTTTTTCAATAAAAATAAGCACGTGACACAACTTTAAAATCTTTAAAGTAATGTAAACAGTTTTTAATTAAAAAAAAAAAATCATCCTTATAATTCGGTTATTATAGAAATGCTCTGTGCAGATTAATATGACTTTACAAAAACTGTTTTCTTTGTTTCTGAAAATTTGCAATAAACGATTTCAATGACATTTTTAATATATTTATTTAAAAATTTTAATAATTGAAGAAAATTTCTTAAAAATTTCGGTAATGAAAGCTGTATTAATTTTTAAAAATAAAAATCAAATAACATAAGGCATTGAAAGGTTATCAAGGAGTCAATATTTTTAATGAAACTGTTTATCTTTTATTTTTTCATTTTGTGTAAAACGTGATCACAACAACATTGATGATGATAAAACAAGAAAATAAGTATACAAAAAAAGTGTTAATTTTCTTTTCAAACGTCTCCTGTCATCACAAAACCACCAGGTGACATCATTACTGGTTATTAATGAAACATTTTGTTCATAAGTAGCAAATTCCTTAAAAAAAAAGATCTATGATTAATTGATAGCGCAAATATTTTACCTCGATTACCTATAGCTTATCCTATAAGATTTATGATAGTATAATAATTTAAAATATACAATAGACAACAGAGGCATACACAGTTATTTATGAAGCCCTTAATTCCTTAGGCCAAGTTTGAAGATCTTTATTTCCATCCGATAAATCACTGGTTTCATCAATGATCTTGTGTATATTTGTGTCCAGTATGATTACTAAATATTATATCTGCAAATATGATGCATACAATTATCAAAATTTTATCAAATTAAAAAATGATTATAATATTTACTAAGCATCAAATGTCCATGGGCGTCAGTAGTGAGTGTTGATAGAGTGTAGTTACACAATTCAGGCGTTTGAAAATTACTTTTTTAAAAAATAAAGGAGAAAAGTAAAATTTATAAAATAATCAAAGTACTAGTATTATATTTTTAAAAATTATTTTTCAGACAGAAAATGAATGTATAACTAATAATTATTAATTAATATCAAGCTTTGAACAAAAACTTTAGCCGCCTAAGGTGATCTTATATTCCTGGAAATAATGTTGCCGTCCCGCATGTAAATGTCTAATGCTATGCCAACAAAGCTACACTTGCATGTTTGCAATTTCCTTCATAGAAAGCCTTGCCATAGTTGCAGTACTGCCTGAATTTCCTCATAGGATGCATTGCCGTAGTAGCCGTACTGTTCAGTGTTCACTCATAGAATGCATAGCCTTCGCTGTAGTTCTGTCCAGATTTTACTTTGGATACCTTTCCATAGTTATAGTACTTCCTAGATTTTCCTCATAGGTTTCATACTTTGTAAAGTACTGTCTAGATTTCTGTGATATAATGCCTAGCTTTTATTACGTTTCAGTATTTCGCTGCATAGCAATGGAAATAATTTTGAGCACTTGTATTAATCAGTGGTTGCCAATACTTGAGTAAAATACCACAGGTAGTCCAAGAAGAGGTCAGAAGTTAAACGTGGTGTTACCAAGTTTTTATTATTAAAATGTTATATGAAATGACGGAGGTTGCCCGTTTTAAAATATATATGGGTCAGAGTTACTCGGTACAACCAGGTTCCAATTGGTTTAATCTTTTGCAGCATATGAGCATATCCCCTTTTACTCCCTATTCTTAATTTCATCACCCTACCCATAAGAATTGTGTTCCTGATAACTTATAACTTAGATTTGTCATGATACCTATAGAACAAACCCTGTCCAAATAGCTTCCCTGGATCTCAAGTTATGATAATACTACTTTAAGGGGGCGAAAGAGAGGTGAGAATGATTTCCCTAATGATTCTTCTCTTGTTACGAAAGCCAAGTGTGCAAAATGTTATCAAAAGCAAATTAAAACTGTAGATTTATGCAATTTCATGGAATTAAAATACATCTTTAAACTTAGATTGCAATGGCTACAGACAACATTTTAGAGCAGTGTACTGAAACAGATTTAAATGGCGAATGCAATTAAAATTTTCAACAAGCATAATTCAGCATTGATTTGCATCTCTCAGAATCGGCAATAAAATGACTTGAATCGAATTGGAAATAATGCTGCAGCTTTTTGGGAGAAATTGCGGTGTAAATTACGCAAAGGAAATCTAAAACATGTAGGAGCGTTTTTCTTGAAATTTATTATTTTCTAAGATATTGATGGAATTTTAAAGCTGATTTCTTTATTGTTTACTAAAGATGTGGAAGTCTTGTAAAGTTTATATTTGATTTTGAATAGAAACTGGAAAGCTTATCTTCTCTGACAAAGTTACATCTGTTAAAAGTCTCCTTTTAACATCAAGCCATTTAACTATACTTCGGAGTTCTTTTGATGTACCTGAATGGGTAACAGGTTAGCAAATTGTGACATAAAATTTGTTAAATATTGTTTTTCTACCTTAACTCATTGACTTTCCTGCTTGTTTTTGGTATCATAGAATTGAACTATACAATAAATACTGTTCCATACAGAAAAAAAACACCATTAAATATAACCTTCGTACATCAAAGCATGTAAAAATAAGATTAAAGTCAAATTTGGTACTTTCACTATAAGATTCTTCATCAAGTTATTCAAGTAAGTCTTTCTCAAGGACAGAGAATAAGCAAAATTTTGTTGGAGGCATTTGTATGCTGGTGCTCCAAATCGCATTCTTTGCCACACAAAGGGGCAAAAGAAAGTCACCGAACCCCCATTCCCCTAACGGGGAAGAAATTTGAGCTGATCTGGGGAGGTTAGTAACCCAGGTAAGCCCAACTAACACCTGAACCAAAATCTCTCTTTGTAATCTGTAATTCTGTTTTTCTACCCATAGAGGATTTTTACACATTTCTAGAGAAATATTGAGGCTCTCCTAAAATAGTAACATGATATTTTAGGGGATTAAGTTACTATCAAATGGTTTCGAACAAGTGTGCTTCCAGGGTTTTGCAAGTCCTGTATTGTTAGATATGTTTGAAGCTATTGTAGGATATGGGCATTTTGCTGGGTGCTGATAAAGGTAAATCCATACAATCAGGTAGGTATATGGGCTTGCTTGTGTAATGCTCTTTAGAAAGGATAGAAAAGGGTTTTCATTCAAATTTTAAGTTTTTTTATTTGTTTTTTTCTCAATATTGCAACCTGCAAATATTTTGTAGCAATGTTGTATATTTTTAGATACTTTTTTTCTAAATTAGTCGGTGAAAATGAAACGACTTGAAATGCTTGCATTTTTCTTCTTTTTTTTTTTATCTTTTAGATTGTAAATACTGTACTGTCGCCAACTATCTAAATTATTAATTTCGAACTAAGTTAGGTTATACTGATGGTGGTAAGTAGAGAATGTAGAGTAAAAATATTTTTTGTTCGAGTATTAGGATACAAATGTAAAATGAGTGCTCACCTCATACTACCTACTAGCTTTCTTGATATAGTAAATAATAATATATAGAATCTAAAAAATCAGAAAGAAGAAAATAAAGAAAATTGGAGATGATGTCTACTTTCTCAAGATGTCAATGTAAATGTTATTAACTAAAAAGAAAGGAAAAAAAAATCAAAAATTTTAAAATGCCCTTACACACGAATTTAACCTATCAGATTAAAAATTAGCCCATCCAAAATTTTAATGAAACTGAGCCTGTTTTAATAAGATTAGCAAGTTCCTGACGGTGCGGGCATGGCAAACATTCAATCCCCTATAAATTTTCAGGCAGTTAACAAAGCGTAAGTTATGAGAAATCGAGCTTTACGCTCTTTAAAGACCATTTCAATTGTTTTAAAAACTTCAAAATTAAGTTTCATCTATTTTCATTACTTACTTAAAAATATATTTTGTTCAATGCAGCCTTGCATATTGTATTTTGAGAAATGTGAGCCACAAAATATCTCAAGAAGTAAATATCCATTGTCATAATGTCATAATTTGGACTCCAAATCATTGGAAATAACATTCGGATCACGAGAAAATATAATTAAAATGTTGTATATTCGTATCTATCTTTTAGAAGTGGAAGTTCCAAATCTCTATAATCGCGTCTCTCTCTTTTTTTTTCCTTTTTTTTTTCCTTTTTTTTTTTTTAATTTAGCTTACTGCTTTTAAGTATAGCTCTTGTTCAATCTCATAATAGTAACAAAATATAGCCAAATGTACATTACAGAGATCACAATGAAATCTTAATCCTGTATAGCATAATGATGTTCTGTTTAAACCACTGCCATTTACTCTTAATCAAACTACAACGAAAGCTTAAAAGTTAGTAGATATGAACCTTATCCATAACCTAATTTTAGCTCGCCATGCGAGACATCAATCCAGCGTCCACTTTTGCAAGGTTCTCACTTTTATCTATTAACTGAAAAATTCAATGTTTTCTGCTACAATCATTTAAATTTCAATAACATCATACTCTAAAAACCAAAATTCATGGCTACGAAAGAGCAGAAAGGTGTCTGTGCAGTTCAGTTATTCAGTATTGTTTGGGGATGACATTAGTTTTATTTTATGCTTAACATGCCTTAAATTGTATCGCTAAATCGTAATACATATATTTGATGATAAAAAAACTGTTACACTCACACTAGCACAAATTAGAAAGACAAAATAGTTATTTCTTAATTTTGAGGCACAATTTTTTTCCATTTTCGTAGGATCCATATAACTGTAGAAAATATACTACATATATCAGAAAAAGTCTTGAAAAAAAAAAAAAAAAATCTGCTTTGACGACAAAAAAAAAAAATATTATATATATATATATATATATATATATATATATATATATATATATATATATATATATGCATGAAAAATTATAAAAATTATACCAAAACTCCCATGCCTAATAAAGAAAAAGAAATAGCTGTTTTGCATATACCTCTGTAATGGACTTTTTTTTTATCTTTTCCCATTTGTTAATAAGATTAAAATACAATGAAATACGTTTAACGTATAACGGTTTTAACAAGAGCAGCATTTCATAAGTTGCAATCAGTAATATTTGTGCTCCACGGCTTATTTAATTTTGTTATTAAATAAAATATAACCCATGAAAACAGAGTTTTTAAAAAATCCTTTATATGCATTGCCAATTTTTATATTCATTAACACAGCACTGAAATCAAAACATTTCTATCAGTATAATGTGCAGCAAACTACGTTGCAAAATTTATTTATTAAAAATTAACGTGAATTTATGCTCTCACCTCCAAATATCATTTATTTATTCTGATTAAAGTTATTTTATTATTTATTTATTAAAAAAAATTTTAGCAACAGGAATGAATTTCAGCAATGATCGGTTCAATGCTATTTTAGTGCGACTAGATAACGGCAAGTTGGTTTATTAGTATTCCGTAAGAGCGACATTTTAGTGACAGTAACAGCCCCAAAATTTGATAGAATGTATTGTCATCGACATCGAACCTATCTGCCAAGTTTCAGTCCAATTGGATGACGGCAAGGGGGTTAATTAGGCCTCCGCAGATTCCACTCCCAACGGCAAACAAAATCGAAGTTAATGTAAAGTTGGATGTTGATCATATATCAACAAAAATGCTAAAATTGCCTTGCATAAATCAAACAAAATAAGATAAAATATGTAATAGAAATATAAGGGATCCACTTATCTAAAAATTGGCCTAACTCACTGTATGATTACACATCTTTTCAATGCTTCGATAGTAGACGTGCGATTAAATAGCCTGATTGACACTGAGCTTAGGAAACAGGTGACATCTTTGAACTTACTAAGTATTTTCAACTGTCAACCAAAAACCATTACCTGTTTCCTTTATTCCAATTTAAGGAGATTATGTCTTTTTATGTTTAGCTATTGGGAGACTTCTGCCATTTGCAATAGTAGTTATATATGCTTAGTGGGGGGGAAAATGAACTGTCTTTTCGGGAAGAACCATCGTATTCGGAATAACTTATTCAAATAGCCGCCAGCCTCCATTTTCGAAGCGTTTCTCCTCGCAGAGCTTCTAGGAATGAAATTACATCAACTTAGGATTGCGTGGCAAATATAAATTAATATCAAGTTCACTACTATTAGGATAAATTGTGTGTATTTTCTTTTACGTAATGAATGGTAGCAAAAACCACCAATTTTGCACAGAAGTAAATATCTTCAAAAAAACAAAAGTGTACGTTGTTAAGCATTTCTCCGAGTAAAATGGTGAGCTAAATAAACTTATGACATGTAACGTTTATCGCTAAGCGGCCGCGCTAAAATTTCTTTGGGGTACTTGTACAAAAAGAACTAAATGTGGATTATAATCACAGTTCAGTTCAAATTTGTGGAAATGAATTAATTTTATTTTATTAGGTATTAATACTAAATACAAATATTAATTTTATTTAATTAAATATTAAAATTGCATCAAAATTAATTTTATTTAATTAAGTATTAAAATTGAATAAAATTAATTTTGTTTAATTAAATATTAGTATTGCATAAAAGTTAATTTTATTTAAGTAGATTTACGTACTGGAATGTAAGTGTAGAAAGAAAAAAATGGTTGTAAAGTAGTAAAATATTTGTGTTTTGGTAATAAAATAATGTTCCCTAAGTTGCTTTCAAAACTTTTCTATTTTAAAGTTAAGCAAATTTTATTAAATCCATTTAAGCGTGGATTATTAGTGTTGCAATCGAAATAGGCAATTTAAAACAATCGTAAGGGTCTTTCTACATGAGCAGTTAAACTGCGGAATTTCGATGGCGAGATAGCGAATACCTAAGAGGGGAGAAATGGTCTACTTCTTAAAAGTTTTGAGTGATTTAATCTGAGACACGATTCAGTCTGTTTTATCGAACTTTAATCCCTCATTTAATGTTTAAATAATAGCTCCAGTATTTCACCCTAATCAGAGACTTTAATTTCAAAATCATATGCCAATTAGGGGAATTTGTGGAACAGAAACGGGACAGCACAGCAAGGCCTGCTGTGAAGGACATTTATTATTATTAGACTTGAAATAATGGCGCTTTCAGATGAGCCTGGAGCTTCCTTTATAAGGTAGTATTTCGAAACTTGGATCGAGATTTAGAAGAAAAAAGAAATAATAATAAACTGAAAATAATAGCGCTGCGCCGAAAAATGCAGCCTGTCATCTTTCTGTCAAGTATGGGGTATTTAAGAGACAGGTAAAATCTTTTATCTGTTCATTTTAGATATATATACGATATTATTAAGGAATATATGACTCTGGGTGTACCTGTGGCCTTTTTTTTTAAAAAAAACAGTGACCAGCTAAAATATTTTTAGTGACATAAGTGAAATAATGATTTTTATTTTTTAACTACTAAACATAAATTTATTTCTTAATTCATTAACGCATTTTTCGGTGATGTTGAATTTGATATGAAGGAACATTTTATGTAAAACGTATTATGACAGTTGTAGGTAGCTATAGTGTTACTTTTAATTGGATGTATTTTATTGAGGTTGTATTTCGAGTTATTTTGACCGAATATTTTAGGAAGTAATAAAATGTGTCATTGTGTCTAAAGAGTATGTGTTAAAGTCAATAAATAAAGCAAAATACGCGTCGAGTGGGGGGGAAATGAAAGCAGCGCGTTGTGGAAGTTATCCCCCCCCCCCCCCCATCCCCTTCCTAGTCGAAGGGATGTCTTTAGGCTTTGAACCTAACACATGAAAATTAAGAGAGTAAAAAATACACTACTTTCTAAAATATCTACCAAAAGTATGTGTTTGTGATTTTGTGTTTTTGATACTTTAATACTTTATGTTTACAATTTATATTAGGAAGGGTAATATGTTCTGTAAAGAATAAAAAGGCAAAGTCATGAAGTTGAGAAAAATTTCAAGTTTTTTTACTTTGTGCTTAATCACCCGATTCAGCAATTGAGTATTTGGGTAATGAAAGTATTGTATTGGGCTATACAAAATGGATGTTGAACTTTACGTAAACAGCATACCTCTGTAATTAAGCAGGCAATGGAAATTAATTTTACTATACAATTAAGTAGTGCCCATGAAACGTGACAACAAGGATTTCGTCAAAATCATTCATGTGTCAGGTAGACCACTAAACTAGTCATTGAAAAAAAAAAGATTTTCAACAATTGACAGTTAAAAGATGATAAAAATCGGGTTGACAATACCTGAAAGCTGGCTTTCTTCAACAGTTAACATCTTTATCCAATAACAAAATTGTCTGGTCAGATGAAGTGAAATCAATGAAAAGTTATACGCGTAAATAACTAACATTTATTTACATTAATCTCATGCATGTAAACGTCACAGTCACCTGCTCTACGCGAGAAAGTGAAATATGCGTATGTGACTGGCTCAAGAAAATTTTCGTGCATATAATCCATTTAAAATGTGAAATGTGTTAATGTGTGAAAATGCCAGGTAAACAGGAGTCCTCAAAAGTTAGCGCTGTTGAAAAAATCTCAGAACTGATCCTTATGAAATTTTAACCACATATACTGTAGACTTATCGCTATATCCCGTACCAGAATTATTGCAAAATTTTAATTTTTACTATTTTTTTAATTTTTTTTTGTCAAAAAACAAGCAAAAAAAGCCAAAACATGTTTTTAATTAATTTTTTTTTGTCTGCCATTTTGTTATTTTTGCATATAAATTAATATTAGAGGTACAGGATTTAGCCACTGTCACACTAAACGTAAAACCATTCAAATTTTTGTTTCAAATGGGCCGTTGTTCAGATTTTTTCAACAGCGCACACCTATCTGTTTTTTGAGGACTCCTGTTTACCTGGCATTTTCACACTAAAAAAGTGGTTAAAATCAATACATATATATTTTTTATAGTAATTTACGAATGTTTTGTTAAGCCTAAGAAGTTTTATATCAATAAACATAACAGTATTCTTTAAAAAAAAAATGAAAAAAAAAAAAAAAAAAAAAGCGTTTTTCTTTTAATGCATCGAAAGTAGACAGATCCCTTACACATTATCTCTACCGTCTAAGCAACAGATTGCATAAGGGTTATGTACTTTTCTTTTTCTTTTTAATCACACTAGTACATTAAATGAAGAGGTGTGGCTCCTGGAGCTACTTGGAACTTGGAACTTTGGAGATGAAACGTTTTATGTCGCAAGGCGTGCGACACATAAAACAGTTTTTATAAAGAACAACGTGAAAAAATAATAAAATAACGTATAAATAATAATGTTTTAGTGTAAATTCATGTGAAAAACTGTATTTACATGAGAATTTGATTGTTGAATGGCAACTGTTAGTAACAAAGTGTTTGTATTTCATGTTTACATTTTTCAATCAATAAAAAAAAAAAAAATCACTGAACTAAAGTTGCTCATTAATTTCTTTTAAGAAAACAGTTGTTTCACTGTATCATTTAGTATATTTCATTATGTCAGTTTTGTAGAGTATACTTCAAAACAGATTCATTTTTTTAATTGATCACTGTACAAAAATATTAATATATATATATATATATATATATATATATATATATATATATATATATATATATATATATATATATATATATATATATATATATATATATATATATATATATATATATCACAGTGCCTCTTGGTCCTGCGCTCCTACTTTCCCGACCGGTTGTGAAGAACAGGATGGAAGGCTATCAGTTTCCTAAGTCAATTTCTCAGGTATTTAGGCTGTTCTAACATGAAAACTTCCCGCATCAACTGAAGATAAGGGTTATTTATACTGTCTGCATTATAGTACACCTACGGATGATCGGCGGAAGAAATTTACGGCCCAGAAATTCCGAACCCGCCCCAAGCGTCAACTTGTAGAGATAGTCCTTTTCTATCCTAAGCTAAGATTCGGGTAAGCCGCGCCTAAAGAGGACCGTAAATTTAACTTATTTACTTCCGAACTTGGGATAAATCTTATCTGTGAACCACCTGCGAAGTTGATAATTGCCGACCGGCTCAGTTTTCTTTTGATATCTTGTTTTTAGTTGTCGTCCGTGGGACCAACTGGGCGGGTGGCAGTAAATTTTCTGTGACTAAAATCCATTCGATTTTTTTTTTTTTTTTTTTTTTTTTTTTTGTACGTTGAGATATTAAAACTTAAAAAACTCATTCACGCAATGCCGTCTTCTAATTTATTTCATTGCTCTTGAATCTGAGAGGTTAGAATCAATATTGTACGTTATTTTTTAAACATTGCCCACTCAAAAGTTTCTTCAATTGAGGAAAATTTAAGTTATTACCAACATTATGCAAACTTCTTAGATTTTTTGCTGTTGGGATATAAAAGCTAGAAAATAAATTTTACTTTTAAAAACAGGAATTTAAATTTTTGCTTTTATTATATTACGGGGCACTAAGGGTACAGTTCCACATTGTTTAATTGATTGCGTTCATAGCATAATCTGTCTCAAAGCCAAAGATCAGCATTCTTACTAGACATATTTTCCTGAATCTATGTCTAATCTATTCAAACTTAACCACATATGTTTGTGAAAATTTCAACAAATACAATGTACTTATTCATCATCTTTTAAAAAATGTTAAGGAAAATAACATACATTTCTGTTTAAATTACAAGATAATCAATTGAAAAACAATAACCAAATATACAACAAAGATGTCGAAATATATTTGACACACTATTTTTCCTGAAGTAAATGGAAATAAATGAAGGTATAGTCTGCCTGTTGGCAGCACAACATTTTTTAAAAATCTATCGTCTTTGTACTTAAGTAACCTTTGGTCCCAACCAATTCTGTCATGAAAGCAGTTTGGTTTAAGCTAATAATATGACTTTTAGCATAAACTGAACATCGTGCTTTGTCTTCTATACCATAAAAAAAAAAAAAAAATCTTTGTGTAAATTTGTATTGGGCACTCGAACCCGAGCCCACCCTGAATATTCTGAAGGATTCTATGTGATTTTTTTTTTTTTTTTTAATAATTTAAGGAAAAAAAGCCTTACTTTTGAAAAAAAAAATTGATTTGAATTCATTGTTCGATTGTTTCAAATAAAAAGAAGAAAAAAGAGAGAAGGAGAAAAAAAAAAAAAAAAGAAGAAAAAAAAAAAAGAAAAAAAAAGAAGGGGAAAAAAAAAAGCAACGTCCTCTTTAAACTGCTACATGCACGAGGTAATATATGATATACTTACTGTCTTTGGTAATTTTAAGAACTTTAACGGTATTAAAAATATGAGAATTTTGATGAGAAAAAGTTGTTTCGCATAATTGTTTGTAGAACAAGACATTTGTGTCTTCTTGATAGTTTCAATATTTCAATATAATTCCGATTATTTCACTTATAGTAGCATATTGATTGGGGTGTGTGGGGGAGAAAGGATAGCACAAATATCAGGTGATCAGAGGACAGGTTAGACTTCTAAGTGGAATGGAAAGTTTTATAATTTTCAGTGCACATTTCCAATTTATCAATGTAGTTAAAAACTCAAAATTGTATATTCTTTCTTTTCTATGAAATACGTTTTTTTTTTTGTTTTTTTTTTAACTTGATTTTGTGCACATATTTAATTGATAGTAAAAATTAATATATTTTGAGAATTAGCTAGTACTAGAAAAGTAACTACTGTTAGTTATTTATTTTTTTAAAAATCAACGCTACTTTGCTATCAAAATCTTTAAAATTTCGAAAAGTGCTGATTAACTGCCACCGTTTCTTGCTTCCTTTAGTCGCCCACTTGTGTAAAATGCAACAACGGGATATCCGAAGCAAATAAGTTTTTGTTTGTAGCTAAGGACTGATATTTTTGAAAAATTTTACGCCAATGTATCCTTCAATGTAATAAACTTTTCTTACCTTTTTTTACAATAGGTTTAAAAACTTTTTAACAAATACGAATACAGAACAAACAAATAATTCCCTATAAGAAATTCTTCTCTGCGTGGACATGAAACCATCAGAAATATTTTTCCGAGCACATTCCAGAATTAATCTCCAAAAATCACTACGCTACACATCATCTTTCAAAACAATACCAGGCTATGTTTGCTCCTTAATTTACATTTTCTTAATTTTTCAACCTAAACCCTCTAAGGATTCGCAGGTATTTCTATACTTTTCAAGAAACAGAATACAGCAGTTCCTTTCTCCGCTTACCGCGTGAGCCTGTCAAATAAATACTTGGCGAATTCCTCCTGCTTACATCAGGAACTCCCGTAGCGAGCAATAAATTCCATGGAACATGGTTTTTTCGTCACATCTCATCTGACATATACGCGGGCAACCCACGGAGTTGTTCTCAAAGACAAAGGTCCGCTGCTTCGTTCTCTTTCACTTGTGGAATACCAAGGAGACCCATGTCAAAGCATGATATATGAAGAAAGTTAAAAACAAGAACGATAATTTCTTGTAGGTTTTCTCAAGAAACAACAAATAAAGTTCGGTGTGACTGTCTTTGGGGAGGTGTGTTTTTCTTTTTGTTTTTGCTGTTGAAGGCGTGGGATCTTTTCTCTGATAGGTAAGAATATGTTACAAATAATTTTTTTTTTTATTAAGAGCTGTATAAACTTAAGTGTTATAGTAAATAATTATGTTAGTAAACGTTTGAAATAAAAAAAAAACTTTTAAGATAAAATATGGTAAGACAAATGTTATAAATAAGATTTTTAATGTAATATGACTTTTCTATCGTATATAAAACCTTGGGGAGTTATGCATCTAAGGGAAGATATAAGTAAGCAAAGCATCTATGTAATATGCATATAAAGCCTCGTTTTGTTAGCCACTGAGTCTCTTTAAATGATTATAATGAGGCTCCTTCCTACGCTCTCTAACAGCTATAATTTACATATTTTTTCTAATTAAAAAAAAAAAGAATGGCTACTTTGATAATATATTTGGTAATAAGTATAATCTCGGGAGGGGGAGGGGGAAGAACCTGCCAAAATTGTGAAATTGGCGATATGTTTTTCAATAAATATTACATTATCGTTTCTTATAAATGAAACAGTGGCGAAACTGTCATTGATGGGCGATGCTTAAGGGAAGAAAACTCTGTGTTAAATATATTCGTTTTTCAACATTTTACTCTTTTATCGCATTTCTAGGGGAATTTCGATGTCAGCAACCTTATTCAATGTCAGCAACCTTATGCTTATGTGGAATTTTTACAAAAAACTTTAATGGCAGATCCCGTAATTCTTGTTTGAATGGCAGGTACTAAATATTTCTTGTTTAAATATTGAAAATTCCTAAGTATTTAAGGTCGCTAAAGTTAACTGGGCCATGTTTTTACAACGAAGTTTAGCTTTTCTGACATTAAACACCTATCTGATAATCAAACTATAAGTTTCTACTAAACTATAAGACTTAGTAACAGAAGCTTAAATCGATAGTATTTTAATATATGAGACTTTATTTTGATGTTGACATTATTAGTAATAATAAAATAAATTAATGAATTTTATATCCGGTAGACTCAGTGATCCCGTACAAGTTGGGTAACTGGACCACCTGCACTAAATGTCATATTCATTTGAATGGTTTGATAGTGAATGTCTGGGCCTGGTTACGTACCTTTATACTTTTATAAAAAATCAACAACACACTCGATAATAATCACTACATATCGTTGAAATGTAGCTATGTTGAAGAAAGAATCAATACAAGAACACAGCTCGCTGTGACTTGAAGTTTGTGTACTAATTAAACTTCATATGTAACTGCTCATTTATTTACAAAAAAGGACACAATGTTACTCCTTGACAAAAACATAAAAAGTAATGAATTTTATAAGTTAAATGCTCTAAAAGATCGGGAATATAAGTCGTTAAATAAAGAAGTAAAAAAAATCTAATACCATTTAAAAAATAAAGAGTTAAAACTAAAAACATAGGAGTCTAAACTTTTTCTCTGACAAACCGCAAATGTATAAATAATTAATTATGGAAAAAAGTTATGATTTAGAAATCCTTTTTGGTTGAATTTCATCAATGATACCCTCCCAGTCATACTTCACAATGACAGCTTAATCTAGACATTTCATACTAAAACACATTCATCATTATTAAAAACTGCATGTACAAAATATACTGTGAAAATCTGTAGTGACAAAATATAATTAAAAACTGATGTCCCTTTGAACTTTGAAGAAGTCTAAAAACTCGAACAAAAGTAATATCCGAGTGGCTCTACTTCTACAAAAATCGGAATTGGCATTTTTTTATGAATGTCCCAAATTACAGAATTGTTTCACGAAATACAATTTATTTTCCTCTAGCCGAGCTACTACTAAAAGTAAAAGCTCGACGGGTAAGTGGACGATTTACCCTAATCTCCAAAGTTACAGAATGCAACAAACAAAGTATAACGTTGTTAATTGTGTCTTGTTTAGTAGTGCTAAAGTAAAAAACACGAGAAAAACACTTACCTTAAGACTAAAATGAAATGAGAAAAATCATCAAAATGACAGTCTCCTCGCAAAAGCACAAAGAAGATTGGAATTGTTGTTTGAGACAGAAAGAACATTCCTGTTAAACATTGAAATACTCGTATGGTTTTGGAAAGCACAGCCTATGGACCACTTATTCCCTAGGTCTAATTATGTCTACCTGGATTAAGTGTCAAAACACAAGACTTTTAAATATACACTTGCTTAAAATCTGAAAAATTGTAATACAATGTATCCCAAACACAAACAATAATATTCCAGAATGGACAAGTGACGTGAATTGATCTGTGACGTCACATGTATAACCTTCATTAAAGCATTTTCGATAGCGAAAAGATAAAATAATATTATGAAACTAATTACATATTATGCTTTACACTTTCAGCAAATCTACAGTTACATTTCTTTTAAATGACAACTTGATCATAAAAATAAGTTGAGTAGTTCAGGAAGAGTTACTGTGATAAAAAAGCATTCTTAAAAACAAGATTTATGTAGAAAAAGAACATTACTAATGAAAAACTAAAATTTCATAAACAGAAAATAAAGTTGCAACAATGTTCTTATGTTATAGCAGAACTGTTATTGCATATGGCTGATTTTCTACTGTTTTGACAAAATGGTGTTGTTTTTTGAAACGATAGTTGTACTGCTTATGAGTACTTGTGAGTTTTACTGCTATTGAATTCATGCAAAGGCAATTTCTTTTATTTCTTGTTTTTAAACTTTTAGTGTTTCAGAAATCGGGTTATTTTTTATTCGATAATAGGTTCTATATAGATAGAATTTCTAGACAGTCTCAATGGATTAATTTGCTAAATAACGAATTAATTACTCAATTACGAATCTACTAAAGTAAAGGAAATGACTCAAGTAAAATTTAAAGCTGACAAATTAGAATAAAATATTTTAAAACGTACATTTTTATTAAATTTTCTGCTAAATAAAATAATTTGGTGAGGGCTGGCTTGCAGACAGCCCTATCTCATTCTCTTTATGCCCGTCACTGTTTAGAAGAAGCCTATAAATATGTACCACTGTTTTGAAAAAGCTTACAAATAATTCTATTTACTTAATATTAACATTTTCTGCCATTATATTTCCCAATAACATTATAATGCAATAATAACATTATGGTGCTTCATGATAATTCATTAACTTAATTGATTTTATTCGACTAATGCATACTGATAAGCGTCATAAAAGTGAATATGGGGATCTGTCATTATGTATATTTACCAATTCGTTTAGAATAGCTTTCGGTTAAGTTAAAATTATAAATTTGTTATTTTGCATTTTCTTTAGAAAACAGACAGTTTAGCATTTCATTTAAATGATCGCGTGACATTCTGAATAGCTTCTGCTCATTCAAAATGGAAAGTTATTCCACGGCTATCCTAATGTATTTTCAGTTAAGTTGGGAATGTGGCAAAAGTTGAATTCGCTTTTATTGAAGAATATGTGTGCTGCATTAGCTGCATCAGAACTATAAAATTTATCACTTCCTAATTTGATTATATTCTGTAGGCTTAAAAATGCATCGTGGTATATAGAAAGCAATTTGTGATTGAAAATGCCTAAAAGAATACATACGATTCGATCTCTTGAAAACCGAGTTCTGTCTGAAGGAAGAGACGTGAATAATATTTCCCCGGGTAAATGGTCATCAAAGAATAAATCAAAAGCACTCAGACAATACAATGCTCTTTGTCAAATTTTCAATTTAGGTTTATTGCTTGGATTGCCAATAAGTTCATCCATTCTGACCTCTCATAAAAGAGACATAGGAAGATTTGCAAAATTGTGGTGCTTTATTTTGACTTTCATGAAGAGTGTCCTTTTTATTTTCAGTCTGTTCTACGTCTATCAGATCTTTCCAGAAAAATGTTTATACATAACTTTCTATGGTTATTGCATATTCGGATACATACCTATGCTTTTGTTTTGGAAGAATAGGAAAATGTTATATTCCTCTTCGCAAAACCTTAGTCATTTCTTGAAAGTATTCAGTTTAGAAACCGACATAGGAGGAAAAAACATTAAATTTCAGATCCTTGTGTATATTTTTACAGTTGCATCCGTGCAAATAGTTTTGGGAGAATATGTTTTTGTACAGGAATATGAACTCTTTACTTCTGATATTTACGTTCCATCGATAATACCTGAAGGGCTCAGAGAAACCTATTTGTTTTTTGTTCCGTTTTCGATCCTCGTTACCTTGTGTGTCAGTTGGACAACAATTGGATTCGTTTTTTTAATGTGCCGTAATTTATACATAACATTAGCGAAACTAGTCCAGATTTACTGTAGGAACATGAAGGACAGAGTTCATCAGATGTCTTATACCGTTGAAGATATGTCGAACGACATAAGCGTATTCAAGAACCTTATCTTCAGATTCTACGATGTGGATGATGCAGTAACAATGTACGTGCTGTTTTTGTACGCCACTACAATGTGCGGATTCATCAATATTGTGGGTAGTGCGGTGCTGGAACAAAAAACTTTTGAGACAGTGGCTGGAAAGTTTTACATCATTTGGGCATTTGCTACATCTTTTTGGGCATTCTTCGAGATGTCCTCTCACGGATCGCATATCATTGATAATTTTAATCAACTGAAGAGACAATTAGTGGAATACTCGGATAAGTTTGTTAGATCCTCACCTCCTGTGCTTGATATGAAGGTGTTTTACTTCTTGTATGAAATCATTATGAAATCCAAATTTGAGATCACAGGTGGTGGAATGTTTACCTTAAACCATAGATTAATGCTTACCATCAGTGGTACATTAGTCACTTACTGCGTACTTCTCCTTCAAATGGATGGAAAATGAAAATTTGAAAGAATGCACTCCAGGAAAGTTACCAATTCATTTTATATGCTTGTAAAATCAATTTTAATTTCCGTTGACCTTATCTAATCCACTACATTCAATGGCCTGAATGATAATTTTACACTTCCGGATGTAAATGCCCCACTTATCTTTTCAATATTTAATTTTTAGTCTTTTGATGTTTCCATGCATTAGGTCCATGCATCTAATACACGGCGAGTAAAATTCAAAAAAAAAAAAAAAAAAAAACTTATTTCATGTTTGATACTTATAATTATAAGTTTTTTGAATGGTTAGGAGTGGTACCTTTTACGAAAATTAATTACCACAGTCAATTCAACTTGCACCTACTTGTAGACCTGTGTATTCAAAGTGTATAATTCAATTCTCACCAGGAACATGCTTTACAGTCACATAAACATATGTTGAGTCAAGTGTTACTGAGTAAATATTAAACAAAACGCCATGACATCAAAATTGCCAACCTTAATATATATTCCAAGCTTCAAGGCAAACGCGTGTAAAATTTTACATAAGTAAAAGATATTCATAAAAAATATAAGCATTGTAACTATCATTCACCAGAAACTTGAACCCAATCAGTTATCACACAAGAATATTCTTAATTCATGCAAACGTGTTACTCAGCCTGGACAGTAACCTGTTTGAAAGTATATATATACATCATGCTATCGTCTCGTGTACGTTACAGAAGATAGTTTTCCTGCCAGGGCATAAATTCACCGGCACTTTAATTCGATATTTTTAGATTTTATAGAATTCTTGTTTGTAGCAATGAGTGGAATATGTCTGAACGTAATATACCGATTTTCATTACCTTTGGTGCACTTCAGCCACATCAAGTAATTTTACACAAATTTTTTAAAAAAATCTTACAAGGCTCTGTCACATTTCTTTATTTTGAGCTTCTTTTTTACTATCTAGAACATTTTTATAGTAAAATTTTAAATTTATAATATCATATTTCATTAATCTATAATAATAAAACAAGCTGTGTGTCTATCTATCTGTCTGTCTGGGGATTTATAGAAATCTACTTAAACTTGGAGTAGAGCTCTGAAATTTTCAACATAAGAAGTTTTGGCTTTCTAATTTTATATATGTCTAACAGAATGTTAAAATTTTAATTAGATATTTTTAACTACTTTTTTTAATTAATTTATTTTTTACAAAGTGACTTCAAATAGAGATACAGCTCTGAAATTTTCAACATAAGTAGTTTTAGACATCTAATTAGACTTTTGAAAAACAGAATGTTAAAATTTTAATTAGTTATTTTTTAATTAATTTTTTTAATTAATTAACAAATTTTTTAACAAAACGACATCTAATTGGGCTACAGTTCTGAAATTTTCAACATAAAAAGTTTTGGCCTTCTAATTGGTCTTTTAAAAAACAGAATTTAAAATTTTTATTTAATTCTTTTATAATTAATTTTTTTAATGAATTAATAAATATTTTACAAAACGATTTTTAATAGGGCTACAGCTCTGAAAATTTCAAGAAAAGTAGTTTTGGCCTTTTAATTGGACTTTTTTGTAAAACCGAATTTAAAATTTTTATTTAGTTCCTTTTTAATTAATGGTTTTAATTAATTAATATATGTTTTACAAAACGATTTCTAATAGGTCTACAGCTTTGAAATTTTCAACATAAGTAGTTCTAGCTTTTTAATTGGACTTTTGAAAAATAGAATTTTGACATTTTATTTAGTTCTTTTTTATTAATTTTTTAATTAATTAAAAAATATTTTGCAAAATGATTTCTATTAAGGCTACAGCTCTAAAATTTTCAACATACTGTTGCACAAATTGTCTGTATATATTGTAAATAGTGACGTATTATTTCAAAATTCTATTGTAATTTATTTTTATTTTATTTTATTTATTAATTAATAGCGATTATACAAGTTAGAAAAAGGTGGCAACACCTGAAGTAATCGAGAAGTTTCGAGAAATTTCTTTTCCGATGAATTGGCTGGAAATTTCGAGAATGTCTCACGCGCTTGTATATAAAAGACTGGAGAACGGGAAAGTTTTCAGATTGACTTCGGATTTCGTTGAAAGCTGATCGCTTTGTTTACCTATTGGAGTGAGCTTGTATAATCGCTGAATTCGAAGTTATTTATGAAGAAATGAAGTTGAAGCTTGAGAGTAATTAAACTGTTGCCTGTGAATAAATTTTGTGAGTTTTCTGAAGAGAGAATAAATATTTTTATACCGTGAAAACTGTACCATCATTGCCTCAGCGGAAAAATTCATAACAGTGGTGTCAGAAGTGGGGTCAAGTCATCTTGAATGCCGACTACTAGAGGAATGATGGAAGACCAAATGAAGCAGTTGATGGAAATGCTTGCTGGAATGAAAGCCTGCCAAGAAACCGCCTCAGCCGAAATAAAAGAAATGAAGGCCCAACAAGAAACCACCGCAGCCGAAATGAAAGCCTGCCAAGAAACCACCGCAGCCGAAATGAAAGCCGAACTTCTCGCTACGATTGCCGCCAGTCAAGAAGCTACTTCATCGGATATTAAAGCTTTAGCATCCAAGCAAGAATCATCTTCTGAGTCCGTTGATAGATTTATAGAGCGCACAGAGAGTGTTCTTCAATCGATGAAGGCGGATATTTTGGATGTCAGAGAAGATCTTAAGACAGTGAGAAATGAAGTTGAAGAAAAAGTTTCCACCATGCAAGAAAAAGTTTCCACCTTAAAGGAAGAGCAAGACAAATTCATTGACGTTGTAGAAGAAAGGCTGCGAAAAATGGAAACGCGTGAAGCTCTGGCCATAGCGTCACCTAATTGGGATAACGCTTCCATCCCCTTTATGGCGCCGCGCTCTAACATCAAAGTGGCCCCTTTTGATGGGAAGTCGTCTTGGCGCGTTTATCAAACGCAGTTTGAAATGATTGCTTCTGCGAATGGTTGGGACGATACTTCGAAAGCATTCCATCTCGCGGCATCTCTTCGAGGTGAAGCTGCTGACATTTTACAAACACTACCTGAAGAGAAGCGGGGAGAATTCGTGGCGCTGGCGAGTGCGTTGGAGCTAAGGTTTGGTGAGCAGCATCTTAAGGATTACAACAGACTGCAACTGAAAGTGAGACAGCAGAAGGCCAATGAAACTCTTCAAGAATTGGCGTCAGATATAGAAAGACTGTCGCTCCTCGCATTCCCAGACTGTCCCTCGGACGTACGAGATAACCTGTCTCTTCAGTATTTCGTGGATGCCATCAAAGATCCCGACATACAGCAAGCTACCAGGATGTCCGACAGCAAAGATCTGAAATCCACCCTCGTCTATGCCATGAGAGTAGAGGCGGCACAACAAGCTTCTAGAAAAGATCGGCGTTTCGTACGTGGAACATTGGCATACGATTCCTCTGAACTTTTCACGAAGAAGTTTCAAGAACTGGAAAACAAGATGGAGCGAATTATGAGAAATATTCCTGGCTCGAAGGATCGAAAAACTAGAGTGGTTTGTTGGCTCTGCAACCGGGAAGGACATTTCAGACGTGATTGCCCTGAATTGGACAGGAGAGGGGACAGACCCTCGTCCGAGCCTCAGCAGTTAAACTAAAGAGCGGCTATCTCGCGAGGCGGAGGTCGCCGTGTAGAGCAGGTGGTGCCCCACTCAGCCTCTATCACATCTCATCCCTTCAAGGAGGAAACCATGGTTTATTCGTGGAGGGCAAGATCAATGGAACTCCCTGTCGTCTAATAGTTGACTCAGGGGAAAATGTAACCATCTTACGGACGGATGTAGCCCGGCGCCTGGACAGCCAACCTCTTTACACGGCGCCTTCAGTTTCACTACAGACTGTGACTGGTGACAAAATTTCTGTGCATGGGAAATTAAATGTCAACATCTCTTTTGGATTTCACACCTACACTCACACCGTTTACGTCGCTGAAATTATTGACCCATGTATTCTTGGATTGGACTTTTTAAAGAGAAATGGAATTACTTTGAATTTCGAGAAAGGCGAGCTTCAAACGGGGAAAGAAGAAGTTCCATTGTTCGGTTTGGACTCGGAAGAGCCGTGTGCATATCGAATAGTAGCTCTTGAAGACATCACCATCCCCTCCATGACAGATTTGGTTGTAAAAGGTTCAACAGAGCTCCCGAAGGCCTTCCGATTTGGAGTAACGGACTTCCCATCATCGAATAGCGTCCCGAAAGGAGTGGTAGTAGGAGCGACGCTTGTGGATCTCTCTCAAGAGGTGGTGCATGTGAGAATGGCCAACATCGGTGATTCTAAGAGAGTTATCAAGAAAGGAGAAGAAATTGCCACTTGCACACCTGTTACAAGCATCGAACGAGGATCGAAGGAGCTTCCGACCGCACCACCCGCGGATTTAGTGGACCAGCTTCTTGAAGACTCTCGGTTGGAAAGAAGGCAAGAGAAGATTGTCGGAAACCTTATAAAAGAATTTCAAGACATTTTCTCCATGTCATCGAAAGATGTAGGAAGAACAGAGCTTACTCAACATCGAATCGATACTGGGACCCATTTACCTATTAAACAACATCCTCGAAGACTTCCTTTCGCAAAACAAGAGGAGGTCGGGAAACTTTTACAGGAAATGGAAGATAATAGAGTTATCGAACCCTCCTCAAGTCCATGGGCCTCTCCAATCGTACTCGTTCGAAAGAAGGATGGTTCCACCAGGTTTTGTGTGGATTACCGGAAGCTGAACGAAATTACGAAAAAGGACAGCTATCCTCTTACAAGAATCGATGACACTTTGGACACTCTATCGGGGAACCAGTGGTTTTCGACTTTGGATTTGAAGAGTGGATACTGGCAAGTGGAGATACATCCCGACGATCGTGAGAAGACTGCCTTCACTACCGGCCAAGGATTATGGCAGTTTCAAGTTATGCCGTTTGGCTTGTGTAATGCACCGGCTACGTTCGAGCGACTAATGGAGACTGTACTTAGAGGACTTTCCTATGAGACCTGTCTGGTATATTTGGACGATATCATTATCACCGGGCGGAGTTTTTATCAACACTTGCAAAATGTGAAGAACGTGTTCTTGAAGCTTAGGGAAGCCCACTTGAAGCTTAGCCCATCAAAATGTAAGCTCTTTAGGCGGAAAGTCAGTTATCTCGGACACATCATCTCTTCCGATGGAGTAAGCACAGATCCAGCCAAGATCCATGCTGTGCAAATTTGGTCTCGACCGCAAGACGTTCATCAATTGCGAAGCTTCCTAGGCCTGTGCACGTATTACCGTAAATTCGTTAAAGGTTTCTCCAAGATCGCCAGACCCTTGCATCGACTAACAGAGAGCAAGCAGAAGTTCCTATGGACTGCCGACTGTGACGACTCCTTCAATCAACTGAAGAACGCTTTAACATCCGCGCCTGTTTTGGCTTTTCCCGATGTTAACAAGGACTTCATTTTGGATACAGATGCCAGCAATGAGGGAGTGGGCGCCGTTCTTTCCCAGGAAATTGAAGGACAGGAGAAAGTCATCGCTTATTTTAGTAAGAGCCTGTCAAGATCCGAGCGGAACTACTGCGTCACAAGAAAGGAGTTACTGGCAATAGTAAAGGCCGTTGAGCACTTTCATCATTACTTGTACGGCCGAAAATTCCTTTTAAGAACTGATCATGCGTCTCTGACTTGGTTGCTGAATTTCAAGAATACAGAGGGACAAATAGCAAGGTGGATTCAGCGCCTGCAGGAATACGACATGGATATCCATCACAGAAAAGGAACGCTCCATGGGAATGCAGACGCTCTTTCTAGAAGACCATGTCCGGAGAACTGTCGATTTTGTTCCAATGCCGAGTCTAAGTTTGGGGTTAACACATTGGCCGTTCGGAAAATAACTACCAAGTCAACTACTTCAGACGTGGACCCTTGGAGTGACCAGAATGTCCGGAAAAGTCAAGTCGAAGATCAGGACTTGAAACCTCTAATTGAATTCATGGAAGCGGCTACCGGAAAACCCAGTTGGCAGGAAATTGCATGCTATAGCCCAACAATGAAGAGATATTGGGCTATGTGGGACTCTTTGCACTTGAAGAATGGAGTACTCTACCGTCGATGGGAGTCCGATGACGGCAAAAGCTTCCGGTGGCAATTAATCCTTCCAAGTTCTAGAGTTACGAACGTTCTAGAAGAACTTCACAGCAGTTCTACTGGAGGACATTTTGGTGTCCCGAAAACTCTTCAGAAAGTCAGGGAGAGATTCTTCTGGGACAAAGCAAAATCCGACGTGAAGAAGTGGTGCAAGTCCTGTGATGCATGCAATTCGCGGAAGGGACCGAAGACCCGAACTCGTGGAAAGTTGCAACGTTACAACGTAGGAGCACCATTTGAAAGAATTGCTTTGGACGTCTTAGGCCCCCTACCTCACACAACTAATGGCAACAAATACATCCTAGTTGACATGGACTACTTTAGCAAGTGGCCAGAAGCATACGCGATTCCGGACCAGGAAGCCACAACCGTAGCAGAAGTCCTCGTACGGAATTGGATCTCCCGATTTGGCGTACCCCTGCTGATACATTCCGATCAGGGGACGAACTTCAACTCTGCCGTCTTCACTGGGCTGTGTGACTTGCTCGACATGGAAAAGACTCGTACAACTCTCCTGCACCCACAATCCGATGGAATGGTTGAACGATTTAATAGAACGATTCTGAATCATCTCTCCTTGTTTGTTTCCAAGAACCAGCAAGATTGGGATCAGAAACTTCCATTGTTCCTTTTGGCCTACAGAAGTGCTACTCACGAGACCACCGGATATACACCATCTCAAATGATTTTCGGAAGAGACCTTAGACTACCCTGCGACCTCCTCTTTGGACGACCACCGGACACCCCTTCCTCGCCTGTCCAGTATCTAGATAATCTCCAGGCATGTTTGGAAGCCGTACATCGGTTCGCCAGAGAAAGAATCAACATCATGACAGAGCGCATGAAGGTCCGCTACGATGCCAAGGCCACGGAACGTTCATTCCAGGAAGGTGACAAGGCGTGGTTATGGAATCCTAAACGTTGGAAAGGACTCTCCCCTAAGCTCCAGACGAACTGGGAAGGGCCGTATGTGGTCCTTAAGAAGATCAACGACGTCGTGGTAAGGATTCAACGGACACCCTCCTGTAAACCTAGAGTTGTACATAACAATAGACTAGCCCCATATTATAGTAGAAGTGATTGAATTGCCTTTCCTCTTAAGGACTTCACTGCCCGGGACGTGCAGTCTTTAAGAAGGGGGAAATGTTGCACAAATTGTCTGTATATATTGTAAATAGTGACGTATTATTTCAAAATTCTATTGTAATTTATTTTTATCTTATTTTATTTATTAATTAATAGCGATTATACAAGTTAGAAAAAGGTGGCAACACCTGAAGTAATCGAGAAGTTTCGAGAAATTTCTTTTCCGATGAATTGGCTGGAAATTTCGAGAATGTCTCACGCGCTTGTATATAAAAGACTGGAGAACGGGAAAGTTTTCAGATTGACTTCGGATTTCGTTGAAAGCTGATCGCTTTGTTTACCTATTGGAGTGAGCTTGTATAATCGCTGAATTCGAAGTTATTTTTGTTGAAGCTTGTGTTGAAGTTTGAGAGTAATTAAACTGTTGCCTGTGAATAAATTTTGTGAGTTTTCTGAAGAGAGAATAAATATTTTTATACCGTGAAAACTGTACCATCATTGCCTCAGCGGAAAAATTCATAACAATACGTAGTTTTGGCCTTCAAATTGGACTTTCGGAAAACGGAATTTTAAATTTTTTAGTTCTTTTTTGATTAATTTTTTAATTAATAAATATTTTACAAAACGATTTCTAATAGGGCTTCAGCTCTGAGATTTTCAACACAAATAGTTTTGGCCTTTTAATTGGACTTTTGATAAAAAGAACGTTAAAATTTTAATTTGTTTTTTAATGAATTTTTAATTAATATTTTCACAAAAAGGGACTTCTAATAGGCCTAGAGCTCTGAAAGTTTCAACATAAGTAGTTTTGACCTTCTAATTTTGATTTTTACAAACAAATATTCTTAAAAAATTCTTAAAGAAAGTGTTAAAATATTCTTAAAGGAGTGTTGTGTTATAGTTATTAACGGGGAATTTTTTTTTATTGTTTCTCGACAAGGGAGGAGCTTCTAATATTAAGGCTTTAAGTAGCAATTAGTTTATAGTGTGTGAAGCGACCTTACGCTTACGCAGCACCTTTCATCGAGCAAAGCGAGCTCATGTTTGTATAGCAATGAACCTTTAAACGAGTTAAGTAAGCATGTGCTTATGTGTCAATGAACCTTCCTGCGAGCGAAGCGCCAAAAATTGGGGCCTATACACCAATGACGGATTTCCTCAACGCGGGGCCTCACAGCTGGTAAATTCGTTACGAAGCACGGATATTCAGCTAGTAACATAATAAAATAGTAACGTTGATATAATGCTCAACCTCGTATCATTAGAGCAGGCCAACTTGCTCTACAAAGTAGTTGTAAAATGTACTATTTTGTGAATAGTATTAGTTTAATTAGTTTTCTGATAACTAATGAAAACCAAAATCATAAAATATAATTAATTATTATTGTTTTAAACAAAAGGATGATATGTGTTAACGTGTTAACATAGGGTAATGAAGTACCGGGCAAAAAAAATCGATTTCATTTTTTATTTCTACACGTTTTGGAACTTGCTAAGTTAAACAAAATTAGTCGTGCAACAATGTCTGAGTGTATGTCTATCTGTGGTCAACATAACTCCCGAACGAATTGACTTACGATGTGCAAGTTTTGCATTACGGTTAGAGATGGCTATGGTACCTGTTATTAAGGTTTTCGTCAAAATTGCGCATGTGCATAAGGTATTTGCATAAGGCATAAAAAATGTATGCCTTCCAGCAATTACCAAAAAACAGTTCTAACGATTTTAATCAAATTCTCTATGATATTGCTTTTAAGGTACTCTAAATATCCCCACCACCGAAACTTCCATAGAAATGCGATAAAGGCGTAAGAAGTTGAAAAGCGAATGCCATTAACACAGAGTTCTCTTACCTTTCAACGACTGTTTTTCCTCTGTTTGACTTTCAAGAAAAGATAAGTAATAATTATCGAAAAGTACATACCCAATTTCACCATTTTGGCGGTGTTTTGCACCAATGAATATTTATTGCTAATTAATACTTTTCGCCAAAAAAAACGCAAACTGGCCATGTTTTAAAAAGATGAATATGAAAACGGTAAACTTCCCCAATTTATGTCAATTAAAAAAAAAAAAAAAAAAATGAAAGTTGTGCGATGTTTCGCATTCCTAGTTTTTATTGTGAAGGTACAGATTTGGAGTTTTGTGGCGATCAAAATGAAAAAAAAAAAATTCCCAATCAATTCTATAAATCAATTGAATTTCAAAATATGACCAATTTCAGCCTTTCAATCTCTCCCTTTATCATTTTCATTGAACTATTAGTCTTGAAATAAAATGTATATCTTTACTAAACTTATTATCAATTATTTAAGTACTCTAATTAGAGTTATTAACTTTATTAGTGAAAAAAAAATACTTATAAAAAAATAATCATTAATTAACGCCATAAGGTGGCTGCAAATAGTTTTATTTCAATTTGTCACTCGATAAAAATATGTCACATTTGTTTTTGAGTCTTAAGATTGTATTATATAAAGCACCTACCTAAAAATACCCGAACCAGAAACATTTATAAACAAGTAGGGAGACAGGACTATTTTTTTCATACATTTTGTGTCATGAAAGGAATTTATGACAGTGATGATGAATCCTTCAGGCATCGAGGCGGTAGTATTAATTAGTGATGAAACTCGGTACATGATGTTTCCTAATGATTATTAATGATTCACAAGCTTAAAAATCACGAATTATTCATAAGAACGCCGTACTTCTTTATCACCTTCCTGGCGATGATTTTAGTCGGAAAGCTTCAGAAAATTCCCCATCAAGCGATATCCAATTTTTCACAATTCATCAACTGCACCTTCTCTAGGTGTGGTCACAGTTATGTGACTAGAATAGGGGGTAAGGCTTTCCAGAATGGCGTGCAATTTGCGGCTTTATCTTAGGTGGTTTAATTAACTTAGTTATATGCATTTACATATACGTTTAATTGGAAAATGAAATGAAAAATGGCCGCTCCACGTGAAAATCGAATTCTTATTTTACTGTGAAATAGCCACAACTTTTTCTAAAAACTACGTTTTAAATTATGTGTACGATATATAAACTATATCAGAAATTGGAACTTTTTTTGCAAAATCGGCTTTTTAAAAATGTGTTAGTGGTATGACAGAAAGGACATCAATTTGAATATCTTTGATAGTCCTCTGAAACTTTAACCACCCCATAGCTTGGGTACGAGAGTACGTTCTAACAAAACTGAATTCAAGTAATAATTATGTTAAATTTATGAGGTACTTTATATTAATTCCTTGAACTTAATGGCATATATCGATTGTGCCAAACATCGCCATCTGTTCTGAACTCCCCCTTACTAATTGCAGAACAAAAAATTACCGTAATTAGACTTACGAATCTATCAACAACGGTTAAAGTAACATGTAACCATAGAGACATATTGTTGTTTAACTAATTAATAAAACAGTACAGAAATAAATGGGATTTAAATGAAAGTTGTGCAGTTGTTTGTAGTCTAATTTTGAACTAAAATATTGGTATTTCTGGTTTTTTTATTTGACTACCATTGTCTACCAAGAGGAATTTTAGTTTGTTAGGATTAAGTATTAAGTTAAAAAGTAGTCATATGAAGTAATTTCCATAATTATTCTATATTTATTGATATTTATTTCTGTAATTAAATTGATTTAACTTAGTATTTCTTTCCAAGTCTTACTAATATATCAACTCAATTATTAATCATTGCTAGAATATTCAATTTTTATAAAGACTGTTATCAGAAAAATATCGGACCATTTTTAATAATAAAAACTATTCCTGTCCATTGAAAAGAGAAAAAACTTTATTTTTAAGTTAAAAATTGTTTCTTTAACTTAATTACAATTATTAGAAAATAAAAATCCTTATAACTACTTGTGTCATGTAAATAAATAAATGTGGGATTTAAGATAAATAAAGTAATCATCTCTCTCTTTCTCCATATTAAATACTATAAGAATTATCAAATTTGGAAGCATTTAAAAATATCGTTTGGATTTTTAGTTACGATTAGGATCCCAGATAGCAAAGCAGTATTGGCCAATGTCGGGAACTGGAGTTCTGAGAAGATTGACCAATCCAAGCGAAAACTTGAGTATCGTTCCAAAATACACGATTTTTTAAAACATTTCAAAAGCATCACAAAACATATAATTTTACCCCTCCATCCTTTCTAATAAAAATATATTTCAATTTTAAAACGCTGCACATTTTGTTTATTTTTTTTTAACTTTCAAGCATATTTTATCCTTTTATCCAGCACTGGGCGAGATTGGCCAAGATCCGTAGCAACGGATAGTCTACAACAGTCTACATCTGGATTGACCAGTGTTGAGTGATATTGGCCAACGTATTTGTGCTACTGGGGATACCATTGGCAACAAATATGAAAAAATTAATAGTAAAGGAACATAAATTGCTCCATTTGTCCATTCTAATCATTATAAAGCAATGTACAAATAAGAATTCAAAGTGATTTTTAAATAAAGAGTTAATTGAACAAAATGCCCAACAGTGGTTATCATTTTGTAAGTCTACAGTAGTGAATATTTATTTGAACTTCAACAGGATTTGGTGAGTAAAAGGCGAGAAACTAATCAAACTTAAACAACAAAATTATTTCTTTGTAAAAATGTACCTTTCTGAACCATCGAAAGTGAGCATTATTTTTTATTAATATCCATCGGCACTGCCCTAAGATTAAGCGCCCTTACAACTGGCCTCAGAGTGAGTGTCAGATGACCAGATAAGCTTGACTTCGACTGCTTCTGATTTATTCTTATAACCATCCAATTTAGAGGTCAACGATGGTTGTGATAACATATAAATAGTATTATCACCTAATACACAGAGGGGAGGTATCAAAGAAGTGCTAAAAAAATCATATCATGTCATGCTATCGAAAGAGATGCATGTTTGGAGATTTTTTTTGGGATAAGAGTTGAGATATTTCGCTGTTTACCATCCTGAATTCTTTTGCGGCAGGTGTGTTACATTCAATCAAAAAATATGTATGATTATTTGTATGCACTTTAGGTTATATACTTCACTCTTAAAGTGATGAGCTATAAAAGCTCTGGGAATCCGTTTGTTGAATGTCAACATTGGCAATCAAACTACAAGTATTATAGAACGAGCGATGCATTAAATGAAATGTCTTCACTAGTTCATATGCAAAAGAGTTTTATATCTTTGAAACAAGTCTAAATATAAATTATTTAACAAGTAATTAAAACTCTTGGCAAGTATAGAGTATCAGTAATAATAATAATAATAGTATAGAGTAATAATAATAATAATAATAATAATAATAATAATAATAATAATAATAATAATAATAATAATAATAATAATAATAATAATAATAATAATAATAATAATAATAATAATAATAATAATAATAATAATAATAATAATAATAATAATAATAATAATAATAATAATAATAATAATAATAATAATAATAATAATAATAATAATAATAATAATAATAATAATAATAATAATAATAATAATAATAATAATAATAATAATAATAATAATAATAATAATAATAATAATAATAATAATAATAATAATAATAATAATAATAATAATAATAATAATAATAATAATAATAATAATAATAATAATAATAATAATAATAATAATAATAATAATAATAATAATAATAATAATAATAATAATAATAATAATAATAATAATAATAATAATAATAATAATAATAATAATAATAATAATAATAATAATAATAATAATAATAATAATAATAATAATAATAATAATAATAATAATAATAATAATAATAATAATAATAATAATAATAATAATAATAATAATAATAATAATAATAATAATAATAATAATAATAATAATAATAATAATAATAATAATAATAATAATAATAATAATAATAATAATAATAATAATAATAATAATAATAATAATAATAATAATAATAATAATAATAATAATAATAATAATAATAATAATAATAATAATAATAATAATAATAATAATAATAATAATAATAATAATAATAATAATAATAATAATAATAATAATAATAATAATAATAATAATAATAATAATAATAATAATAATAATAATAATAATAATAATAATAATAATAATAATAATAATAATAATAATAATAATAATAATAATAATAATAATAATAATAATAATAATAATAATAATAATAATAATAATAATAATAATAATAATAATAATAATAATAATAATAATAATAATAATAATAATAATAATAATAATAATAATAATAATAATAATAATAATAATAATAATAATAATAATAATAATAATAATAATAATAATAATAATAATAATAATAATAATAATAATAATAATAATAATAATAATAATAATAATAATAATAATAATAATAATAATAATAATAATAATAATAATAATAATAATAATAATAATAATAATAATAATAATAATAATAATAATAATAATAATAATAATAATAATAATAATAATAATAATAATAATAATAATAATAATAATAATAATAATAATAATAATAATAATAATAATAATAATAATAATAATAATAATAATAATAATAATAATAATAATAATAATAATAATAATAATAATAATAATAATAATAATAATAATAATAATAATAATAATAATAATAATAATAATAATAATAATAATAATAATAATAATAATAATAATAATAATAATAATAATAATAATAATAATAATAATAATAATAATAATAATAATAATAATAATAATAATAATAATAATAATAATAATAATAATAATAATAATAATAATAATAATAATAATAATAATAATAATAATAATAATAATAATAATAATAATAATAATAATAATAATAATAATAATAATAATAATAATAATAATAATAATAATAATAATAATAATAATAATAATAATAATAATAATAATAATAATAATAATAATAATAATAATAATAATAATAATAATAATAATAATAATAATAATAATAATAATAATAATAATAATAATAATAATAATAATAATAATAATAATAATAATAATAATAATAATAATAATAATAATAATAATAATAATAATAATAATAATAATAATAATAATAATAATAATAATAATAATAATAATAATAATAATAATAATAATAATAATAATAATAATAATAATAATAATAATAATAATAATAATAATAATAATAATAATAATAATAATAATAATAATAATAATAATAATAATAATAATAATAATAATAATAATAATAATAATAATAATAATAATAATAATAATAATAATAATAATAATAATAATAATAATAATAATAATAATAATAATAATAATAATAATAATAATAATAATAATAATAATAATAATAATAATAATAATAATAATAATAATAATAATAATAATAATAATAATAATAATAATAATAATAATAATAATAATAATAATAATAATAATAATAATAATAATAATAATAATAATAATAATAATAATAATAATAATAATAATAATAATAATAATAATAATAATAATAATAATAATAATAATAATAATAATAATAATAATAATAATAATAATAATAATAATAATAATAATAATAATAATAATAATAATAATAATAATAATAATAATAATAATAATAATAATAATAATAATAATAATAATAATAATAATAATAATAATAATAATAATAATAATAATAATAATAATAATAATAATAATAATAATAATAATAATAATAATAATAATAATAATAATAATAATAATAATAATAATAATAATAATAATAATAATAATAATAATAATAATAATAATAATAATAATAATAATAATAATAATAATAATAATAATAATAATAATAATAATAATAATAATAATAATAATAATAATAATAATAATAATAATAATAATAATAATAATAATAATAATAATAATAATAATAATAATAATAATAATAATAATAATAATAATAATA